>VZRZ01000213.1:110168-205500 GCA_013398175.1 Climacteris rufus | reverse complement strand
TTCCACCTCCCTGCCATGGGCAGGGACACCTTCCACCAGACCAGGTTGCTCAGAGCCCCATCCAACCTGGCCACGAACATTTCCAGGGATGGGACAGCCACAGCTTCTGGGCAACCTGTGCCAGTGTCTGACCACCCTCACAGTATACAATTTCTTTCTGAAATCTCATCTAAAGCTGCCCTGTGTCAGTTTAAAGCCATTCCCTGTTGATCTGTCACTGCACGCCCTTGTCCAAAGTCTCTGGTTTTTGTAGGTCCAATTTAGGTACTGGGAGGTGCTGTAAGGTCTCCCTGAAGCCTTTTCTTCTCCAGCTCTTTCAGCCTGGTTTCATAGCAGAGGTGCTCCAGCCCTCTAAGCATCTTTGTGGGCTCCTCTCAGTTGCTGAAGGACCCTTTAGCTGCTGTGTTTGGAGCCCAACCCATCTGGTGGTCATTCATCCAGCTGGCCAAATCCCAGACTGGATATGTGCATATTGTGTGGTATAAGTTGGGGTAATAGCCTGTGCTGCTCTCCCTTTTTATTTAAGGTTGGTAGAAAATCTGCCTTTCTGCAGCCATCAAGGACCCCTCAGTCTTCACGAGCTTTCTGACATGACAGTGGCCTTGCTGTGACCTTGGCTCTCTGCACCCTTGGACACAGCCCATCTGGTCCCATGGGTCAGGATCAAATAATCCCTGATATGAGCCTCAGCCTTATCTCCCATCTGCTGTCACTAAATCATCCACCTCCTTCAGCAACAGGCCCACTTTTTCCCTGTTTAGCTTTTTACTATTATTTGCAGCATTAAACGTCAAAGTATTTTCTAAGCATTTCCATGAGACATTGATTTGAGAAGTTATGGTTTATCAGTGAAATGTAATGCAGCGTGTGTTACGCCCCAATTATATGTGCATTAAGTGTTCCCATAAGAAGTCTAAACTGAATTTTGCAAATTTTTATTTAATTATAGACTTACATTTCAGGATGTATTAGGCCACCCACTAAGAGTGAGGGCGTTCTAGATTGCTCCCAAAGAGCTACCGGTTGCTTTGGGAAAACTTCGGTTTTTGTCAACCTGATGAAGTTTGCAGGAAATCTTCCTACAAAAATGACAGCAGCTCTCCTTTGACTTCTCTATCTTACCCAGTAATTTAATTTTAAAAACATAAAATCTAATATTTGAAATAACTTCTTGTTAGCAACAAATATAAATATTTTTCATTTTTATTCGTTATTTAAAGCAAGTGCTGTGACTGCGTGTATGAATGTGTGCATTTGTACACTGCATAGAAAAAATTCCTCAGCATTTATGTGTGCTTCATTCATTTTACTGTTATGAAAAAACCCCTTGTATGTCTAGCCAGGACAGAATTTTACTGTAAACCTAATGCAGTGTGCTCGTTTGTATGGGTTGCTGCAATGGGAATTTTTCAAATGCATAATGTGGTGGTCATGATAATGTGTTTACAGAGTGTAAAATTTGAGCTTGAATTATGATTACTAAAATAATTGATCATCAGCATTTGTGCTTTGCATAAGAAGAGTTCAGGAAAGCTGAATATTAAATAAACAGCATGTTGGATGAACAGCATTTCTCTTTCCTCACAACTCATCAAAAAAACAAAAACTAAGAGAAGAGCATGTATTCTTATTGCCAATTACTGTCCAAGGAGGATAATGATACAATCTTTATGACCTGCTAGAACTGAATGCTTAAAATAAATTTCCCGTTACATTCCTCTCAGTGTTAAAATACAGTCTTTCTACCAGCAGATAAGCTGTGCCAAAAATAAAACCAGAAAGGTCTCTCATACATAGTTTCTGGTTATTAAATAATGTGCACTTTCTCTGTGCCTTCCCAGCAGGCTCTTCTGGTTTCTCCAAAGGCTTAAGGGACTCCTGGAGGAACTTGAGCTGGTAGATGCAAGGGATAAATGAACAAAATTAAAGTCCCCTCCTTAGAACTTCTCACTCGTTTTGATCATCTTGCAAATGAGTAAAAATGTATAGAATTTCTCTTTGTTGTAAAACAATATTTACACCGTGTCTCTGATAGCTACAGTAGAGCATTCAAACATCAAAGGGGATCTTCCTTTTGTGGGAATTTTAAGTTCTGTAAGAAAATTATTAGAGAAATCATTAGGATTTAGAGGTACATAATTAATATGTGGGAGTCAAATGTGTTGTGCATTCAGTGTGTTTGATCAACCCGTATTCTGGGAGTGTGATCTCTTAGAGAGGCAACCAGAGTGCTCAGTAGTGTGTGTGGGCCGGGGAGAAGGATGGAACAAACAGCTCTGGTCAGAGTGGAAAGGCACCGGGAGCCTGGCGCTCTGTCGGGATGGGCAGCGTTTGCTCTCCCAGCAAAGCAATAATGCTGCCTCGGGCCAGGGCCATCGCAGTGCGAGCTGGGAAATCTTTTAGGAGATGGTGCATTAGTCTCAGAGATGTCTGCGCCCCCGTGCCTTTGTTTTCCTGGAACGCTGTGGCCTGGCGGTGTGGGAGCCAGGCAGGCGCTGCAGAGCCAACAGGTTGCAGGGGTTTGGATGTGGTGGCAGAGGGGGAACGTGTCTGGCACGGCATAGGCGAGGGGAATACAGGAATACATGCCCTCCACCCCCCACCTTTTTGGTTTTCGTTCCCTTTGGCAGCCTTTACTATCCCTAGAACATCTCTGTTTGTATGCTAAAATGATCAAATCAGTAATGATCACTTTCTCGAGGTTTTTATGGTTTTTCTTGTTTCTTTTCTGCAAGGAGTCCTTCAGGGCTTCTAAGGATCTCATTTCTATTCTTGTGATAGCAGGTGCCTTTGATAATCTGTTTTTCTCCAGTCTTGATTATTCTTTTTCTGTGTTGTTTGTTTCTTCCTTTTGGCAATTACATCCTCAATTTTGGATTATTTTAGATTTCTATTGCTGAAATCAAAACATAGTCACTAACCATCTTATTGCATTTGCTGATTTATTTTTTCGGGCAGCGAGCCCCCTGCCCCTTTGGCATCCTAGTTGTCTGCATATGGTAATTTATATTGTCTCTTAGCTGCAAGATATTTTTTGTTCAGCAAATTATTCGTGTTTGTTTGCAGTCGATCATTTTTGTTTAATAGCATTTTCTATTCCATGGCACAGCAGTGTCCTAGGAGAATAGGATTTTCTCCTGGTGCTCTAATGAGTTGTTTTCTTAGCTCTCCCAAATGGTGTCCCATTCTTAGAAACAGTCCAGTAAGTGTCCTTGTGGTGTGGATGTGCATCAGGGTTTGGCAGATTCATTCGGCCTTGTTTGGAAATTTCTCAGGCACTGAACTGAATAAAAGTGAATCCGACAGCAAGTTGATGGAGCCAGGGTGGCAATTAGATGGCAGCCCCAGCATCCTGGATCCTTCTGTGCACACTCTGCTGAGGGACTCCGGGGTCTGAGCTCAGTTATTTCATGAAGGAATGACTCGGCAGAACATGAATCCCCAATGTCTCCAGACCAGGAATGATCTGAAACGAGAGTTTTGCTGCAATGATCAAAAGGTTTTTTTACAGTTTCTATGAGTAAAATCTCTCCAAAACCAGCAAAAGGGTTGTATCTGCTGATCAAAGGGTCCTTTGGCATCCCCAGCCCATGATATTCAATGCAAAGGGAATTTTCAGAAAGCTCATTAAAAATTAATAATATTGGGGGGGAGAAAGCCCAGTGATAAATCCTTAGAGATCACCTTCTGTTATTAAATGTTTTTACTTGAAATGAGAAATACCTGAATGCCCCCTAGAAAACAATTTCTGTTGTACGTTATTTGCACCACACATTCCGTATTTGAAGATACAGGAGGTTTAGAAATTCTTGATTTATAATCTGTTTTGTGTCTTGCATGGAGATCTGTTTGATTTATCTTTGTGTTTGCTACTGTACATCTTATCGTATTTAAAATAAAAAATAATTTATTGATTTTTGTACCTCAGATTCTTATGGGTTGTATTGATCTTTCAAGGCCTTTCATGTTTTTGAAGTTTGTAAGCCTACATTCAGAAGGGGCTTTCTGAGGATTCTTTTTTTATAGTGTATATATTTTATATTATTGATTCCTTATTTGCTACTGTACAAATGGGAACAACTTTATTATTCTTCTGACGTTGCTTGTAGTTTGAATCAGCCCTTTTGGTCCAGTCATTGGTTTTTCTTACTGATGTCTCAGAGATACAGAGGAGGAACTGTAGAGGACCTTCTGGATGAGATGTACAAGTTAATTATCAATGAGCTGAGATTTTATTATATCTACAGTGAACTTCTGGGAAACGCTTCCCTTCAGAAGTGAGAGCAAATGTGGCACTGCTGTTGTGTGAATTACAGAAGTGAAGTGCAAAAAGCTAAGTTCTGAATTCATACTGAATACAAAAATAATTGCAGGCACAATTAAGATAGGTGGCTTTCTGTGGCAACTGCCCTCTATTCTCTTTCTTTCTCAGTGTGATTACCTGAAGATTACTGTAGTCTGGATACAATTTTGTGGTTTATTTAAATATATTTTCGAATTAAATGATAACACTGAACTTAAAAAACAAACGAACAACCCACCCAGAATAGAGTAATTAAATTTTCTTTGTTTGTTTGTTTGGTGTTCACTGTTCTGCCTCCAAAGGAGCACCAGGCACCTCAGGATGTGGGTATGTCCTGCTAAGGTTTTTCCTTGGATCTGTTTTCAATGACTTGCATCTAGAAAGAGAGGCTACCTAGTGCTGTGTGCCTTTGCTGCCCCATTCACAATCTTTTTCTTTTGAAAGTATTGAAATGCTCCTTGAATATCAAGGCTGATTATAGATGTTGTTTTAAGGAGGTTATTTAGGCTTTAATTATCTCCTTTGACGACTTCATACCAGAAGTGTCTGCTAGGCCCAGGGTGGATCAAAGTGAAAACAGTTCAATCAACAGGCAGAAGCCCTTGTTTGAAGTAATTGATTGTAATTTTGCTTTGGATTTAGAGAAATCAAACTTTGTCGACAAAATAACTGTGCTGCAATCTATTAAAATGTTTCATTTGCTACTAAGATTGAATTGTTGTAGTAGAAGTGCTATTTATTTTGCTAATCAGGCTGATTTACTGCTTTGCTCTGCTTTTGTTAAAGCACATAACCCTTATTTATACAGATTATTTAAGTTTTTATGACTTTTTATGAAGTTGCAAGTTGATGAGCAGCATGTTTATTATGACAAGCCACATTTAGAGGAAGGCATGTATCTAATGCTCAAAATCTTCACTTGCTTTACTGTTACAGTGTCCTGGATAAAGAGTGACATTTATGAAAACTTCTGCATTTAAAACTAGAAAAAAGTATTCTTTTGACAGCAGTGAATTGAACTGATTTTGTTGTTCAGTATTTTGGAATTGGTGGGGGTTTGTTGTGTTATAACTGGCAGATAAATTTATCCTTGACTGTCCAGAATACAAACAAGGCACTGAAGGCAGTTCAATGCAAAATAGTTGAGGTATGAAAAATAATTTCTATGCCACTGTAAAAACTGACCATTCAACACGTTCAGTTCATGAACACTGTGCCTGTGATTTGCAGTAGTTCCATTAGTGGCTTAGATTTCTGCAAAATTTAATGTATTGCTTGATTATTTCATTTAGCTGAAATTTTTCTAGTGGCTTAAAGCAGATTTTGGTGCAGGTTGCCAAAATTTTCAATCGAATTTGAAATTAAAATTTAAACTCAATCTTGACACGTGGTATATCTATAGTATTTATATCTGCAGTGGGCTCTGTTGTCAAAACAGAGAATTTTAGTGAAGAATTTCAGTTAGAGTTAGAAAATTATTTTTCATTGTTTTATTTTTAATATAATTTTTTGCAAAAATGAAAAAAAAAACTTTAGAAAAGAATAAATGGAAGTGCTTGTGTGGTATTGCCTGTTTTTCTTTTCTGTGGCCCTCATGCCGTGAGGCAGCGGCACCAGGCCGGAGATGCAGCCCTATGTGAGGAGCCACCAGAGATAGTGCCCTAAAATTCTCTTTAGGCACCATCATTTAGTTTTGTTTTGTTCTGGTTAGTTAAAATAATAAGCAGCGGGGTCTAACATTTGCTGGGTAGTATCTGTAGGGTTTGTATTTTAATCTTTCTTAATTCTAAACATATTTGATATTGATGTCATGGAGTGTTTGTGTTGTTTTCCAGAATTTTTAAGTTCACCATGCCTCAGTTCCGGCTTTTTGGGTCTCTCTGGCCATGAGTAACTCAGCTGTTCATCTTGGGCAGTGCCCACAGTTTTATTTTGCAAGCGATTTGGTTGATATAAAAGATAAAAATAATCCCCCCGGGAGGGTTTGGGTGGAGTGGCTGAGACAGGACCTCCGAAATGACCTCACCAGGTCAAGTCTGCTGGTGACTAAGGACGAGCAGGAGTCTCTTCTGCTTTGTTAATCAAAAGAATTGCAAATGTTGTCTTGAATGTTTTTGCAAGTACACCTCTCTTCCTCGGATGTGTCACATGAGAGATGTGGCATGTGTTTACACACGGAGAGTTACATGTGAAATGAGCTTGCCTCCTTGGCAATAGTTTTAAGAACTAGCAAAAGTAAAAAGCTATGTTTCATTGCACCGCATCGTGCGAATCCAGGGTTATTTCCTTATCTTCCCCTTTATGGCTCCTCAGCATGTGCTGGGACAGTGGAATTTCACACAGTGATGGGAGGCTTTGTGGATCACTTCCATACATGTGTTACTAACACTTCACACTATAGATGCTTCTCTGGCATGAAATATTTGCACTTCCCCATGTCTGCGTGCCTTCATCCACACTCATCTTTGCCCTCTGAGCCCATGGATGTTCTCTGACGGGTCCATAGAACCACAGCCTTCAAAATTTGGTAAGAATGTTTGGCACGTGTAATTTTGAGGTCTGGCAATTGTCCAGGTCAGTTAAGACTTTTGTAGTTAAGTCATTACACACTGAAGTAATAAAAATTAACTCTTCATATGCAGGCTAAAATAAATGAATGTAGTTTCAAATTCATTTTTACTGCTTTAGAAGATGTTATTAGGAACAAAAAAGATAAAACTAGTAAAGTTTTCTGAATCACTGCATTAACAAATTAGCTAAAAATGCCCCAAGGAAATTATCTTAGCTTGACAAAAGAACAAATAGTGCTAATTGCTCTTAAGCTGAGCTTGTTTAGTCTGCAGATGTTGCTAGCAAAATGGCATCCTTTTTGTTTTTGTGGCAGAGGGAGTGACGGTGTGTGGGTGGTGAGCACACCCAGCCTGCTACAAGTCCAGGAGGGTCAACGAGACTTCTCTGAAAAGGTGTCAAAACCAGTCCAGTAGTTGTATTTCTGAGAGAATATGGCAAGTGGATTTATTTCAGGGTAAAGTTGGTGTAAAAAAGATACGTTAAATGGGGCAGAAGTGCTAGTGTTTAGACATCTTTATAATTCCAGGATTTTGCTTGTCCCTTAGGCAGTGATAAGAAAGCTAAGACACAAGAAGAAGTCTGATAAATGATTGCAGCTGTACAGTGTCATACAACAAAAATTATATATATTGAACCTTGTTTTTTATCTGATCTGGTAAACAGTCTCTTCTGAAGTGCAGCAGCTTGTAAACCTGGGTTGTTATTACTTGTTGATGATGGAAGATGCATCATTATGGGGTTGCCAAGTCCCGTGCATTTATTAAACTGTGCTGTATAGGGTCTGTGTATCTATTAGTGCTAAATACCTCTTATTGTTCTATTTCAACGTTCTGCCACTGACTTGGAAAAGCATGGCAAAAAAGCATCCTCAGAAAAACGGGGAAGAAAAGCCCTTCACTAGGTGTGACTAAAATAATATCTACAGTGTTCTGTTTGGAGATGAACCAGAGTCCAATATTTGATGTTTGACACTGAGGGGAAATACTTTTGCTAGGTGGAGTATTTTTGACAAGTGTGTGCGTTTGATACTCCTCACCTGAGCATTTGTCACTTGTTTCCTTGGTTAACCAATGGGTGTTAGCATGATCACAAAAGAAAGCAGCAAAATTTGCAGGCCTTCTCTTTGTTCTCCATCAGTACAAAGAACTAAGTATCTGTAGATTCAAAGAGAAAATTTTAAATTTTTTAAAATTAATAGACATGCATCACTTTTTTTCTTTTTAAAAATGAAAACTGGGCTGGTCTGTGGATGCTTTAGTGAATCTGTATCAGAGCAGTGAAAACCATGCCAGGAGCAAGTCATTTCAGTGATGGTAGCTACCTGACATATCTTAAAGTGTGAACACATTTTCTGTCTTGAACAAGTAGAAAGGTTGAGCTAGTTTTATTTCCCAAAGACCAAGAATAGAGGTCTTGAGTTTGTTACTTTCTCTGACCAGTCTACTAGATCACATTGATAAGTGTGAATTGACCAAAAAAAAAAAAAAGAGAAAGGCCCCAAACCCACCAGTTTAATGAAGCTCTGATAGCATTACAGAGAATGAGAATTCTGCAGGCGACTGCAGGGGCAGAATTCAGTAAATGAAATTCCCAAATGGTGAAATCCTATCCCCAGCCTATTCCAGTTTGAACGAGATTTGCAGGATGCACAGCTCAGCCAGTTTCGGATTCCTGGTGTGAGACAATCAAGATAAGAATCAAAAAGTAAAGAAAGGGAAAAGCCCTGTTAGATCAAATGTTATATACTAATCTTTCTCCTTAGGCAGAATTACTCCTTCCAGAGTCCTTACTACTCTTGCTTAAAATAACAGAAGCCCCATGGCACAGAGAGGTTCTTTTAACTTGTCTTCGGCTGCATGACTTTGTTATGGGGAGGTTTTTTCCTGCTTATTTAAAATGTGTTTTCAGCTACCCACTCTTCACTAGATAAACCTAAATCTTTTCTTGCCTTTGACATTTGCTCCTGTGAAATTGCTGTGTTTCTTCTCCTGGTCAGAGATGTTACGTGGCTGTACTTCAGGCCGATCCCTTAACTAATATCAGCAATTTTTTTCCACTTTTTTAACTGTTTGTAAAGTTGTGTAATAGATTATCTAATCACACTTCCACTTGTTTGTAGGATAAACACCTGCTGTGTATTGCTCTGTATGTGTAATACATAAGTTCAAAGAGGATATAAATTGACCTGTACAGCAGCAATGACTGTAGGAAATTCAACAGAAAATATTTCCAGTGAAACAAAAATACTGACTTCACTCGCTTTGGCAAGAAATTAAGTTTGCTTTGGGTTTTTTTTCCACTCCTTTTCAATAGAGAAAAACCTTTTCCTATGGTAAGAAAACCCCAACATAATTGAAATGTTAATTAACGTAGCAAACAGTTAATAGCAATCGTTTTAGGACAATAATTTTTTTTAATTTCAGGATGGACCACCTAGGTCTACCTGGGATGTGCATAGTTTAATAGTTCTCTAGTATACCTAGAGCTAAACCCTCTTTACTGCTTAGGACATACTTGAATAAGAGCACTGTTTAGTGTTACCAATTAATCATAGCCTAGTGACAGTCTTTGTGAGACCTCTCCACTGTGTTTTCATTTCCTGATGCTCATCAGTTCTTTTGAATATGCTGTCATTGATGAATCAAATATATGTTTTCCTTGGTCATGCTTAAGCCCTGTTGTTAGAAAAGAACAAGCAGCATGATTATATTAGTTTAGTATGCTGCTGTTGATTAATGACTCTAGTCCATTTATTTAATAAGTGCTGTTCTCCTTGACTGTAGTGGTAAAGTAAATATTTTGCTATGTTTCTCTGTTCTGTAAGCTCCTTATTCTTTGGAACAGGTTTCGGTGTCTCTTACTCCATGTACAAGTCTAATATTGATGCATCTGTTTTGCTATTCAGTCAGTATGACAGACAAACAGCTCTGGTATCCAAATTGTTGGAAAAGACAACAGAATAACAGATACACATTTTATACAGTTAATGTCTGTGTTGTTTCTGGTACAACTCATCCCTAGTACATCATTCCATGTTTGCTGTGTGCTTTTTGTGCTGAGCTCCCTTTTGCAGTTAAAAGCACCTGGCATCCCTTGGAAACATGTATTTCAATGATGGAGCTATAGGGCAATTCTCTTCCAGCATTTCTTCCCTTTCAGGCCTGTGTTCCCTCTTCCTTTCTTTAGCCAGTTCTGTCCTCTTCTGACCCTGCAGTGGGATGCTTCAGGAGCTGAGTGGTAGAAGTCTGTTAAATATTTTTTTTTTTTAGAGGAAAGGAAGTGTTGAGAACACCCAGCTGGGAGGGGTAGATGTGGGATACTGAGCTCTCCCCGTGCAATAGCAGTTAGGTCTTGGCTAGGATGTGACTGGAGCATAAAACTAAACCAAAGCCTTCAGGTGAGCCACACCTCTGAGCTCTTAGGGACAAGAGCCAGCTTATCTGGGAACAAGTGTGCTGTCTCTCTGCCCTCCTGCTGCAGGGAAGGCTTCCCTGCTCATGAGGCAGGAAAGCTTGCCATGGAAATGAAAGGCACAGGCTTTTTTTCCTATACCCTGCACTGCAATTTGTCACAGCTCAGTAGCTGCTGTGTAAGAATAAGTTGTCCTTTTAGCAGGGATGGCTGGATAACCACTGCATGAACAAGGACAGCCCTCTCCAGGTAGGTTTTAACTCCTTGGGAGTCAGAGCCCTCACATGAGGCTGCAAAATTGCTCTGTTAGAGAAATAATGGAGGCATGGAAAGGGCAGAGGCCCAAGGTTTGTAGGATAATACTGTCTACTGGTGGTACAGTGTGAAGATTTGGAAAAAGGGAAAAAATCCTTGTGTTGCTTGGTCTTGGGCAACTTGTCTGTTGCTTAGTCACAGGGTTTACCTCTACAGGAGGAACTTAATCTGTAGGTTATTTGTGTGAAAATAAGACCAAGACACAGTTATTGTATGGAAAGGTGATGCTACTGCCTGAGTACACTGTGCTTCAGATGTCACTCAGTTTTGAAAAGTTCCTGAGGACATGAGAGGGGACTGTAAGCAGAAGTGCAGCAGCTGTTGTTGATCAGTAGTTTTGAAAACAAAAATTATTCCTTGATGCATTTAATTGACGATTTTAGGACATTCAGTGTTACCTTTTTTGGCAGTGTGAGAGGCTTATGTTTTTCTCTGGCTTTGCACAAAATAAGAATAGTAATAATAATTTTAGGAAGAATCTGAAACACATTATAGACACCTTATTTTGGTGGAACTGTATCCCAGGAACATCTGGAGTATATGAGCCCAAGCTCCACCACAAACTTTGCTTTTGGCCTCTGGTATGACTTAAAGTTTTTAGAAAAATGTTTTCATACCTGTGGATTTTTAAGTGCTTTAGAGTATTAAAAGTAACTCATAATTTTGAGGGCTATTTTAAAGGAATCCTTGGATCCTATCTCTTCAGGCTGTTCTATTACTATCACATACGAAATATTGCAAGTAAGGTGGATTTTTTAGAACATTTGGAATACCTTTGTTTTTAAACCTGACTCTTTGCTGCAAGGGCAAGTATCCTGGGAGGCATTCCTGCAGTGGGCAGACAGAAGGCAAGCAGCCTTCCTACTGTGTCCTGAGATAGGGACAGAGTCACTTCAGCACCACTGGGTGTACACGACATTCAGGGTCAGTGGCCACAGTGGGACAACTTCAGCCTGGTGACGTCAAGCTGTCTGCAAACACCTCTTGCATCAGAACCCAAGTCCCACTGCACTGTCTGAATGTCCTCAGCAGCTCTTTAGGTTGGCTTGGCAAAAATGTAGATTGAGGTGTTACTCTGAAAGAATGCCCTGTGAGGCTTCTGGCTGTCCAAAAAAATAAGGGTGGTAGTGCTACCAATACTCAGAGAAACAGCCAGGGCTCCAATAGTGCTTGCATTCATTGGGGTTGAAAATAACACAGTATTACCACATCCCCTTGTTCTTTTGGAAGATTTCCTTATTTAAACATTTTGAGCCTAGTTCCAAATGTGTGCTTAAAACATGTCCCACCTCCCCGAATCATGGCATATTTGAGAAAATTTATTGAATTCACAAAAATTCTAAGCTCTTGTTGTGCTTTTGCCCCACTCTCACAATTTCTGATGCTTGCCATTATCTATATAGGTTCTTCTGCAAGGCCACCATGAATCCCAAAGCAGAGGAACTTACTGTTCTGAAAACACAGTATCTGTCTAAAAACACAAACGAGGCAGGCACCGTCAGCAGGAGAAGGTGATTTTCCCAGGAAGGCTGTTTGAGCTTTGTTCCATATCCTCACATTGGAGGCCAATTTAAAAGTCCTGGTAACCTTGCAACTATCAGTTCCCTACCAACACATTTCCGTGTTGATAAATGCAGCTGCTGCCTTCCTTCAGCTGTGAAGGCTCATCTGAGTTAACGGGCTCTGAGTGGAGAAGGGAAGGGAAGGGTTCTCACCCACCAGCGCAGCTGAGTTGCTTTAGGAAGCTCTGGAGAAGACTGAATTAGTGTCATGGGAAATATGGCTCTTCTTATTTTGAGGAAAGGGAATGGGAAAAAAATATTCTGACTTTTTTTTATTAAAGTGCTATATTTTGTTTGCATCGTGGTTCAGCTTTTAGGTATGTATTTGAAATCTGTAATAAACATACTGAGAATAACCAAGTGGCCCCTGAATGTTATACATCAGATTTTTCTTTCAATGAAGGAAAAATCTTTTTCCAATTTGAGGTGAGTCAGCTGAGGACACCCAGTCTGTCAGGCTGTTTTCACTGATTAATATTCCAGTGATGAATTTAAATTCCAAACTCAGTTCTAGACTAAAAACACAGAAAAATTATTTGTAAATATGCTGCTATTACTATCAATATGTCACTAGTCATCATGTCCATTATTTTCAGAAAATAGAAAACAAACATAAATTGGAAACTACCTTGAATTTTGACAGGTTGGCCCCATCCTGCAGGTAGCAGTTTGTGAATGTGGGGTTTTGTGAGTGCTCTAGAGGTCAGAGTCCTTTGACATAACACTCAGTGCTTTGAGTAGTAACTGTTTATACTCTTTCCCAGTCTAGACTGGGTTTCACTTCATTGTCTAGGATCTTGTAGCTTCCAGTTTATGTGAATTGGATTACTTGCTAATGAATTTCATTTAAATGCCTTGCAAGTGAAATGGTGCTGCAGGACTGCCCGCCCTCCTTCCCATTGGTATTGACGGCTGATTGGTATTGACGAGATTACTGGGCTATGTTAGGGGTTTTTAATGGAGCTGGCTAAGTTGGTTTCCTCTCCAGCAATTCAGCTTCCTTCCCTTTCAGCGGCCTATGAGCTATTTTCTGTGATTGCCTCAATTTTTGACTGTTACAGAAATTGGTGTTTAAACTTCTGTGTAGCTGCTGAAGTATTCTTTTGCTTTGGTCTGACTCATCCTGTGTTTCTCATTGCACTATGAATCCTGTTTCTGTGCACTTCCAAAGAGTGTTTTCTGTATCTGGATGATGTTTTCTCCAGAATAGCGCTGTGTGCTTGCCCAGTTCTTTATCCCCTCAGATACCCCACTTTGATTTAGTAGTTGGCTCACTTATGTCGTAGACATACAGGTGCTTGTTCTATGAAAGAGTATCCCTGAAGTGTGGGAAGTTGTGCAGCTTTAATGTGACTTGAATGTACAAGTGAAGCGTTTATTTGGAACATCCAGAAAGTCGCCTTACATCAAGTTTTTCCATATTTCTGATGCAGTAAAGGCAAATGACAGAACAAAGATCAGGAAATAAAAATTTTTCAATTGACAGAGAAAAGCTGTTTCAGACAGAGTTTAGGAATTTGTGTGGATGTGTCTCTGGGCAGGTCTTAGATACTTTCAGTGCTTCCTGATGAGGCTTCTTGTAAAACATTCCCTATCACCACCCACACCATGCTCCCAGAGTGAAGTGCTGGAGCAGTCTGTGCCTGCTATTTTGTCACTAGGAACCCTACTGCTACCTACTAGTTTAAGTAATGACAGTTTTTAATGATGTTTTGTGTGTGGTGCTGATTTCCTCACACACACTCATATGTATTTGTTTCTCCTGAATTTTCTGAGTTGGTATTTGTCTCAGTTTAGCTTCTCTATTAGATCTGAAAAGCAGATGTTATCGTGGATGTGCTGAATTGCTTTAAAAAAAATTGCCATACATCACTGTGGAACTGTGATTAAAAGAAATAACTTCGGTTTTCTCTGTTTATGTTCCAAGCACAGCAGTGGTAGAATCGCCATTAGCTTTGTATGTGCCTATTAACCAAATGAAAGGAAGGGTTCAATGAAGTGATTAGTTTTCAATTTAGGCGTTTAAAATTATTGTCTCACGCTTTTTGCAGCCTAGTTACTGAGGGGAATATCCAGGATTTAGTTATTTTTAATTCTATTTTGATTGGGACACTTTTTCCAGATACTGAATCCAGATAAAAGCAGGATACTCAAGGATAATTTAGAAGAGAAGATACTGTGTCCTTAGAAGGCTTTTGTAATTCTCAAAGCACAACATCTAATGACTGAATTTGTTGTTAGAGCTCAAATAGCACCAAAATCTCAGAAAGTAGTATAAACAGTGTGATCCTAAGAGGATTAGAAAAAAAACACAAGTGCACAAGTTCACATGGGGAACAGGAGCAATTCAAAGCTTGCGCAAAAAAACGCTTGTTTAGCTGTGACGAATGCAGTGTAATGTCTGTGTAGGAGAAAATAGCCTCAGTAGTGACATTTCTGGAAGGAAATGGTTAGACATTTCTGTAGATAGCTCTTAGAGAAGTCCTTGGTTTGAACTGATTATGTTTGGAAACAGGTAAGGACTAATATCAGCGTACATCTGGGCTGTGTGTTTATAACCAGATTTGTCACTGTGTTGGTGTCAGGGTTGCTTTTATCTGTGGTTTCCTTTGTACCACACCATTATTACTTGGTTGATAGCAGCAGCTCAATCTCTGCAAGCAGCATGGATGGGTATTTGCTGCTTTGGTAGGTGGTTTGGCATGTTATTTTGTCCCTGCTGGTGGGAACTGCCTGTCTGTGCAGCGTGGGTTTATGACCTGGGCCATGGCTGGTCTTCGTGCACCACAGCAGGATGCTCTTCGCGGGGAGTTGAGGTTGAGTGTGGCACTGAGTGTTTGGCCCAGTGTCACAAAGGGACATGGGCATCAGGTGTGTCATTCTGTGCACACAAAACTGATGTGGGCAGGGCTGGTGAGCCCTGGCTGTGAGCATGTGTGTGTGGGTGCACACACAGCAAAATGTTATTTATTTTTAAGTTGAGGGGAGCCGTGTCCAGCTGATCAACATGTGTGATCAACATCACCAGCCCCTCCATGATGAAGGATCCAAACTCATCAGTTACTGTGCATTCCCCTTTAAAGGTCTGCTTTATCAACTCCAAGGGCATCTGGTGGATTGTTTGTAAGTGTCACACAGTGTAGCTCTTACTACATCTGGGCACCCGTTTAAATCACCGTAGCATGTTGGCATATAAAGGTGAGAGAGAGTCTAAAATCAATAAAATATAACTGTCACTTGCATTGTTTCAAGGTACATGCCAAAATCCAATAGGATAAATTTGGAAAGAAAAAAAGCTGCTGATGAGGCATTTGTACTCAACAACTGATTCTGCAGAAGGACACTGCAGAGTTTTCTAAATGTTTACATGTCATTTCAAGCGCCCTTATTTAAAACTGGAGCCTACAACCAATTAACGTTGAGTGAGGAATGAAGCAAAGTCAGTGAACCCTTTATTTTCTCATTCTCTGCTCTCTTGAGTCTTTGCTTCCAGCTTCTTTCCGTGTCACTGCCCTGTTTAGATGTAAAGCTAAGGACAAGAAGCCTCTTCCACGGATCAGGTGGAAAGGTTTCCCTCTCTGGCTTCGATGATAAGTACTGCACTCAAGATTGCACAAGGGCAATGAGGTGCTGGAAGGAGACAGTTTGGGTAGTGTGTACTGAAGAAAGCTTTTTTTTCATTGAAGAAAATGGTTTATGTTTGTGCAGTCATCCTTTTATTTATGTTTGCCATGTTCCTTCCCAAATGAAATGACCCAAACCAAGTGTTGCATTTGGAATGGGGTAGCAAGGCCCTCCTCTGCCTTTCTCTGCACACAGCTTTTAGCATGACTTAGATTGTTCTCAAAAGAATATTGGTTGGTTGGTGTTTTGTTCTGTTATTAAGGAAAACTGCTTGTTACAAGCAAATAATATTTTCATGGGGTCTGCAGACTGAGGTGTTAAAGCTTTGTCTTCTCTGCTGGTTTTTAGGTGAGGCTGTGGAAAAAGAGAACTTTGAATAGCCTCACATAGGATACTGTACCCCTCGAGTGGAGTTTTACTCAGCCTATTTACATAATTTCTGCAGCACTAGTACAACTGAGCAAGGAAATAAGAGTATGTTTGCAAATTCTTTCAATTCCCAGCGTTCCTGCATTCCTCTGCAGTGCCTCTTGCTTGTACTGCGAAGGTGATGTTTCTGCCTGCTTTGTGAGACCTTCTGATAATAAAATAAGCCTTTTTTTTTTTTCTGGACCTAAAAATGGCTCTATAATAAAGGATTTCCTGCTGGTTGAGCTTGAAAATTGCACCTGGGAACCTTGTGTTGATCATGAGTCCCAAAAACTATAGTTATTCTTTACTCATAGTAAAAGTTTTCTGAACACAGGTTGCAGATGCTTTGTAAAGAATTTAATCTAAAAATAGTCTGGTAATACTTTATTAGTCACCCATGTCCATCTGTCACCCTTCCTGCTCTTTGAGTGGGCGATTAGATTATGTCCTAAAGAAAAGTCGTCTGGCAAGTATTTGTATGGAGGGCAACCGCTCAGCAAGAGGAGTGTGAATAAAAGTTGTTTGTTGTTGCCGAATAAAAATGGATGTTGTGGTGGATGGAGTTACCACATATTTAGATGTCAAAATCTGTATGCTTATACTTAGTTGTTTTATTGTTGGGTGTATAAAATTATTATTGGCCTGTGAAGAAAATTACTAAAATGTAGGAAAGCATGGATTGGCTTGGATTATGTTTTTGTTTGGGTGTTGAAGGTGGGCAAGATTTCTCTTGAATTTTGCACAGTATGATTTCTGTTATGTATATGTTGTCAAATGTTGCTAGCAATTAGCATGAGCTGTTTTATTTTTTAATTACTGAGGTCACTGCAGGAGTTCATAACTACTTGGGTTCATGGGCACACCTGTGTATAAAAACTGAGTTACTTAATGCAAGATGTGTTATTTTTCTTTTACTGCTTCACAGTGGATGTAACCATTTTGGAAGTCAGACCACTGGAATGTTGATTTTTGTTTGGGGCTTTTCAGAATGTTTAGATGTTGGTAGCTGAGTTTATTTCCCGAAGAAATTTGGCTTGAGCAGATGACTCTAAGTTGCCTAGTTGCCTTCCTGAACTTTTTCTGGAGATACGAGGCAATACCCAGACATGAGAATTTTTCTAGCCAGGTTGTTTTGCTCGTGTGCGCTCCTGCTGAATGGGTGCGACCGTCTGAGGGCTGATGGTGCAAGTGTCCATTCAGCAGGCTGGTTTTCTGGAAGGCCTGTTCAGGCTCCCTGCAGGAGCCGCCTGTGTGATGTGGGGAGGACAGGATGTGTGCAAATCCCTGGCTCTGTGTGCTGGGCCCCAGCTCTGCTCCAGGCTCTGAGCAAATGCTGTGGGAACCACTCAGCTCCCGGCTGCCACAGCCAGGAAGGCCCACATTTGATAACCTTTTACTGTGTGTTAACAACACTGTTTTCAAACTAATAAATATTAACGTTTCCTATTCTGTCTCCTTATTTCCCTGTCAGCACCACCCTTCTGTGGCAAGAGGCACCCAAAAGGAAAACTTCTGCATATCAATGCACTGCCAATGGTAAGTACCTTTTTAACTGAAGGTGGTGTGGTTCCTTCCTGCACGCATGCCATTAGCAGAGTTATATTGCAAATAGTATTTTTAGAATAACTGCTTTTTAGTATTCAAGTGGATTATTTTTGGTTTTTTAAGGAACATCAAGACCATTATGCTGTTTGACAAAAATATTACAATTGCACCTGGTTTTGTCCTGTGGAAAGTAGGTCAGCATGTTAATTTTGAAGGTGAGAAGTGTGATGTGACAATAACATAACTCATTCTGTTGGTAACTGGTGTTGCTTCCTCTTTTGGCCAAAAGCCTGTTTGGGGTGAGCTGGAGTGTCTTCTTGCCCCCATTAGGTGCTCTCTGCACTTTATTTCAATACTAACAGCTCCTCCTAGAAAAAAAAACCAAAAAGCAACTCCTCTGCAGTGTCAGGTGTATTTTGCTTCAGCCCATTTGTCAGTGTAAGACCAGTGAAGTTAAAATCTTAAGAAAGGGGCTTGGTTGATGCAATCTTATTCCATCTCTGGAATTTTACTCAGTGTTACAGACTATTAGTAAAGTTCCTATTTTCATGCTGTCCTAATAGTTTCCTGGTGGTTCCTGTTAGTTGTGCAGATGAGAAGAAGAACTGAGGTCTGAAGGGAAGGACTGGAATTTACTGCTTCATCTTTGATCAAATAACCTCTTTTTAGCAGTTTTGATATCTTGTGTTGTCACAGTTGAGGTGTTGAACTGCAGCATTAGCTGTAAGAAATAAATGCATAAAGTGCCAGCATGAGTTCTGTAATTGAAGTGTCTCTAGATCATTGTGCTCAGTACAGAAGTTAAAGGAATAATATTTTGAACCACTTGCTTTGAAAACTCAATTTTGGATCTGAGAGCTGAACTGGTTTCCTTTGGTTTGCATATGGACATGGATCTAAAGAATATGTAAATCAATTATAGCCTCACACCTTTGCAGCTCCACTGCCTTTGCCCTGTGAAGAAAACGACACTCCAAGAGAGTTTACTTGGATATAACTGCTTTACTGTTGACTCTCAAAGACATAATGGAGTGAAATGTAATATAATTGTCACAAAGTAAAGCAAATATACCTCTAAAATGAGGTGTGTTTGCCATTTAATAGTCTGAGTTTTAGGCTCAGAGTTGATAGGTGTTGAGTTTATATTGATTTGAGATGAGTGTCAAGCTGGAGGGAACGGGTTTGTTCAATGAGAAAACATCATGTTTACCTGGTCACTCAGCCTGGTATTTTAACTTCTCAGTCCTGAAATGAGCAGTGCTCTCAGCCTTTTCTACTATTGCTAAATCTTCATTGTTGTTGTTAACCTTTTTCCAGCAAAAAGCTATTCTGTTTTCTTTATATTTTGTAGCGGTTGAGTGTTATTTTAGTTAAGATTTAAGATACCGATCTGTATTACTGCTTCTCTTAAAAACATGACTCATTTCATATTAACCTAGTCCTTATACTTCATAAAATTTTAAAATACTGAGAGACTGTGCTTGAAATGTTACTGCATTTTGTCCTAATTTTCCCCCTACAAATTATATTAGAAATTCAGAATTGTACAGTCTCAAGGGCATGGTAGTTGTTACAGTGATCATAAAACATACTCAACTGTTACTTGCAGTGAAGTGAAGTACTCCCCACTCTTTTCTTTGAGGACTGTTTTTGTGCTATAAGTTGTTATATTTTATTATTCAAGAGATTTCTAAACTATTACTCACCTCTAATTAACTTTGAAATAGTTTCAATGTAGATTTAAGAGACAAGCTAGACACATTTTTCATCATCCCCAAAGTAATCGTAACTAAACCTGTGTAGTAAAAAAGACTTTTATAGGTTTTTATTGTATTTTTTCTTTGATATGTGTAAACAAAGTGTGGGCCAGAGGTTGCTGAAGAAAGCAGCTTGTGTACATCTCCCAAACAGGACTTGGTTTAATTTGGCTGCCCATGTTCAACACATATATTTGAATAAGAAACTAATTTCTGATTCCCTTGAGAAATGATGGTAGCATTTTTGATTATTTTTCAGTCCTGGTTGTCAGTTCCATTCGTCAGTAGTAAAAAAAAAAAATTAAAACAATTTACTCATCCTCTTCTGTTGTTTTCTCAGATTTTCTGTTTTAGAGGTAATTAAAAGAAGCTTATTTTTTCACATCGTATTTGATATGGTAACTGATAAACTAGATAGGATAAAACACCAGTTGCTCCTTCGAAAAATATTGTAGTTGTTGGCAATTTTTCAGAAAATAAAATATTTATATTGTGATACAGCATGGCAGTGTTCAGTGGGTGTAAGTTCTCCTTCCCATTTTTCCAGTCAGCTTTAATGTTCTTCACAATGTCAAAGGAAAAATGCAAAGGCTTAATGAAAAAGACCTGTTAAGTGCAGGAAAGTAAGTGTCTAATGCTGCTTTTTGTAAGATTTTGAAGGTTCATTTAGAGGCTTATAACTGAGTACTTAATCCATGGTCACGTGAATTAATATGTTGGAAATAAAAATTTAAAGTCTTGGATATTTGGTCTAAGGAAAAGATGAAGTCAGGATTTCAACAAGGGCTTTAGCAAGTGAATTTTCTTATTACATGATGGAACAGGTAGTTTACCTGAGAGAAATTTTCCATTGTACCTTGCAGGGCTTCTCTTGAGAGTTTTGGAAGCAAACCAGTTTGCCTTTCTGTCTGCTGCCAGTCATTGAAGCAGGTTTAAGTGTGTGTGCAGAAATATGTGTGGCAATATAGGAGTGTGCTAATTTGTGCATTTATTTATATGTACGTATAGATGTATATGTAAATTTAGAAATATAGAATGGACTGTGCAAAACCTAGGCATTTACAGAAAGGTGGGAGCTACCAGTTCAGGACTCTTACGACATCTTGCTGTGGTGGCTTTAATTTTGCAGAAGTAACCAAAAGGGTTATGAAGGAATCAAACAAGCAACGTGGTGGCCTTCTAAGAGCCATCCTGGAAAATGCTGTGCTGGGTTCTGGGCTCCACGTTTTGCTACATGCATAATTTGACAAAGATGGACACCCTGAGCAGTTGAAAAGGTCTCATGCAGAAAAGAATAGAGGATGGTTTGTTTATTAAAAATTGGCACAGGCAAAGTCTGAGGATAGGTAGTGAGCACAAAGTTAGCTAGGCTCCAGGAAAGTGGTGTCATTAACAGCTAAAGCATGTCTTCACAGTCTTGAGGGGAATAGCAAGTAGGTGATTTAAATACATTCTTTTCAGTGCTGTCTACTTTTAGGTGAACACACAGTCTTGTGTTTTGAAGGTGTAACACACCTATTGTGTGTTATGTCAACTGCTCGTACAGCTAAGAGGTGTTATAGAACAACTCTGCAGGTGCTAAGTCGCTTGGGCCAGGAAATTCCAGGAGTACAACATTTCAGTGTAATTATCTACCCAGCAGATCGAGCCCAGAAACTGCAGGAGGGCTTGGAGGAGCTGGGGGAATAAATAAGTCACTCCAAAGAAAAAGGCATTCAGTGGAGCAAATGGAAGAAGATGTCTGCAAAAATGTCCCCAAGACTGCAGCAAGATTTCTTTACTTTGAACCCCTTTGTGGTGCCTACAAGTAGTCCCATGACCTTACCACTCCTTAGAAGACAGCTGAAGGAATAAATGAGTATAACTATTAGGCTGTGGCTCCCCAGCAGCTAAACCCATCCAGATGCTGATGTACCAGTTTAACTTTCTGCCAGTCCATTCTGTTAAAATGCTTTCATGCAAAGGAGCACAAACAAGGGAGGGAGCAGGAGCTGGAGAGGTGGGTTCGGTGTGGAAGCCCTGTCTGCTGGCACCTGCCAAGGACAGCTGGAGGTCTCTGCTGCTAGCTCCAAGGTTTTTGCACTGGAATTGCAAAGTTGGCTTTGTTTCAAGAGGAGCTGAATGGCATCTCTCAAGTGTAGGTATATAAAATGAATATCTGCAGATGAGCAGTGCTTTGTGAGGTGGTAGAGCTGAAGGTCGGCTGTCATTTTACTGAGAACAGGGGACCCCTGCTTCCCAGAGTTGATGAAACTTGACAGTACTAAAGATGTTGCCCTCAAGAGCCTTGAATAATTGCTTCAAAAGAAATAACCCTGCAAAACTAAGGCCCGTATTCTATGAAATACAAATGCATGTGCGTACATGTAACTTGGAGTGTGGGAGTAGTTCTTTTGAGATATAAATAAGGAGCACTCACATGCATAAAGCTAACCAAGCTTGAAAGCACTTTGAACAGTAGGGCCTGAAAGTGCTCATGAAATTTATTGTTGAGGTTGTTGGTTGTACAGTTTATGGAGTGCAGCTTTAAAACAAACAAAAAAAATATTTATTTCTAGCAGGTTCTGAAATAGTCTAAAGTAAGTGACAACATGAAATTTTGGACGGTTCTGCTCCTTCTGAAATCAGTGGATGCTATTTTCAATGAAGGAAGGTGAAGTGCGATGGATTTTGTATGATAATTTGTTATGGCTGAACAATTGCATTTCAGAATGTTCATACATCAGTTCTATTTATTGAATCAGTATGAATTAACTAATCCAGTGGCTTATTTGTGGAAGAGGAAATACTACTACTAATAATAATACAAAAGCAGTGTTACATCATGTGGTAGGGTGCATACTGTGATAAGCATTAAAAAATGTATGTACACTGTATTCTGAACTAATTTTGGAAGTGTTTTTGAATTTTCTGTTTCTTTACAGAAAGCAAGTTAAACACACTAGCAAGATCCCTTTCTGTTTCAGAGAGTAAACACCCCTTTTCTCCTTTTTCTGCCATTAAAGTTCACCACTGAATGAATCAACTAAAACGGAAATGAACGTCCTTTAAAAAAATTTAAGTGTTGGCTCTATTTTGAAGTAGCATTTGTCAGAGAGCTTTCTCTGCCTTTTCTCTAAGCATTTTACAGTTCTGAAATAAGCTTTGACTAAGAATTCTCGGCAGAATCATAAATATGTAATTATCTAAGCAGCCGGGATATTTAGCCCCTGGCAGGTGCCCAGTGCAGTGCAAGAGCAAAGGGAACTGGGCCAGTATCTCAAGCTGGAGGAACATCCTCTACAACAGGATGAGGGCCATTGGTGCTCCTTGTCTGCTGCCATTCCTAGGTTTTAAATCTTAAAGGTACCTGAAAAAGGCAGTTTCTGCTGCAATGGGGTTGTCTTCTCTTGCAGCTGGTTTACTGTTTTTTTCATTGTTGTCTTCCTCTGCTTTGCCTTCCCAGCCTGAGGTTTTTTCTGTCTTTACTGCTTTATACTGGTGTTGGTTCAATAGGTAATAGCAGCAATAGTAGTGCAGTTAGCATCAGATTATATCTTAGTTGATCAGCATGCCATCTGCTTTAGAGGAGAGGGAGATTTTGTTTCTGCTCTGTGTTCACTGCCATATGCCCACGGTGAAGTCTGAAAAAATCTGAAATGACCCTTTTCTTTCTCTATTGTATGAAAGAATTAGAAATACAGTATAAAATCTTCTCAACACTGACAGAGTTTCTTGCATAGTTAAAAAGTTAAACTGGATATTAGATGTACATGATGTAGGATGTTGTAGAGAAAACCCAAGGACGGTCTCTTTTGTGAACTAGCACATGAGTGTTGCCATCTGCAGAAGAGCAAGGCTGATTTCACAGGAGACCATGTTAATGTGTCACTTGTATCATCAGGCCTTGATCCTGGTTTCCTTCTTGTCAACAGAAAGTTGATGTTAGTTCGAGTTAACAAAAGTAAAAGCTGCCCTTAGTTTCAGCAATGCTGATGCTGGGAGATAATGAATATTGCTGCAGAACAACAGGAAGTCTGTAGGCTGGGGGGAATGACACTACTGATACTGACTTTTATTTACTCAGGAGAAATTGAGATCTGCTGGCCATCCAGAACCAGGGACTCTGTGTGGTCATCAGTATGGATGGCAGGGCTAGAGGGCTGTGCTTGCATTCCAAGTCTCCAGTTCACCACATGAATAGAAACAGAAATTGTAGTCAGTGGGTTAGTGCACCCATGTTTGTAAATAAAGGTCGTGTGTGGTGTTCTTACTGTAATTCCATGAACAAATACAGGTAACTATTCCAGACAAGGGATCTGAATCCCGTGCTGAGCATGTGTATGTAGGATTGTCATCCATGAATTTAATATTCACACAAGTGGAGGGTATTGATGTCAAATGTGAGCTGTGATTGGAATCTTTGCCCTCATTAATGATATTCCTGAAACCTTCCCCTTTCACTTAATTTCTTTTGGCTGTAGATGAACCATATATTATTAAGGTCTGCATGTGCTTTAAAAATGGTTGATCATGTGTTCAAATGTTTAACAGCTGTTTAAAAAAAAAGTAAGCCCAGTAGCATAAGTTAAATTCAAGTCCATCATAACAGGATGAAAAGGGGAGGACCTGAATAAAGTAATGAGCTGGGCACATGGTGTGACTCTTGGGCATGGTTCTGTGCAGGGCAAGGAGTTGCACTTGCTGACCCTTGTGAGTCACTTCCAACTCAGCTGATTCTGTGATTCTGTGAAACCGGCGAATGAACTTTTACAAAATCAGCTATTTCACTCCCTTGTAACTTGTCTTCTCTTTTAGCTTAGGTGACACTTTTGTGACAACAGCCATGCACTCCTGGTAAAGAGCATACAGTAAGCCAAATAACATATATATATATGTTGGTCTATGAAGAGGTGGTTTTAAGTGTGTGCTTACTGATTGTATATCGCAAATAAAGTCATTGGTGGTTAAAATGAACAGAGGGCAGAGCAACCATCTGAGCAGTTTCTTTTTTCATGAATAAAAGAAACAAATTTAAAACTATCAGGTACATAACACACAAATTAAGGGGAAAAATAGATGGTCAAAGGTTAAAGAGGGAATGAAAACACAAGTTTTATGGTCACAAGATCAAATGAGGCATTAGTTAATTTTCCTTTTTTTGGTGCAGTTCAGCAGGAGTTCAAGTAATTCAATCGAGTGATTGAACTGGAACAGAAAAGAGTGCCAGAAAAACTGGTTGCTAATAACATAAACAGACAAAATAATCAAATGAATTTAAGACTTGATGTCAGCATTTCCCATTAAAATGCATTTGAAAAGGCTGGAATTCCATCCTAGTTCATGGAACCTGGTTTACATAGCAAACAAATTTGTAACAACTATTTTTCTAACAGCTGATAAATTATTCTACTAATAAGCTGTCAGAATGGATTTAACCAAGAAGTGACTGAGGCTCAGATGGCGTTTTCTGGAGACTGACCCATCTGGGAAACGGGAAGTAACCTGAGTTGTAGGTAAGGGTATTTGAACTGTGGCTTAATTATGTAAATTACAAATGGAAACCACATTAGGGATGCTGGGGGTTTGCTCTAAACAGAGGATAAAATACAACGTAATATTTCCAACCATTGATATTCCTGAGGTGATGTGCTGCTCTCTAGACAAGATCATTACTGTCTTTTCTTGTATACATTTCATACTTTTTATAATAAGCAAGTAACTAGTATGTTTTTGAGTTTGTGAATGTGAATGCAGCTTAGAATAGATTGCTGGCATACCTTTCCACTGGCCTAATTCCTAGCTTCTTTTATGTTTAACTTCTTCTAAAAACAAAATCCTTTTCTGCTGAACCGTTCAATTTTAGTCATTGCTAAGGTTTTTGCTATGCTGTTGCAGTTTAAGGTTCCTGGTTGAAAGTCCATCCCAGCTGGTGAGCACACTCTTTCATGTCCCAGTTCTTGACTCAAGCTGGGAGCTGTGGTGAATAGGCTGTTGTGGAGCAAAGTTGCTTTCACTGACCCGTCCAGTTTTGTTTTACCATCCTCTTTGCTGAAGCTGACTGAAGTTTTCTCAGCAGACTGGCCTCCTTGTACCCTACAGGAACAACCATTGCCTTTTTTTTGGTATTTGATAGTTTGGTTTTTTTAATTTACATTTGTCTCCGTGGTGGTCCATGTATTTCAATTGAATTTCCTTTTCATCATATTGCAAACTAAATGAACTCCTCATTTTTGTCTTTCAAGATGCCCATGTCAAGGCAGCTGCAGGGATTATCCCACTGAGGTTGACTTGGACTTGGACTGCTCCTGTTAAATCTTCTCACTTTCATCAGACTGCTTTTCAGTTGCATGTGGATTGTAGCAGATTTGGAAGAGGAATGAGTGTTCTATGTGACCCTTTGAAATGTCTTGGTCCTGAGGTCCCGGTGCCTGGAGTTCGTGGGAGCTGGGTTGTGAGGGAACTGGGAACATACTGTAGCCTGGGAGAAAACAGTATCATGGACAGGAATGTTATAGTTCAGCAAATTCAGAAGCATGTAAGCAAGCCCTGGACTCATTTTTTTTGTCTGATTTGGAAGACAATTTAATCTGTTATGTAAATCTTTAAATTTATGCTTTGAAAAGGAGTGTTATGTGCGCAAATTCTAAATCATTCCGAAAAGAACTCGTGGTATCTATACATAGCAAACCTATGGGAAAAAATAGTCATTTTTAGGGTTCCTAAGGTTCTGTTGTTACCCCAAGATAGATGTGGGACGTTTTTCAATGCACAAGTGGAGGGAGAAACATCAGGAAAGGCAAAGCCTGAGCAGGGTGTTACTAGAAGTGCCAAGTTACAGCTGTGGTGGGTGACATCAACTTAAAAAGATGTCAGCTATGCAGGACTCATAAGTTAGGAACCTCTGTGCTTGCTTTTGAAGAAAAAGCATTGCAGCTTAAGTGAAGTCAATTGTTCCACATATTTTTGTGACTTGTAACTCATCTGGTGAAAAACCCACAGTGGTTTGTAGGCACAGTGCTCTGAGTGGGGGAAGGAGATTGGGGATCCCAGGAGGAGATCTGGGTCACAGAGAAACACATTTGCTCCCTTATTTTCTTGCCTTGTCTTTTGTGTTCTGAACAGTGCTATATCCACAGACTCTTCCACTGGAAAATTAATGCATGTCAGAGAAGTTATTCATTTAAAATAAATCTAGCCTTGCCTCCTGCATCTCTCTGGCTACACCCATGAAAATTGCCTAGAGATCAACTTGAAAGGGTCTGTTCGGGAAATGAGTGAATTCATAGCCCTCCCTTGGATGGATTATGGGAGCTGAGTATCACTTGGGACAATTTGGAAGATAAGGCTGTGGCTGGTTCACACAAGCAGCTTGCTGCATGCTGTGTCAGGGCTGACAAACGACAGTGCAGCCGTACCATGTGCGTGGTTCTAGAGGGTTTGGAGAGCAGTTTTGTGGCTACCTCAACTTTAAATTCAGTGTGATACACAGCGCCTCTGCCAGCATATGTTGAAATCCTGTGATAAGAGTGCTATAATTAGGAAGCTTAGTTGAAGAATTGGGTGAAAGAAATGCTTGCATTCCTTAAGTATTAAGTGGGTTTGTCAAAAGGTGAAGCGTTCCCTAAGTTGCTGTGAATTCCTAGGAGAATTTAATGAATTTCTTGTGTTAAATGAAAAGAGCAGGAATATACTAAATAGGGGAGGGGACAATCATTTCTTTTGTAATGGGTTAATGCCAAAAAATCCTCTGAAATGCAGGATTTTGAAGAAGGGGTTTTGCTTCTTTTTACTTCTCTCATTGCATCTTCGTACAGGAGATTGTAGGATCTGTAAAGCATGGACCTCACTGTAGGAAATGCATCTGTTTATCACTTCAAACCAAAACTAAGGGAGCTGTATGGGTTGTTTTACTGATACCTAGAAAAAATAATTTGTTTGGGGAATCTTAAATCTACTAAATATTTGCTGAGCTGAGAAAGAATCCTGGCCAGGCAGAAGTGCATGTGTAACATTTTGCCTCACACTGCTCTGGTCTAGTTCAGTGCCTGTGTTTCTGCTGTGTTCAGTGGGGCTGAGCAAGGACCTGGCTGTAGGAGGCTCATTGGTATATGGTTAGAAAATAAGAGAAATCCCATTCTCTCACTATTAGCACTATGTAGGTTGTTTTTTTTCCAAACACAGGTTAGACTGGTTGTATAGCTCTGTATCTAGATTTTTTTCTAAAATAAACCGAGGGCTGGCATTTAATACTTATTCAGTACTAGAAATATTTCATTCCACTGGCCAGAGAAGAAAGTTACTGAATTTAGCTAAAGATGACAATATTCAACATTGTATTTATCCTAACTCAGGAACAACTTGCACTTTCAGGAATGTCTAAAAAAGCAATGTTACATCTCAGCACTTCCTTTATCATTGAAGACTCTTCAGCACTGGAGAGGAATCTTTTCTCCTTTTTTTTTTTTGTTTTTTAATGGATGTGCTAGGAGGACAGACTTGGCAGCAGCAGTGATGCTGACTCTCAGGAGGACCTTGGTCTGTAAGAGAGAGTACTAGATGGTCTAAGGGGAATATATATTAAAACAAAACAACAAAAGTCCTGGACAGGAGACTTTGTTGTTGACTTTTGATGTTGTTTATTGACCTTGTCTAGTGAGATTATGATCTCTTCAGCACAGGAACGAAGCCCTGTGTGTTTATGCAACCTTAGCACAATGGGGGCCCCATCTTAAAAAGGGATCTTTTGGATGATGCGGTTTTTCAAATAAATGGTGGTAATAATGATGTTCATTATGTCTGGTTTTAGTTGTTGTGAAGGTTCTTTGAGCAAAAAAAAGTGCCTGAAGTAGAACAGCAATATTTTAAGTGAAATGAGTAAAGTCCCCATGATCCCTTGCATATTTAATTGTCTGTGTGTTTTGTAGATGCTTTTGTACGACTCTGTTTTATCCAAGTGGGTATAAAACCACATCAGAAATTTTACAAGGGTTTGTATCAGTGCATTTTATGATTTATACTCAGTAGTAAAGATGATGACTGCCAGAGGTTTTTTGGTTTTATATAATCCTGGCTTTGCAGCCTTGTAATTCACTTGCTGTCTTTTTTGCAGTGCAGAGCAGGGATAAAAACTTTGCCCACAGACTGGTTTGACTTTTCTTTCTTTACAAGACTGGTTTGACTTTTCTTTCCCTACAAGTCATGGAAGCACAGCTGTGGGGGCAGCCACCCCTCCTCTGTACGGTACCTGCTTGTTTTCTTCCCAGGCACTGATTTCTGGTAGCCTTATTTTGTTTTGTTTGTTTTGTCCCCTCAGGTTGCAGTGTTCCAAGTGGAATTGAGGGATGGGGTAAACGGAGATGAATTTGGTTACATGTGGTCGTGCTGTGAAAAATGCAGGTCGTTTGTATCTAGAAATTAGGTCAGGATTTAATTGCACTGTCAAGGGTAGTTAATGCTTAGATAGTTTGCTTCTCAATATAAAAGGGAACAAAAATGGATCTGCTAGTAACTTTTTCTAGCACTTGTGAAATTATAATATATATGTATAAATCTAAATTACAACAGGTCTAGAAAGCCCTACTACTTGCAAGTGCACTGAGTTTTCTTTGTGACAAAATGAGCTATTTTTGTTTTTCAGTAATATATCTTGTGGCATATCTACAATGAGCGTCTTCTCATCCGAGCCTTGCTAGTCTGGACAGACCAGTGCACTGCACCTGGGGCAGAAAACAACATTTTCAGTGTATTTTGAATGTCATTTCTAGAAGATTAATGAGCTGAAGTTAAAGTCCTTGATCAGTTGACAGTGGTGTCTCATCCTTGTGCCTCTGACTGCCTTCCACAGCCTGTGCCACACATTTGCCCCCAGCGTTACCCAGAGGTTGTGTTGGTGAATAACCTGTCTGCTTCTCTTGCTGTGGTGCCCAGGCTTATGGGATTTTGTTCTTTTCTTAACTGCAGTTCAGGTGAAGAATATGATGGCAAAGGATTTATTGTTTCAGTGGTTATGTAACAGGATAGCCAGTTACAGTAATTGCAGTTAATTAGGTTAAATTCAGCGGAAAGGCAGCTTCATGCCATCTTTGAAGAGGAATCCTCTTACCAGGAGGTCCACCATGGTTTGGTTTGTCTCGTTCCCTCAGCACTGGCAGGGAACCTCTAGGATATGTAACAACAGCCTGAAACATGCTGCTTGTAAAAGGCTGTTCATGTGTCAGAAATAGGGGTAAAGTGTCCACTGTTTGCTTGTTGTTTTTCCATGATTTGGAGAAACTTTTGATGTGGATTTTTTGAGTGATCTGTATGAGGCAGGACTTGCGTGACAACCACTTGTCTTCATCTCCTTAAAACATCCAAACCTTTAAATTCTCTCCTTATTTCTATTAAGATTAATTACACCGTAAAAAAATCATGTCAAATGGCCTTCCCTCTGGAAAGCCATCTTTGCCTAAGGTATGTGTAACTACAAAAAATTTGTAAAATTAAAATAACATTTTCCTGCTGCTGATAGTGTTTGTGTGTTTTAAGATGAGTGTTGCAGTAAACTGATTCTGAATAGGAGAAAAATCAGGAGATATGAACTTGCTCTTGGTGCTGGTTTTATATAAAGCATGTGTTGTGAGATTGATTGTGGTGTTACAGCTACAGAGACAAAATTACTTATTGATAGCTGGGATCCAGTTTTTATTCATAGCTATAAGATATGGATTCCTACAGCTGTTGCTTGAGTGAAATTTGCTGATAGTGGAGACTGTCACATAGCTGGTCAAGCCCACTCTAATCCTGAAAATTTTTAAATTCTCTCCTTAAGGTTTAAATATGTTTAGTACATCTAAAGAAAAAGCTCATCAAGAGACAGATGGAACTATGTTCATCTTTTCTTTCTTACCTCCTTTTCAAGTACCTTGCATCTTTTCTGCTTACAAATGTGACAGTTATTAGAAAAAAAAATTGTACAATGGATATAAAAATATCCCATGTGGCGACCGTGGCTTTGGATCCCAGCTAGCTTTGTATTTTGCTTCTTGCAAACAATTCTTGTTTCCTCTTCCCAATTTTCTTCCTCTAGTTTTTTAGTAGTTACAGTGTTAAAGTGAATTTTAAGATAAAAAGAACGTTTAGGAAATGGAAAACCATAGACAATCCTGTTCTCAGACAGCAAATTATGATCTTAATAACTCAGGATTCTCTTCACTCCCCTTGGATTTAAAGGTGAATTGGCAACGTGCAAAATTAGTTACAGCTACAATTGATTTCTTTGTACAAGTACTTTGGTATGCATAAATACATGAGAAATTAAACAGCTGGCACAGGCCCCCTGGTTTTGTCTAAATCTTAAGGCTAGCAGGAACATTTTTTATTTTTTACAAGATGGAAAGAGCTAGCTGTAGAAGGAAGTTCTGAAAATGGCATTATTAGGAGTGTGCTCCTGCAAGCTGATGAAAAGTGATGTGATTTTATACCAAGAGGAAACCTGAGCAGCAGTGATTACTGTGTTTCTCTTCAAGTCTATCTTTCAAACATTTCTGTGTATTCCAAATTATTCTGCTGTAAAACTGTAGAAATAGATTATTATCCAATGAAACATGAGCACAGGTCACTTCTTGTTGAGGGGATGGTGTTCCCTAGCCTTAAGTTTGTTTAGAGAGCTGTTTCTATGTAATTCTGTCTCCATTTCTGTTTTCTCTCCATGGCAGACATACCTGAAACAATGAGTCCCGCTTGTCTCTCAGCAGAAGGCTTGAGGCAATTTAGTGTGTGTTGGCAGGGTTTCTCCTGACAGCTTTCCATCTTCAGTGAGCATCCTCTGCAGGATGCTCTTTTTTCCGCTCCTCTGCAGAAAGTGTCAGGCATCTGGGGAGAGAAAGGGAGAAGAGCTGTTTTCAGGGCAAATCGTGAAACTCAAACCAGAGGAATGCTCAGTGGAATAGGCCATGTTCTTTAACCATGTAACTCACCTTTTCCAAAGTCCCCAAGTTTTGCCAGAGGAGTCCTCGATTGCATCATTTACAGCAGCTGCAGAGAAGATGTGTTCCATGGTGATTGTGCTTTACTTGGTTTTGCCATGACAAAAGGGGAGAAGCAGGAGAGGCTGTGTCAGTGGTAGCCACGTCTGAAGTCTGTCCTCCCTCTCAGTGAGCTGGTGGTCACTGCGGGGCTGGCGCTGGACCAGTGTGGTTTGTGCAGGGTATCTCATGCAGGTGCAGACATCCCTCCCCACTGATGGATGAGATATACTAATTGTTGGGAGGTTTCTCTGCTCTGTTGGAGACTCTTCCATTTAAATCCAGTCTAAAGATGGAGTAGTACGTTGTATTGCATCTCACGGTGCACTGCTCGTGGTACCAGCAATCAAAGCTACTCTGTGGATGGGAAATAATAAAATCAGTTCCAGGAACTACTTACTACCATCACTGGGACACTCACTCCTCCCAGCATCACCATGTCCAGTGTCCCACTCAGCTTCATTCCAGTGTATTACTTAGCTCTACTTTTTCTCTACTTTTTTTTTGTTTTTTAATTTTCTCTTTGCGTAGACTTCTAGAGGAAAAAATATTTGCACCAGCTTATGTGATGTAATAAAGACTATTAAAATCCAACCTGGCTTTTGTACGTATAGTTGCCTGTAATGAAAGTTAGGTATTAATTTGAGAAGGCACACAATAGGGGTATTGTAAGTGAGCAGTGGCTGACATGTCGCTCAAAACTCAAAGTAGGTTGTACTATAAATATAGTCTCTTGTTTTGCAATTGACATTTTGCTAGTGGGTGGCTAATTTGAAAGGAAATAGACCAGTGATCTAATATTAATAACTAATTAATAGTTATGTGGATATTTTAAGTCTATTTTTCTGCTTATTTATAGACATATATTATTCATCCATGCTGTGTATCCCTCTTTGCGTATATGTTTAATTCTGAAACTTTAGCTTCGGTAACATTCAGGCTTTGCAATCAAAAGCTTGAAAGCAGAGTTGGTATGTTCTTCAAACCCACTTTTTGAGGATAACAATTTCAAAGTATTAACACTTCAACCACTGAGGGAAGTCTCCCTCTTGAAGCAAGGCCTAAGAGGAAAGCCAGTATGCATTGTCTAATTCTCACCTTAACTTGTGAGTCCTAAATTAGCATCACTACTGTATGTTTTCCTGCATATCAAGCAGAATATAGAGCAGTTTTTAGGCCTCCACCAAAAGTGTGTAGCTTGTAAACAAACTGTAGAGGAACAAAATAAAGAGGAGCCTCTCACAAGCAGCTTGATCCTTTGGGATCAGAATAAAACATGCATTCAAGTGCACGTTGCTTCTCACAGCATATGTGTTACTATACCAAAGAGATGTTATGTTCTTGTTTACTCTGATGGGACAAACTTCAACATAGTGTTTTATCTCTTCTGCCTATTCCCCCTGCCTCCTGCCTTCTCTCTCACACTCACATTCATCTGTGAATTAATAAGCATGTGTGATTCTTGTCCTTTTAATGAATTCTTAATTGATTTGATAATAAGGCAGGAAGACTATGTGAGAGATGCATTGTACTTTGTATATGCTTAATATTTTTAGATCTGTTTTGTCACGTATCCAAACATTTTTAAATGGATTCTACCATACCATAGTGATGCTCCAGGCCTTGACTGCTGGCTGTGGAATTTGTGTTTGGATCTCATCTCTCTTGTGTAACTTTGCTGTGAGCACTCAGCTCAAAAAATGTTTCCCACTATCTATAGAGTTTGCATTACTCATTTAGTTACTGTCCTAGGAGGTTTAAGCTGTGTTCTAGAAAGTGTTTTCTATTACTGGATTAGAAACCTTCTGCATTTACCTGTGAAACTCACCTGTTAGTGGAAGCACCCACAGTCCCTTTGACCACACCCTGAATCTTCTGCATTCAGGTCTTCTCAATATTTATTACAGGTATGAGGAAAAGCCCACATTAGCACCAAATGTCTAACAGCAAGCAGATGTAGCATTCTGCCTTTTAATACCCTGCACTTGGGAGGGTAGGGAGTGCAGCTCTTTGCTTGTTGCAGTACATGGTGTTGATGATAGAGGAAACATAGTGTGGGGCTTTAAGCGTTTGCAGCCAAATTGGCAACTGCCAGCGCCTTTCCAAGGGTGCTGAGCTCTTCAGTATTGGGTCTCCCCAAAGCTGTGTCTCTGTTTCAGCGCATTTCATAGTGAAACAAACAGTTGTAGATAGGCAGACTCCCTGAAGCAAGCTTCCTCCTTCCATTTCCTTGCATATATCCAGAGATTGCAATTTCAAAGTGCTTTTGTTTTTCTGTTTGGGGTGGGGTCTTTTTTGGGGGTGGGGAATGCGTGTCTTTTTCCTGGCTCTTATGTACTTTCTGTGCACAGGACAGCTCTGGGCAGAGAACCAATCCCAAACAACTTGTGTCACTGATGCAGTGATCTTAGCTGGAGAGGTTGGTGTTTCATGCATCACTTGGGATCCAGGCCATTTCAGGAAGTGCTTGACATTGCTGTCCATTGATAAAATGCAACTGGCAGTGTTGGTCCAGGTCAGAGGACAGAGCTGACACCACTGATGCACTTGCCTTGGTGGTGAGGGTTGTGTGTGAGGGCAGATAATGAGGCCCACGTTTAAACTCTGCAGGACATGTGAAGTTTGATTTATCTGATTTCTCTTGTTTCATTGTCAGCTTGAGGCATGTTGGAAGTGACTGTCAGGAGGTTGTTTTGAAGTTTTTGTCCCTGTATATTTTTCTGACTCTTTTTGCGTGACAGTACATGTTTTTATTTTCAGTTCCCTGTGACTCAGGGAATCTTTTGTCTGTGCAGTATTTAGATAGTCCTGTTGATTCTCATGTAATAATGAGAACCCATCACCAGGTGCACTCTTAATCTGCCAAGATTTATAAACAAATTTTGTGATTCCCTAGCAATAACAAAAACCCTCTTAATACTTAAAAAATTTGCAGAAATTGTCTTGTATTTCAAGTGTTGACATAGTGGTATTAGGTTGTAGGTTGGACTCTATCTCAGAAGTTTTTTCCACCCTAAAGGATTCTGTGATTCTGTGGCAACTTCAGTGTTTTCATCTCTGTAAGAAGCATATCTGCATCTGGACAATACTGCTTGCCTTTGTAATATTTACTTGCGAATCTTTTGTATTAAAAATAGTAAACAATAGTTTGTCAAAGTGCTAATATAGCAAGTCACAACACTTTTAGCATCTTAAAAATTACCTCTATGTCAGTCCTGGTAGTGTGCTGGAAGTGTCTGTCAAGCGCTGGGAATATGAAGCAATGGTTCCTGTACAAAGTTCTTGTGTCTTGAGCTGCTGCTGGTCTGCCAGTAAATTCAGGGAACTTCACACCTGTCCTGTGAAGGGTTGTGAGCAGGGGCAGTGGGAAGTTCATATATTGTAAGTAAACAAGTAAAGTCCATAAGTGACTCTCACAAATATGTGAGTTTTGAAGAATAGGATTATTCAATGGCTGGGATCCTTGTTTAGTTTGGATGTACAGACTTGGAATACAGTCTTCCATCTGCATGGATTTTTGACCATTTTTGTTTGAGTTTGCCTTGTGTTCCATAAATATCTCAATAGTGCTGCTTTGATATTTACAGGTCTTGAGGTGGTGTTTTCCTACACAAACACATAATTTTCTGAGTAGCACCACAAATAAGTGTCCTTCTGCAAACATTTTTTTTTCCTGTCATATTATTAAAGGCCCAATGAGTCTGAAAATTAAGTCATGTAACTTCCCACAAACATGCATATTTTTCAGCATAATTGGAAGATGTTTTGGATTACTGTCTTTAGGCCTGTGGAGCCAAGAACCCAATTATAGGCATGGTTAGAACGCGATGGTGTGCGTTAGTCAGATTATAACAAGATTCCAATAATGTAAAATTGCTGCACGACAAATTAGTTTGTATAGATTTTGACAGTTGTTGCCTTTAATAAACTAAATTATTAAGCAATACACAGCTGCAGTGCTTGCAAAATTGAAGAAAAATAGACTCTTATTTCCTTGTCAAAATCTTTTCCGTAGAGCAGGACTGCAGGCGTGCCTAAGTCTGGTTTGAGTTGCTCAGTTGACTTTGTGAATCCATCTGTCCCAAGATGATTTTGTCTCTGTAAGTAGATGATAGGTTACAAGAGCTGTGTTAAAGACTTTGTCAGGCACCTTCTTTTCACTGTTGGTGCTGACAGATGCAGTCACAATCTTTTGGGCTGATTTAGGAAGCTAAGATTTGGGGGGTTTAATTGTAATTTTTGAATCAGTGGTGACTAGATTAATGCTGCCTGTTTATTTTCACTGCAAACCTGAGCCAAGAATTTACCTCGAGTCTCCTGGCAGAGTGCAAGAGCTATCAATGTGGTAACTCTGTGTATCAATAGAACTACATCTCTGAAATGCAAGAACCTGTTGTTCTCTGTAGTAAGGTGTTACAACACTATAAAATAAAGCAAAATCTACTACATTCAAGCAATCAGGCTATTCAGTCAGTAGCTTTATTACACTTTCTTGTCCTGAGCTATGTTCCAGCTGCAGGTTTGAGAACCACTCTGGCTGCCAAGTGACATTTGTATCTACACTGGCGAGCCTCTATTTTAGTGATATGGATTTTAATTTGATATGACATAATTATGATGCAACCTGCTTTTGGTCCAATTTAAGACCAAATCCCACTATTTCTACCTGCATTTCCAAGCAAATTAAAGCCTAGTTTGAGGTGTGTGCTTCATCCCAGCTACTTGATATCTATTCAAAGGGAGCTGAGACTTCAGCAATGCACGGTCACTGCCCAGCAGTTTGGAGCTTTCCTTTTCACAGTCCAAGAGCAGCAAGGACAGACCTCATTTCTGAGTGTCCTTGGCTGCTGTCGCTCGCGGTGTTTCAGCTCTTGCACTTTTCTCCTGGGAGAACATGATGGCACTGACTTAATGGGGGTAAATGGAAAGATGAAGGCTGCTCATTTTCTGGGCATGGGGAGGGCGAACCTCTGGTCTTGAATTCAGAGGCAGGCACGAAGTATGGAGCAGCCTTCTGCTCTCGGAGTGGTGACAGTGATGATGGCTGATGGCATGAAATAAGCTGCCAGAGATTGTGTAGAATGGCAGGGGAGAAGAAAAAAAATATTTACCAAATTGTAAAATGGAGGATTTTCAGGAGTGAGGACAACCAGCTTTACAATGCTTTTAGGTGCTTACATTTTGAAGGCTGTTTTTTTGGAAGAGCTGCAAGCTCCAGAGGTCATTTTTAATGAGTATGCAAAATAGTGTCTTGTGTGTTTGCAGCAGGAGTCATGAAACAGTACTAGTGGAGGCCACCTTTAAAAATGAAGTACTTCTGCCTTCCAGTTTGGTAGAAATTATTCCCGTGCTTGATTTTTTCAATAAGCATATTCTTATAAAACTTAAATGCTTTAAGCCAAGAAGTGGGAATTACTCTCAGGCCAAAGAATTGGAATATCTGTCAAATAGAAAGAATAAGAATTTCAACATCTTGTTTCCAAAATAGTTGTACATACTTCTTGCTTCCTTGATGTGCCCTTGGCAGTCAGTCAGCTATAAGACTTTTTGAGAACCATTGATGTACTCTGAAAATATCCTCTGCCCTCCTTAAATTGTTAAGAGGATGAATTATGGAAATGACAGTGGATAAGGAAGAGAAGTAAATATGCACATTCACTTGGGACATTGCCTTGAGGCTGGTGTCATTTGTTGGTTGGATGGTCTTTGAAATAGAGGCATTAGAGACAATAAGTTGTAGAGAGCAGATCAAATCTCTCATCTATAGTCATAGTCATCGTACAGAAAGAAAACAACATCAAATGCTATTAACAGGTAGTCTAGTGGGGACGTCAGCAGTAAACAATTCTTCCTAAAAGTAGATAATTTCTCTCTCCCTGATGGGCCACATTCAATTTATAAAATGCACATTAGTATTTTTTATGACCACATAATTTACTTTTTTGTCTTGTTTTCCCTAACTGCATGATTTAAAATCAAAACAAGCAAAAACCCTAGGCAGACATTAAAAAATGAAAAAATATTTATTTGTTTGTTGAAAACCAACTTTTGATTTTTTTTTAATTTAAAAATTGAGATTTAAGTCCCAATCTAACAGCAGTAAGAATTTTGTTTAAAAGAGATGGATGGGGGGGGGAAGAAAAAAGGTTGTGGAGAAAACCCCACCCATGGAGTGGATAAATAGTCTCCCTGCTGGTCAAGGAGCATATTCTACTGGCATGTTAATCCAGCATGGCCTTCTTGGTGCCTGTCTTCCACCTCCACTGATAATAATCAGCTTCTTCAAGAAAGTGACATTTTCACAGAGTCTTTTTAAATTTACCATTTGTGTTGCTGCCCTGTGCCAAAACAAGTGCAATGTGTTTACGTGTGGCATCATCACATGTATTGGTGGTAGTGAGATGAAATTCCTGCTCTCTAATTAATTTTGCAATGGGAAAGTATATGTCTATTTTTGCAGATGGTTTTTAAATGCATAGATATTTTAAGCTGCAGAGGGAAGGATTTTGTGCCCACGATGCACAAATTCTTATGGAGTGTGAGCATTTTAGTAGCAGACACAGTTGTTAAGCTTGCCTGTTAGCATCACGTAAAATGTTGGGATCTCAAAATTCTGCACATTTTTGCAGTGTTTTCTGTTCTTGTCCTCTCTCTGGGGCTGGTAAATCTCTTCATCCCTTCTCTTCCTGCTTTACTCTTTTTTTCTTTTTATTTTTCTTTTCTATAATGAGACTGTAGGTTTACAGTTAGTTTCTCTTCAGATTCTCTGAAATACATGTAGATAGGTGTCCTGTAAGAAACAAAAATAAAATACTAAGTATGTAACTATGAAGCAATCCAGACCTGAAGAGTAGATATAATAAGGGAAATTATGCCCTGTGATTATAAGTGAGCACCCTGGGATGTGCTTCATTTCAACACATCACTTGGTAGGAATATAATTAAATGTGAAATTTTTATCCTCCATCCTTCACTGTATATGAAGTTCTTTTTGCTGCAAATTCGGTTCCTGTCACTAATATACATTAAAAATTGAGAATATATTCTTTTTATGTAATGTGTCTGTGGCATGTGCAGTAATTTTTCCTCTTATTTATTAATTTGAAACAGGTTAAAAGTTTTTCCAGGATAAATATAATTTAGGGGATTCTCTGATGGTTGCATTACGTGCCTGCAGAAGTAGCTGAAAAATTACTTTTGTTGCTTAGTCATTCTTAAAAGCCCTGGTAAGTTAGGCCATGCATTTAATTCTTGCTGTTCCCTCAGCTCTCTCCACCCCACAGCTAAGGAGTTAACTGTGAACACTTTTCCTGCTGTTGTAGGGAGGTTAATGCAGTGGTGAATTTCTGGTGTTCAGTATGTTTTGTATTTTTTATGTATGCTCTGTAGGGAATCGTGGAGAGGAAAGGAATTCCTCTTAAAGCAGCTGCTGTTGAGGGTGTGGTGGTTCTCTGCCTCCTGTGGGGCCTCTGGGTTCTTTCTCCCATTTGGCATCATTTTGGGGGTAATTTCAGTTATTTACTTAAAACAGAGATTGTTCCAAATGAATGAAAAATACTTAATATAAACATAAAGTGTACAAAGTTCAAAGCATAGAAGTGTTGAAACTTACTGCTCTGTCTTGTTTGTTCAGCCAGCAGGATCAACATCCCATTTAATGACCTTTTGCACTTAGAGTTAAAATTTTATAAGTGTTTTAAACTTTGCTTCTGATGATTTTTCCAAATTAAATTTTAGCAATGCAGTTGGTATATACAGCTAGGTTTGCAGAAGTGATCAAAGCAGTACATAATAGCCTAGCAGAGAATTAAAATTACATTAATAGGGGGTCAGGACCTTTTCACTTCTCTTGTGAACTACTGTCAGTGTTACAGGGAGTCAGGACATTTTTCCAGTCTAGGGTGGTTCTACCATGGTTTTGGAGACTATTGTCCATTTGGTGTTGGATGCTTTCCAGGAGGGAAGGAGGAGAAGTTTACTTGAATCTCTTGGGAATTTAAACGTGGAAAATGATTGCTGACCAAAATACCCTGCGGTTCCTCAGTCAAAAGAGGAAAAAACATTTTCAAGTCTTATTGAACTTAGCAACAGACTAAATAGCAGAGGGTTTCTTAGAGGTCAATGGTTACTTTTAGGATGATGGAAAGTCTGAAATGCTATGTCCTATTTAAGGCATATTGCCTTCCTTGATTTTAATCCTAGTTTTAAGGAGGTATTTGGGAAGTTTCAGTGTTATTTTAATGTATTTCATGAGCCTTTGTAGCTGGAGTTTAGTACTTAGAAAATTGTTTGTTGTTTTCCAGATCCTCTTGCTTCTGGGGCTATTGAGTGTATCCTGCTTCAAACAGCATTTTTTTGACATGTGGATTCTTTTCTTGTGGTGCCTGGACAGTGTTCCTGTGTTTTACCTTCAAACCTTTCTCCATAATCCCTTAGTTTACATAAAATCACTTTCTAATGATTTAATCTGTAATGAATATTGGTGGTAGGAATCACCCTGTTACACAAATACAGGATCAGTAATTGTTCTGATCACAGGTGCATAATGTCTTTCTAGGGAGTGTTTAAGTGTTGAAGTCACCTGTAGAAATTAATTTCATGAAGGTATTTTAAGAATTGTTCATATAACATGCTCTTTTCAATTCGTTGGTGTAATTCATCTCCAAAATGGTCACTATTGAAAACACGGAGTGGTTTGATCATGGCCTTGTGTTTCCTGGTTTTAATCTTGCTGTTAAATCACTTTAGTATGAATTGGTTCACACTGCAATAATCTACTGCATCGATACTTACCCATTTGTAGACTTTAATCTGTATTCTCATAAAGTTCCCCTTTGTCAATGTGAGCAGAAATTCCTTTGAAGCTAATGCTCTATTCTGTGGTGGGGTTTTGCTTTCAACTAAAAGAGTGAGAAGAGGGTAGAGTTGAAACTGTGCCAGTAATTTGTTTTTTAAATCAATTCCATGTAAATAATCAAGGTCTCTAATTTTTGTTTGTTTATTTTCTTAACTAAGCATATATTGTTATCAGTAGGAAACTGAATGTTGTTTTAATTCTTTCAGTAAAAAGACTGGTAGAAAAATAGCTTTTATCCTTTTTTCATCCTTTAAAATAAATATTGATAGAAACTATCATAATATGGTTTGTGTTACAGGTGGTGTAATACCAAGGGCTGTACTGCTGCCACATCACAATTTTGTGGGGTTTCAGAGAGTAGTTCTGGTAAGGACACTCAATGATTTATCTATTTATTTATCATAAAAGTGGACTGTAGTTTGGTACAATTTAGTTACATGCATTTGCAGTATTTGTTAGGTATCGGTTTCTGCAGTTCACTGAATCCTTACATTAAGTGTTCTTTTATTCAGTGGTCTTTAACAGCTCCTTTTGGAGCTGTTAGTGTCTCATGTGTAAATCCATATTCATTTTGTTGAGAGTTGTTATGATATAACACATCAGTTCACAATATGGAAATATTAATAAATAGACCTTTTGTCAAAACTCACTGTAAAAACTGTATTGTCTCCTTGAAGTGTGGAGTCTTGGTGTGTATCAGCTTTTAAAAAAGGATGGAAAGTTACTGTATTTTGATGGTTTTTTCAAGTGCTAAAGTATTGTCTTCCTAAAGGAAAATACCAGTGTGTGGTTTGGAGGGAAGATATCCAGACCGTGTGCTGTTAGTGTCTTCTTAAATGTAATGTACAGTCACCATTTTGCAGTAGTTTTCTTTAAATGTATGTAATTGCAATCCCCCTATCATTTCTTTTGATTTTGGAAACTTTCCTTAAATATATTCCCTTATCTCTTCTCCATGGCTAGAGTTACAAGGGAGATGAGATTACCTACACTTTTTCTCAGGAAGGGGAAACTCATTGTGCACCAGTCCACCAGCAGCCATGCTCAAGTATTGTGCAAGAGCACAATTGAGCATTTGTTCTTTCAGTAGGAGATAACTGATACCACATTTGTATCTGTAGAATTTTTAATATATACTGTAATTTAACAAATGTCTTGTGGGTGTAGCAGATGTCTTTTCTTTCCCCAGCCCCTCCCCCCCCCCTTTTTTTTTTAAATTCACATTCCCTTAAAGTTTTTGGCAAGCTCTCTTTGTGTGCTGTTTCAGGTCTATAGAGGGCACTCAAAGACAGAGGGAATTTGTTTTAACAAAGCTTTTCTTGCAAGTAGACACCCACAAGGTAGAGAAGGATATTGCTGATGTTCTTTGTGGCCTTGCAGGATTCTGGCTCTGCTCCAACACGTCACTTAAGCAGTTGCAGTCAGTGAGGCTAGAATATGTTTACATATTCCTCTGGATTGGTCTGTATCTATGTGTACTTTATAAAAACAAGGTGGGATCCACAAGAATGGGGTTTTTCAGTGGGATTCTCTGCTGAAGCTAAGAGACAAGTAAGGTCTTTGGGCTGGACATATTGAATGAGGTGTCCTTGCTTGAGAAATCCCTGGATTCATAAGAAGGAAGCACAAGGGGTATTGGAAGTTGTGAGTGAATAAAGACTGAAGCCATTTTCCCTTCTGCCATTGCATTAGGTTGGTTTATTTAAAATAGCTGGGCATGGTGCTGCTCACACTGTATGATTTCCAGCCCTATAAGTACATAACGCATGCATGTGCCAATCATACATGTAGGCTTACTTTAGAGTTTGTAAGTCTTGGAGTGGAAGAAAATGGACTTTCGGATTTGTAGGAGAGAAGCAGCATTGGGAGGTTTTGAGTAGCATCACTCAAGAATGGTAAATGGCAATTCTTCAAAGTAAAAACATAATAGCTTTATAAATATTGTAAGAAAAGAAAGATGATGGGAGCTCTTTGCAGTCTGAGAAATACTGAAAATTTTTCAAATGTTGTGAGCAATTTGTGCAGTACTTATTAAAGTATAATGTCATCTGAAGAAGTCATGGACTTCTTCCCCTCTGTCATCTCTTTATTTTCAGATAATGCTCTCATTGCTGGAAATGGGTGAGCAGAATTTTTCATGAATAGAATCTGTTTTCCCAGTGTTTGAGGTAAAGATAACCAATAATGTTGGATTTCTTTCTTTTTAAAAGCCATCCTATCTAATTTGTTTAGAATTACTACTCTGAACTAGCAGAAGCATTACTGTGATTGCTTAATTCTGTAACAAACAGAGTAGAGGTCACTTGTGGGACAAGCTGAAGACCATTTCAGTGCAGCTGCCTGTGTAATAGTGGCCTGCAGTTACAAGACATGGTGTATTTCCATCTCTGCTAATGTTTTAGCTTGACTCAGCAAAACTGTTTTCTCTATACAAAGCTATGATTGTGTTTCCAACTGCATCAGTAGAGGAGCAGTTTAATTCAAAATAGCACCTTCTGATGGAGGGGGGGTTCTTATTGGACAGATGATATATTGTCAGGTTTTGAATAGTTTGCTTCAAAGGGGATTAATTAAAAAATTAGTGGGAACAGATGTCTAATGTTGGCCTGAGCAGTCAGAAAGAAGAGGAAATGTCCTGGGTTTGAACTTTTTCTCTTAATTGGATCCCCTGTGACTTTCAGCCCACTTGATAAGAGTTTTTTTCAGTAGACTCTCCTGCTTCTACTGTACAAAGCCAACAGCTTTAAATTTTGAGGTTTTTATGTGTGGGTATAGACACCGGAGAAGTTTTTGCAGACAGCTTGGAAGGATGATTCCCTCGCAAAACAAAAACTATTTACCACAGTCTGCTTTGGTATACCTTTTTTATAGCCGTGTACTATACAGAAAAGCAAAATAGCATTCTTTTAAACTACATTTTAATACATTTTTTGAATGTCATTACATATTCTTCTACAGGTGTGTTCAGGCTCCTTTTACTAGTTAGACCTTCTGTACAGTGCCAAATTAGCAAGGGGAACATTTGGTATGCTGCTGTAATCTTCTAAGATCAACAATGCAATTACTTCTAGAGATGCAGGTGACTTTGCAATGTGTAGGAGCCGTCTGGGGCTGTGTTATGGCAGGCATGTTCATCCAGTCTCTGAGAATTTTTCCTTTGCAGTAGTATAAATATGCCTCTAGACTTAAGCACTGATGAAGTATCAGAACTTGGCATTTATTCAAAGTTGTCCTTAGTGTAGGATAATTTGAGTTAGGCAAAATATTCCAATTTCTACAGGCAAGGAACGAAGCTTGTTTTTATTTCTCAGGGTGTTCTGTAAAAGAAAAGACTGCTCTTGATGATTCAGATATTGGAACAATTCCCAGTAAAAAAAAAAGGGTGTATTGCAGGGTATGGAAAATCTAGTCAAGGATGATGACAGTGTTGTGTGCCTTTTTCATGTATTATAGGCATATCACCTCAGCATATATGTTATTCTTAACATTTTGCCAAAAGACCCTTAGTACAGCTTCATTTAGGGAAAAAGATAAGCAGATGCTGAAGGCAGAAAGGGGACCAGCTTAATGTCCAGACAACTTTTGGAGGCATGAGCGAGTTTTTCATTAAATATATATGCTTGAAGGGAAAAGTCAATACTACTTCTTATTGAACTTTGGGTATAGCTAATACAGATGGAGATGTCTCTGCTAAAATACACAGCACTAGTGCCTAGACAGTATAGCTTTTGTTCATGACAACTTCATGACAACGGTCAGATTTGACATATGGTAATGAGTAGGATGTAGAGTTGCAGGGATGGAATGTCAGCATTGAAGGTGGTTACTGTAGCAGAAACTGAAAATTGTATAAATTAAGGGAAGAGATCCTTGCAGGCTTGGATAACAATCTGGCCCTCCTTGCACAGTTCCTGGGGGTGAGGTGGTGTTGTCAGAGCTGCCTGTGTGCCCACCAGCATCTCGTGTTGTGCAGCTGAGTGTCCAGTCTGACAGTGGGACACTGCCCTGCCCTCAGGTTCTGTGCTGTCACCGCTGCCTCCTGCGCCCTGTGCCGGAGGCACTGACAGCACTGCGGGACCAACCCTGACAAAGTGACAGCCCAGGAATGCCCAGTCTTTAACTTGTGAAAGTAAAGCAGCACTCTGCCCTAATAACCTACCCCAACAGCCCCTAACCTACCTCTGGGCTGCCTTTTCCAGGACCACATTCCTGCCTCCCGGCTGCCCTGGCTGGTGCCACAGCTCTGGGTGTTGCTGGGGTTGCTGTTGCTTTATTCCTCTATTACTTCATGATAGATCACACCAGTATTGCAGCTTGGTGTACAGTGCAGTGAGGGAAGAAACAGGAATTTTTACATTGGTCTCACATTCCTGTTACTTTCAGCTGTAAGTGGAAAACAGGATGAGTTGGGTGACAGTGCTGTGTCACTGCCTAAGACAAATGAATCAATGGATGCTGTCTGCAGCTGCAGTCGCCCGTGTTCAGGAGTGGCTGTGCCCAGTGTCTGTAGCAGGGCTGAGATCAAGGATATTAAACAGCTTCTCTAATACTTGATTTAATAAGTAAGAAGAGCTTTGCCTCTTTGAGCACCAAAAATAATGTTTGTCAGTGTTTGTTTCCTAATTTCTTTCATGGGTTTTGAGAGATGCATCTTGGTGTTCGGAAGTAGGCAGAAAAGGCGGGTACTGCACATCCTGTTCTTCATTAGCAGTGATTTTGATAAGGCATCTAAGTGATCTAGGTGCTTCTGGAAAATGTAGCTGCCTAATTTCAAAGCTCACCTGAAATTAAATCTTGAAGTGCCAAACTAAGTACAGTTGGTTTCTAATCCCCTTTAATGGTCCTTTTCTAAAATAAATGTATAAGCATTAAATTAATTTTAATTAGTTTTTTTCTTTAATGAAGAATCTCTGATTTAAGATTTTTTTTTTCCTTCTAATTGGTCTTTAGTGAAAAAAAAGCCTAGGTGAATATGGTTTCATACAGCATGTTTGCACCTGCTGATGTTTACACTGGTAGCTGATTTCTGTGATTGGTCCTCAGACACTGCAGTTTGATTATTTTTGAACAAAAATATACTGTAGTTCTAATATGGCTTTTTGAAGACTCAGGACTGTGGTTTGCATTTTTTAATACTGGTGTTGCTTTTGGTTTTATTGAAGAATAAGGTGGTGTTGTAGTTGGCATTGGTGGAGTGGTATGGGGAAAGGAGGCTTTTTTTTCAGATGAGCAGCCAGTAGGGCAGGGATAGTGCAGGAATGTGGGAGTAGACACAGCTCACGGGGATTCACACGTTGTTCTGGTTTTGCATTCATGTGACCAATGTTCTGTGCTGTCAATCTGTGACTTTTGGTTCTGTGAAAAGTGGGGATTTATTTTTTTTAACACCTTGAACTCATAGTGGTTATTTACCTGCAGATTCCCACTGGCTCATTTCAGGTTGCTTTAGTGAACAGAGGTGGATATGAAACTGCTTGGGTAAAGCGAAGAGTTGAGTTTTTAATCTGAGGGTAAATTTTCTTAAGCTTTCTTTAAAACTCCATTCATGCATAATGCTGCAGTCAGTCGTGAGTTACACGTCTTTAAATATTTTGAGGTGAACATTTTGGGTCTAGAAGAACTTGTCAGTTTACATTTAATTTATTCCAGGCTTTAGGATATGTTTCATGGCTGTAGAGAACTTTGAACACTAAATATGATGAATGTTAGCCCGTATTTTCAATACCAAATTCTGCTGGCCAGCTGCAGTTAGATTCTCAACACATTTAAGATCTGGGTTAATGGAGGAAAACTTGTCTAAAGTGCAGTGTATTTCTACTATTAATGTTCATAAGTACCAATCTACCTGTTTGCCATCAATCCACGACTTATGAGTAATACTGACCTTGTCCCAAGCAGTCAGAAGTATTCAAGGTTTTTTATTAAAAAACCTCACAGCAAACCCCTGCATTGTTAGTATAATTAATTCACTGCTTTCTCTATCCAAAGGGCACTATTTTCTTTGTGTTCATCCCAAATTTAAAAATAAATAAAGAAATCTGGCCTCCTCTTCAATAAGGAGTAGGTTCTGATGTAGTTGCTCTGGAGCATATTCTGTGATTCTGTGATTAATGGCCGCTAAAGCTGGAAATTATCTTTCCTTGTTAACAGCTTGTATTTTCCTGACTAGAAATTTCAAGAAATTGTAACTGAAGGATCTTGTCTGTGTCCTGCGAGGTTGTTAGATTGGGTTATTTGTCTTTCTTTCACCCTGTTATGGTGTTTCCTCATAGGGGTTTTGTGTTTCATCCTTAATTTTTCAGAAACACGGGATTCAGAGCTGTTACTGTTACACAAGACATCTGCTTCAGGAAAAGATTTGGCAGCTTTCATGCACTCACAAAGGAATTTCAGAAAAATTATTTGTTATTCCCAAACTAGATGCTGCCAGAGTACATAATTCCAAAACTTCTTTTCTCATGGGAAAGGCATAAAAGACTAGGCTTAACAATGGGGAAATAAGCTGAGTTTATTTGCGTTTAGAATGAATCAAAGCCTCTTCACCTGTTCATGCACTGAGAACCTCATTACTGTCTCTCTCTTTTTTGTGTGTTTATATCCCCAACACTGCAGAAGTTGTGCTGTGCCAGATAATCCGTGATCTTTTCTAAAATAATGTAGGAGTCAGGAAAGATGTTCACACACACAGAGAGCATCCTTTTCTGAGTCTTCCATTCTAGGAAATGCTTCTCTTGCTCTCTTTATGTGGTCAATATTATTTATAGAGTAGTTCTGTCAACTTCTTATGCTGAAAATAATATCTGCATTTGAAAATAACTTTGTAGGTGCTGAGAAAGCTGCAGTGAGAGTGTTCAGGCTCATACATGAAGGGCAGGGCAAATAAGTGAGTGAATGCTTTGTTGGAAAAGGTCATATCCATGGAGCTGTCTGTGCTCAGATCAGTGTAAGTGTGTTTGGTTTTTAGTTTTAGTTTGGATGTAAAGATAAACTAGTCCCCCAAGACCTGCAGAAATTAGTGTAGTTACCTGAGTAATGGTATAAACCTTAATAAAACCTAAAAATCTAGTGTTTCACAGAAAAGCCTATTCCAAAAGCGTGTGACAGTGGTGGCCACTACTGCATGTTTCCAAACTTGGACTCTAACAGAATTCATTGCTCTCAAAACTCCCAGGCAGGAGCTGCTTGGATCCCTGTGGGCTCAGCCTCACAAGTCCAGTCACATCACAGGGCAAGATTTGGAGTCTTTTCATTTTACTGTTGGTTATGCAAAAATTCCAGATGTAAAATCGACTTGAGCAAGGAGGTGCCCAACTAACATGTTGTGCTGAGTTGTGGGGGCAGCTCGGCGCTGGAGAAGATGCTGGTTGGCTCTGGCAGACCTGCTCTGGTCCCAGTTTCTGCACCTGTTCAGGTGCTGGGAACTCACATCAGTGCTGTGCTTGGTTACTCCGTGCAGGTGTCACTCCAAATCACCTCGAGTTCTTGTTGTTATGGCAATGTTAGAAAAACTTCATATCAAGAGTGAGGGAACCCACTCTGGTAAATACACAGAAGTGAGTCACTCAAAGGCCTTTCTCCTGCAGGCAGTTCAGGACATGACTCAGGGCACAAGGCTAAGCAAACAAGGACAAATGAAATGTGCAGGGTTTACTTGGACTAGAAACCACTGTTGTTGGTGTTGAACTGAATTTTTTTTTCAAATTTATTTGTGCAAAATGTTAGCAACTCATTTTGTAATGGAAAAGTGAAAGAAGGACGTAAAAAAAGGAATGACTGAAGGAGGTAGAGATAAAGTCAGTGTCCTGAAGAGCAGATGGAGAGGTGGACTCAGGAGTGCAGAGTATGTGTAGGCAGTGCACAGGGAGGAGGTGAAAACCAGGGCAAATGCATGACCACGGGCTCGAGATCGGATGTCAGATCAAGAGATGAAAGCTGGAAGATGGATCACCAACTTGGGAAAGATAGCAAGGGCAGTGGACAGAAGCTGCAGAAGGGTGACAGTGCATGAAAAGCAAGAGGAGTCCATACAGACTTGTGAAAATATCCCCAGTCAAGATAGGGCTGCAGGAATACCTTTCTACAGCTGCTTCTGAGAACTGCATCTGCTGTTTTATTACCAGCAGGTAGCAATGTAAATATTTTAATCATAACAAATAGAATCCATGCCAGACTACACAGTCACTAATCACCATTCCACAGTAAGATTTACAGAACACACAAAACCCCACAAAACAACCACAGACAACTGAGAACTGACTAATTACAAAATTCTGCTCAAACTTCAGTAGTTTTCCATGGACAAATAAGTAGCATTAGTTGGAGCTCAGAATGAATCTTACTTGGAAGCCATCAGCATCCAGCAGCAGCATGGTGAAAAACTGTGTCACTGTTACTGCACCAGTATCCATCAGCTCAAGCAATTGATGTAGATGTAATCACTGTCTCTAATAGAAATAAAGTCAGGGTAATGGAACATTGTCACAGGATCAATGTCTCCTGTTTTGAAAATAAACCCCCTCAGCTTTGCTTTTGCATTTATGTACCAGCAGGCAACCACATCATTCAATTCAATTGACACAGTCCCTTAGAGCCCTGAATGATCTATTGTGGGAACATCAGGAACAACATATTGGAAAAAATAGAAGGTTCCTGATCAGACTTACAGGCCACGTTATTCAGTGGGTTTTCTAGCAGTGAAAATGAGCATAAATCAGGTGAGAGCAGAAGCTTAGCATGGTATGGAGATATTTAACCCCGTTTAACTGTTAATTTCTACAGGTTCTTGATCAGAAAGATTGAACCACAGGAGTTGTGTTTATTTTCAGTGGTGGTGTTCACAAATAGAAAAGCATTTTTGGGTGTTGCCCCTCCCCACCTTAGTCTCAGCAGAAGCTCTTGGTAGGGCTCATTTTGAGTGGCTCAAGGGCTCTTCTCAATCTCTTATTTTCTCTGAATTTTTTACACAGCTTGATCTGAGTGAGGTTTAATGGGTGTGCTCCCATATTCATCCATAATTAATTTCTTGCAAAGGCTTTAATGTAGCACAGGAGATCAGCAGCCATATAGTTGCATACTTAAAACCAGGTGCATGCCAAAAAGGCATCTATAAGATTTTAAACAATGTTGCAGGAAAGGCTTATTCCAGTTTTCACCTTTCTTGGACTGGATTCCAGCAGCTGTTCTGTGTCTAGATCCAGGGAGCATTAGCAGGCTGCTATTTTAGCACTTAGTAAAGCCATTGAACAATTTCACAAAGCCTTCTTGAGACAGGGTCTAAAAGTTTGATTGCAGAAGTCTTTATTTATTGGAATTAGGTATTCCTGAAGGACTCTTAACTCAGTCTAAAGGGGCATCCTTCTATTGGCCTGAGCATGGAAGCTCCACGGCTTGCTTGGCATTGCCACTGTTCCTGAGATAGCCCCTCCAATAAGAAAATGTTCCCTTTTGAGGGACAGATGGACAGATGTCTCTCCTTGGAGTAATGCCAAGCATTTGTCTGGTGCTTCCCTGTCTGTTACAGATATATTTAGCGCACAGAGTCTGGAAGTTGGACTCTGCAGGTCGTCTTGAAGTAATCCGTACTGGCCAAACCCACACTGCTGCTCCCTGAGGTGACCGTGCTAGTTCTGGTCATCAGTCATGACCAACCACTTTCTAATCAGGTTTAGAAATGCCTCATTTCCAGTTTTTGCTGCCATGAGCATCTGTCCAGCTTGTGTGTGGGTAGGGCAGTCTAACCCTGAAGGTTGTCCCATCAAGCCACAGGTTCTTCCTTTCTAAAATATCTTTGGTCTGGATTAGATGCTTGATCGAGGAGAATTTAATAATGTTTAGCTATGTTTCCTGGTGTGTTCTGATAATTACTTAAGTATTGAAAGAGGATGGTGGTTTAACTTTTGAACCACTGTGTCTGGACAGCTTTCATTTAATCCCAGTTTGTCTGCATCAGGGAGCATGAGCTCTGTGATTAAAAAGCCTTCACCAAACAAGATGTTTAGGCTTGGGATCTTGTGGGGAGTCAGGGAGGAATGGCTTTCATGAAGTAATCAAAAATGAGGCAGGACTGAGTGCTAGTGGTTTTATTGCATATTGGGTGCGTGTTCTAAACATCTGAGTTTGGCTTCTGAGTTTTAAAGGAACATATTTGCATCTGCAGAAGGATGTATTAGGATTGTTGTATTTCAGTAAGGTTGTAATTGTCATGCACAAGAATTGTGCCTGTAAAGAGTGTCACAGAATCACAGAAGAAAAAGAATCTCTGGAGTTCATTTAGTCCATCTGTGTCTATTTTTCCTTGTTACCCAGAGAGTTTGAAAGTCTTTAAAATACTAATATGCAATACCTCCTTGCTATTCTGATACAGGAAATAGGGAGAAAAATCTCTCCCAAACACATAATTTCTTCTGGTGTTGCACTGTAATAATGAAAAAAAAAAAGTTAACAACCCAGAGTGCTGAATAAAGTGTCAGTACCAGAAATATCCCTGCATCTTAGTCAGCCCAGGGATTTACAAAATATGGCTGCCAAGAATCACTGCAAGATGCCCTATAGCTGTCCAGGAAGATGGTTTTTCAGTTATATAAAGCACAGAAATTTGCAGCTTCGTAGCCATGGCCCTGGAAATACAATACTGGAAACAGTGTCACTGGGGCCCTGCTGTAACATCCGGAATTCCAGCCTCCTGGGTCACACAACATATGACTTAGGGGAGGAGATTCATAGTTCAGTAATTAAATACTACTTTGCTCTAGGCAAAATCAACAAAAGGGCTTCATGTGCAGCATATTTTGTAACAGTACTCAGGACTGGGCTTCGTTTTTCTGGGGCCTGAGTATTCAGATAAAGAGACACTTAACTTACTTTTAGCCAAGGTTTTGGGTGGTTTTGTTTTTTCTTGTTGGTTTTGGTTTTTTTTTTTTTTTTCATTCTCTTCCCTTTCAGGGTTATAATTCTTTTTCTTCAGAAGATTTCAGACTGGCTTTGTCATCTTGTATTCTTCATACTCTCAAATTGGCATGGAAAGACAGAGACTGTTGCCATAAATTAGGTCACTAAAGCTGAAGTACAGAATACAAATATTTATCGCCTGAGCTAAGGAAGGCAATTCAGATGAGGAAAGGAAAAGTTGTTTCTTTTTTGGTGTTTGGAAATTAAGCTGTGTTCTTGAGGTTAAAAGTAAAGCCAGTAGAGTTAAATGATGAACATGAGAAGCATCTCTTGGTTTGAATTACTAGAAGGAAAACTAGCAACACCTGATCATAGGAGAAATCAGTAAGAAGGTTCATAAGATAGACTTAGAGATAATTTTTTATGGAAGTGCATGTTTGACAGATTATTCGATCTTGAAAAAAAAGACATTTAAATAATAGCAATTTAGAGATGTAAAAATGCAGAAAATGAGAACACTTAATTTTGAGATCTTACAGAAAAAACTTAGGCATTTAACTTAAAAAATATTTTCCTTTAAGTTCAGAATGTTAGAAAGAATTCTTAACTGAAGATCTTCAGGTAGTAGGAAAACTTCACTAAGGGCTCAACTGTATTGTGTACAGTATTGCCCAGTACAATATTGGTCTCCATCTCTCAAGTGAGAGCAAATAGGAGTGTTTAGTGCAAGTAGTTGATACAGTAAAGAAAACTCAATGCTTTGTCTTTTTAGAGTGTGAGAAAACGTTCATTTTGGTTGAAATTTGTGTCTAAGAAATTCTTATGCCGAAGGACGTACAACACAAGTCACGCACTGCATGCTTGATATAAAGGAACTGCTAATCTATTTTATGAGTTCTCCTTTATAAAGCATTTCTGAAGGGCTGTGCAGAACTCTTCTTTGGATGTACACTTAGGAATGTCATCAACCATTGGGGGTAGACCCACCATGTCTCAGGGTGGGAGAAAGCTTCTGTAGAACAGCAGCCATTAGAAACAGCATTTTGTGGTTTAAAACTCCGGTTCTGCAAGCTACTCACATGGTGGTTTTGTATCTGAATGAAGTCCTGAAACCTCTCATACCCAGGAGTTTGTCTGGTCTGAGTGGCTGGATTGAAATAGCACCCTTTGCTCTTTTTATTTTAATTGTCATGGCCATTAAAACCAAGCAAGATTCTTAAGCAACAATTAAAAAAATGTTATCACTGTCTATGTGCACATATGCTAGCAAAATATTTGTCTGGATTTCTTGCAAAAGAGGAAAAAATAAAAGCTCTAATTACAGTATTTCTGTTGTAGGGGATTTATTGTTTCTGTAGCCAGACTTCTGTTTTCCATGGATAAATGTAGCAGTCTGTTTATGTCTGAACATTAAGCATTCTTCAGAGCTACCCTGAGCATTAACTGCTCCCTTTAACATATCATATTTGGTATCAAACTAATGATTCGTATGTTTTTGGGGAATTATTATTCACAGCAGCCTGCCAGGTTTTCCTGTAATCCTACCTAATGAGAATGTGTTAGAGCCCACCTACAACTGCAGAAATATCTCTTTCTTAGGCTGTTGCTTGATGATACAATAACTCTACTTGTAGTGTAACTCCAGTATATGTTATCAAATGGTGATTGAGATACCCAGTTGATAATCTGATGTATAAACTTTCTCTGCCAGTTCAGGTTTATTTGAAGTCCTCCCTACCCCCCCCAATCAGCCAAAAAACCAATTAGGCCAGGAGCCATATCGGGCAGCATCTGTTCTCCAGCATTTGGCATGAACCTGGGAGAGGAGTACAAAGCTGGCACAAACATGTGGAGTGGAATAATGATTTGTCAGAAATACAGCCAGATTTGCACTGTTGGGCACTGCTCACCCTGCAGATCTGGTGTTGGTGAGAGTGGAATTTGATCTCCTTATTAATTGATTTTACTTGTAAATTTTACCACAAGCATGAAGTGTGTGAATGGTCCCCAAGGGTTGGAGGCACCCTGCCCTGTCTGCCTTGGGGCAGGCACAGAAACACGGGCACAGTTCTGCCAGGCAGGAGCAAAGCCAGAGCTGGTGTGTTGTCTCTGGGATAAGAAACCTCATTTCCTTTGAAAAAAGTAGCTTCCAAATGAATGTTGCTGTGATTCCTGGCGTGGAGTGAGTGGGTCAGTTTGTCTGAAGCACAGGTCTTGTCTGCTCCTGACCTGTTCCTGAGTAAATCTCAAGGCCAGCATCTGTACAGACAGTTGACTTTTATGGCTGATGTGTGTTACGCCTGATAAATTTTGGGAGTTCAGGGACTTTCTGTAGCAGCATTAAAAATTACCTGGGATATCTGGCTGCTGTGCTGATTCTAACTGAACAGTAGTGTTACAAACCACAGGCTCATCTTCTGGGAAGGGGATCCTGCAGATAACCAGTGCCTGTGGCTCGGTGGTTTCGTGTGATCGAGGGAGAACAGGGCATGGGTCACCCACACTGTAATCCAGTTTCCTTGGCACTGTGGCATGGCTGGGCATTGCAGAGAGGTGTGTGGGTTAGCCTGGGCAGAGGCCTGCTGGAATGGACTTGCTTTTGAGCAGGGAATATTGATCCTGGTGTGGTCTCAGAGACTGGAAGCCCATGAGTAATTTGGGCATCATTCATAGGCCCTCATGCACATCCTTTTTTCACCTGTCATGGGGTATTTTATTTATTTAATCCTTGCCAGTAAGGAATCTACTTCACATGCGCTGTGCCTTCTCCAAGGTGCAAAACAAAAGTAGAGGGAAGTGGGAGAGATTTCCTTTAAAAGCATGCTTGGCTCTAAAACAGCAGTGTGGGTGCATCATACTTTGCCATGTAATTCCACAGAATGTTTTGAGGAAGACTTGGAATTTTTTAAGGGCAAGAAAAAAATAAAAGGGCTGTAAGGATTTCATTACATTTTCAGAGTGGGTGTGGGACATAAAGCTGCAAATATTTTTAAGATGTGGGTCCTTTGCAAATTGGGCTGCAAATCTAATACTGCTAGGAATTACGTGTTAACTTGTACATATTTTTGTCTCATTTTTTCTGGGTCTCTTTGGTGATTGAATTGCTGCATCTAAAATAAAGAGCAATATTAATATCTATTAAAGTGTCCACAATAAGTGGTTGATTGCTTGTGGAAATAGTGAATTTGGGGGAAGGAAGTCAGCATTGAAGTGGATTTTTTAGTTTGTCGGATACGTGTGTACGCACATGGGTACGTTGTCACAACTGATTCCAGTCAGCGTAAAGCCTGGTGTCAATTCAGAATTTGTCAAGGAAAACAATTATTGTATCCTCTCCTTTCTTAACTTGTGCTGTATTTTCTCTGTATATTTCTGTGACATTTTGCTTTGGGAAGGAAAGAAGTGGTTTGGTGTTGCTCATTCTCCTTGCAGCTCCTGTGTCCCCCTTGGCTGTGGGACACTTGTCCCCAGGCTCTGCCTGAGCCATTGGGGAAGCACAGAAAGGAGCCTCCAGAAAATGCACACAAGCCCTGAAAAAAAATGGATAAAGCAGTATTTTGGTAAAACACCGGATCCTTTTGCACCCTTTCCAGTTTCAAGCCCTCATCAGGCGAACAGTGTGTTTATGGAAGGCATTTCTGTGTTTTTCTGGTTGCCAGGGTAGCACAGCCAGTGCTGCAGTGCCACCTCCCGATAGCCGGGCAGGACAGCGGGTGGAGCTCCCTGCCCTGCCGGAGCTGCTTGTGGAAAACACTTGGAACCAGCCTTGAAAAAATGAGGCTTGTTTGACTGGGGCAGGGTGAAGAACACTTTTGACAGACAAGCAAAACGTTAGGTTTTTCTGCTGAGCTACCCAGCTGCATAACAGGTGAATTGATGTGGCATCTCCACGGTTCTGCTTTGAGGGGAGAGCCCTCTTTATATTAATAATTCAGGACTTCTCTGTGTGACAAATAGCACTTCTATCAGATTTCTGCAGTTTGATCTATCTTTTTGGTGATGCAGCAAGATTTTAAAAATCAGTGGCAGACCCATGAAACAAATACTGCCATTTGTGTGTGTGTGTACGTGATGTAAAAATGTTCTTTATGAGTCTCTTTAAAGTTAATTACCTTTTTCTGTGAAGGAGAATACTGTTCCTCTTCATACAGAATTTCTCTGTAAAAAAGTCCTAAAGATAATTTGCTCCACATATGGCAACAAGACCAAACAAAATCAGTGTTTGGTCCTTCACATGGTGGAAGTGGTTGCTAATGCATGAAATGGCTAAAAATGCCATTCATTGCACATACTGCTCTGTAAACAACTCCTCAAAGTACACTGGAGTTTGGCAGGTATTTTTTGTACCTCAGGCAGGACTGGGGGCTGTGGAGGGCCAGGGTGGGGTTGGTATCAATGTACCTTTGTTCACCAGTCGTGTTGCACTTACTAGTAGCCCTTGTTCTGGAGCAGTTTTTTCCTTTGAAAATGAGAAGGATTTAAGTAGAATTCCTTTTAATTTTTTTTTCCTTAAGAAACTAAAGCCATTTTCCCTTTTGGCAGCACAGTATGGCTGTGAGCTGGGTGCCCACGTGCCTGGTGCAGGTTTGGGGGTATGCATGTGTGGTTTCAGGGAAGTACACTCCTTTTGATGTCAGAATTCATCCTTTAGCCTCTCCTCTTCTTGAGGAGTTTAATTGGGTCCTGTCTTTACAGCATGATGGGACTTGTAGGAAAGTCACATGCTGGAGAGCTGTTCCCACTGTCAAGGTTAGCTGCAGCTGACTGGTAAAATTCAAAGTTAGGTGATAAGAAAAGCAGTGTGGTCATTTTCTCCTGCTTCCTTGGGAAGTCTTGCTTGGAAAAGGTGCCTGAGGAGAAGACATATGGCAGCCTTACAATGCCAATCATAACCTTGTAGTTGTTACTCATTATTGTGTTCACCGCTTTTGCACTTGGAGCAGCAGCAGTGAATGACCCAGCCAAGGCCAGCCATGTAGCAAGAACTTTTTATTTTGAACAATGCAAGAAAATCCATTCTCTAGTAATTTTTTACATCAGATCCAGGTCAAACTTAGTGAAGTAACAGTAGGAAAGTCACTTGCCTTCTCAGACTCCAGTTCCATAGAGGAGAAAATGGTGGTGGTCAGCTGGGTAAAAACCCAGGAAGGTTTGCTGATGAAAAGTGCTGGACAGATAATAGGAACAGGAGGTGGACATTATTTCATAATATGTTCTAGAAGCTGATATTTTTACTTGTTTACTTGGAAAGGTCAGAGTTTTCAAACATTCAGACGTCATGAGACCATTCTCAAAAATGAGACTTCAGGTTAGAAAAAATACTGTATTCTGTCTCTTCGTGTTTTAAAGACTCTCTCTGCCTTGTATTTTCAAAATTTGTCATCAAAAGTGCATATATCCTGATACATTGTCTTGCTAAATATTTGCCATTACAAAAATCAAGGAAAATTTGTGTGTGTATATGTGTGTGTGTGTATATATCCCATCAATATTTTCAAAGCACTGATTGAAAGGCTAGAGAAATGTTACTAAAAATGTGCTGTTTAAAGTTTGTCTCTAATGTCAAGAATTCCTTTTGCAAAGCCAAACTATATGGCTGAGATGCTTTCTGATCTTCAGTGGAAATAGCTGTGCTTACTTTGAACAGATACCATGTTGTAGATCATATTGGAGCTTTTCTCCAGAGCAGGAGTACCTGAAAACTGGAGTAGATTGGAATGTGAAAGTGAGAACTTGCTGGGTGCCAATGTGAAACCAAGCTCTTGGTCTTCGTTAGCCAGGCAGAAAGAAACGCCTGCTGTAAAAAATGCGTTCCATGGCGATAATGTAGATTGCATGAAATTCACTTGATTATTTTTTAAAACCTATGAAATGAGGCCTTTATAGTACTGGTATTAAGCAGCATAGTTCCCCAGTCCGTACCAATTTGCATCGTTGGAGAATCCAGCCCTTCAATATTTAATTTACTGACCTTTATTTTGTGGTGAGACAAATGACTTTTTAATGACTCCAGTAGACTTATTTGCATTATAAAATAAAGTCATTGTCTATGCTGCCAGGGAGCTACTTACTGTATAAATATAGCATTTGTTGGGAAATATCTATTAGGTACTAAAAATATTTAATTGACCTACTTTTTTTTTTATTTGCAGGGTTGTGTCCTTTGTTGTGACCTCATGGTTTAACTGGGAATAAAGATGAGTATAAGCAGTGATGAGGTTAACTTCCTGGTATATAGATACTTGCAAGAGTCAGGTGAGTTTTTACAATTCTGGTTATTAAACAATGCATAATTTATTTGAACTTCATCTGCAACTGGCTTTAGCACATGCAGCCTCGTTTAATTATTTTGCCAGTAGGCATGTGCTTCTGTCTGAATTGTTTCTTGGTGTTTTTCTCAACAAGAGAATGAATTCCTGCCAAGTTACCTTCTGTAACTTAATCAGATTTAGTCATTTGGAGTCTTCAGATGGCAGTCAACCAGCCAAGGACTCACTCTATTGCTAGAAATGCATTTTCCTGGAGATCACTTCTCTGCAGGGTGATGATGGCACTTTGCACCATTTTCTTCAGGGCTGCTTGAAGAAGGAAATAGAGTGATCAGCAAAATGCTGGTTTTTGCTGTTGCCTTGGAGTGATGGTGCTCCCATGAGCCGGTCTCGTGTAGCCGAATTCCTGGCCTGAACGTGACTGTGGGAGGGCAGATGTTGCTGTGTTTCAAAGGAAGAAGTGACAACTGTGACTATGACTTGTATCACTTGACTCTAAATAGAGATGAACATATTTTTTACAGGAATAACTCTTGGGGTTCCCAAAAGCCTCCGTCCGTGCAGGATGTTTTCTTGGAGGATTTTGTCCTTTGGCATCAGGGTAGCCACAACCTCCTGCTTCTTAGGAGAAAGAGCAGAAGACAGTTGAATATATTGTCAGACTTGAAAGCTTTTTCCTGTCATATTCATCCAAACTATGTCTGTACAACACAAGCAAGAATGCAGCAGTGCTCCCTTATTTTTAAAGCTTCCCCCACCCAGTCGGATCAGCAGTTTGAGTTTGTGTTGCATGTTTGGGTTTCTAGATGCAGCCATATGGCTGCAGGGAGTTTTGTGGTGGTGGTTATTCTTGAAGCTATATAAGAGACAACATCATCTTTTACTCACAACTGTGATATTGATTGCTTAACACAGCCTACATTTAGAACGGGAAGATTTGACTGGAAGTCAGGGCATGCCCCAGTAAATGAACAAGTGATGATTGTCAGCTGGCAGGAGGGAGTATGATCTCAGCAATACAGAAAAGAAGTCTGCATATTACAGCAAAAATAAACTCCATTCTTAATATAACAGTGTAAGAGGTCAGCTTTAATGTGTATACATATACATATATAGGAAAATCCACTTATATATTGCATATTTTATCTTGCTGTTTCAACATTTACCAATTCATAGTTTTGTTTATTGATTGCTGATGGGTGCCCTCAGGCTTCTTGGAAATGCATTTGACTGATGCCACATATGGCCACTGCTCATGGACTTCCCAAACTGAGGCAGAGAAGCACCAGAAGCAATGGTGGATGGCAGAGTTTTTCAGTTTCTGCTTGTCAAAAGAAAGCAAAACTTCATTTTTCCACCTGAATTTACTGAAAGCTACTACATGTTCTTATTCCAGTTGCAGATTGCTTTTGTTATAGAAGTCAAACTTACAAAATTGCTTCATCTTCATTTAAAAGTTTGCAGGCAGCTTCTTGCTTACCTGACAGGGAAAAAGAAAAAAAATAAATAAAGTGGTTTAAGAAAAAATGCCATGACAGTAAAGTTAATTCGCTGAAACAACTATTTTTCTCTAGCTTAAATTCACTTTTCAGGGTGATCAAATAAATAGCAAGCAGCTGCCATTGCTGCACCATAACAAGTTTGCCACTTCTTAATCAGTGCACAGTGCTGATGCAGCTCTAAATGCCAGAGCATACACAATTATGACAGCACTGTACCATGAGCTGAATTCTGTTCACATACAGATCCATTTTGTGTCTCGGATATTTATATTTTTTTTAATAAATACTGTGTATGATACAATACATCTATATGGTTTGTGAATATATAAACATGTTTAAATGCTACTGTGAATTGTATCTTTCACATTGACTCGTGCACAGATGTTTTGCCAATGATACTGTGATTAATAATTGCTGTGTTTGTGTATCAACTTTACTTTTCTCTTTTTGTACACTTAAACTGTGAGGGAAGTGAGGTGTTTTGACAAGATTTTTGTAGTTCAGAAGCATGCTCTAGCATTATACTTTGTCTAATTTGCTCAGGTTTGTAAACAGAAGGTCCTACCGTGGTACAGCAAGTAGCATTGTCTATCTATAAATCAATTCTGATGTCTTTGCCTTGTCTTTAGGGTTTTCCCATTCAGCATTTACCTTTGGTATAGAGAGCCATATCAGCCAGTCTAATATAAATGGTGCTCTGGTGCCACCAGCTGCTTTGATTTCCATCATCCAGAAAGGTCTGCAGTATGTAGAGGCAGAAGTCAGTATTAATGAGGTAAGGAGGCTTTGCCTGCAGGAGCATTGTGTCCTTGCTTGCAGTAAGTTTGAATGTTAGTATTTTTTCTTAACTTTCTTGTATCCTATTTATTTACTTTTACTTCAGATTCCTTACTGCTGGTGTTCACCATGACTCCAGTGGTGGAACCAGAATGGAGTGACATAACTGGGTGGGGGTTCTGCCCAGTGCAGCCACACAACACCAGGCATGGTGTTCTGGCTCATTGCTTAAAGGTCCGTTGTCTGAAGAGTTTTTACCCTCCTATAATGTTGTAGTACATCCAGACAAGTGCAATAAGATAATAACTGAGACCAGTAATCTCTTAATTTTTTATTTTCTTAGACTGACACTAGGGAGTTGGGAGAGCACTGTGCAGCTCTTGTTTGGGTGATGTGTCATTGCAGTGAAGTAATGTGAGCCCAAAGGCAAGGTTTCCAAGGAGAGAGAGGGTTTGAATTTGTGGCAGGAAGGCTGAAGGTATATGCCAGTTTGCCTTTTCCTCTGCTGGCTAATTCATCTTGAGCAGGATCTATTAAATTTGATGTTTAAATGGTTATTCCAGCAGCACAGAAAGCTATGTATCTTCCTGCCTGATGCTGCAGACACTCGCCCTCAATTGCCATTCTCATTTATGCCTGGAAGGTGAGCAGCCTTTCTATGTGTCAGTTAGATTACAGAAGGAAACTTTTTTTCCATTAATTCTGCTCACTTTCCAGTCTTCCTTATGTCTGCTGTTTGTGTCGTTTTCACAGTCCCAGTGAAGCAAATCTTTTCCCTTAGGAAGCCTCAGAAAAATAAGGCAAGTGATAGGAATAGAAGGAGGAGACCCTATATTTATTGCAAGGAATCCTTCTAGCTCCTAAAAATAGATCCTTACAAAGCCCTAGCATATGTATAAGGGTATTTTTAACTGGGTCTTGTCCATTTCAGGATAAAGTTCTTCCTTGTTGTTTGAAAGCGTGCCAGCACTGTTTAAAGAAAGGAAGAAAACTAGTCAACTCTCCAGATAATATGTTTATGGAAAGTATTAGTCTAATAAGACTATAACTTCACAAGTCAGTGACCCGAGTTGCAATGTTTGCAGCTCTCTCTTCAAACAAACCATTAGATTTTGCTGCAGCCACTCATGTTTGAAATCATATTCATAGATAGCTTACAGAATTTTTTGCTTTAGCAGACAATTCAGCAAACTCGAAGCAAATAACTTTTGATTCCACAGGCTCTCCCAGAAGCCTACAGTGGCTTTTTATGCATATTTATGGTGACCACTTAACTTTAGACTAAAATTCCAATCCTGACCACAATGATGAGATATGACTTCCAGCACCGTGATTTATTATATTAAATCAAAACTTTTTCTTTAGTTTTGCTTGGACTTTTTGCCCATAATGCTAATTTGTACTTGGTGTTGTGTTTTTTTTTTTTCTTTTGTCCCTGTGCTGTAATTTAGGATGGTACCTTGTTTGATGGTAGGCCGATAGAGTCTCTCTCACTGATAGATGCAGTGATGCCTGATGTGGTACAGACAAGACAACAGGCCTACAGAGACAAACTTGCACAACAGCAGGCAGCAGCTGCTGCAGCTGCAGCCGCCACCAACCAACAGGGATCAGCAAAAAATGGAGAAAATACTGCAAATGGAGAAGAGAACGGAGCACATACTATAGCAAGTAAGTTGGGACAGAAATGACCTTCACCTGTGCTAGCATTTCTTTGTTGTTTGTCAGTGTGGGCTTGTAGGCAATGAGGTAAAAGTGTAGAGGTTGGAGTAGCCCTTCAGCTCGTAGAGAATACCTTCATCATGGGTGATAATTAAAGATGGTGTCTCACCTATGGTTGTCCCCAGGTTTGATATTTGGAATTGCAGGAGATGCAAAGTTCTGAATCCATTAATTCACAATATTCCCTTGACTAGTCTCCCTTCCAGTACTGCTTCTTTCCCAGCATCTGAAGGTTTTTCACAGGACCCTTCCACCAAAAGAAAAAAATAATTGGAGACATTGCTGTACAAGGAATGAGGAGAGGAGTCTGCCAATCCATGGCTGCTAGAACTGGGCATTGCTTGTGAAGCTCTGCAAGCTCCTTCCAGTAGGTTCTGTTAACCCCATGGATCTGGGGCCTGTACCCTGCTCCCAGTAGGACAGGCCTTCTTGTCATGGTTGCTGGGACAACCCTGTGTCACTTGTCTCCTTTATCAATATCAGTTTCCACAATTTGCTATTCAGAATTGCTCGGTGCAACTGCTCTCAGGTTTGCTTTATTCATTAATTCCATTTTAGTTGTGATTGGTAGAATGAATAAGTTCTATTTGTCGTCACTGGTCAGAGGAACATATGTTACAATCAGGCTTAGTATGGAAAAGTTTGGGTCAGGCATTAAAATGTGGTTTTGAAAATAGTGTTCTGGTAGTCTGAATCGCACATTTAAGAGTGGGAGTTACAGCTCTTGCTGTAAAAACACCTGAAGAAATGACATTTTTGAGAGAATAGTAATATCAAGCCATGTACAAGTTTTATAGCTGGATTTTACTAGGGTTTTTTCATTAGTATATATGATAAAAAGCTGGAAATCTTTGGCTGAAACAAATGAGCTCTCTACTTTAATGCTTTCATTTAAAAATCTCCAAAGAATATTTGCTTGGTAACTGTGAACTGGGTAGAGGAAGGGTAGAGCTCGGCTCTCAGCCCTGTTAAATGTGGTGTACCAGCAGCCCCTGCTGGCTGTACAGCGCTTCAGCCTGGCATCGATTCTCTGACTGAAGCAATGCTTTATATGGTGCTCTTTCTGAAAAGTGTGCATGTTTTAATAGCCTTTTCTGTTTTCTCATATGTATGAACAGTGACAGAAACCCTTAATGCTAAATTAAGCAGTGGATGTGAAATGATTTCTTTAACTGCAGTGAATAAATATGGAAGAGGTGAACTGTGCAGCATTTCTTCTATTCTGCATTTACGCTCATCATGAATTTATTTTTAATAATAGAAAATGATTGATGGTAGATGCCAAAGAACTGTCTTGTCAGTTGAATTACCCCCAGTATGTTCCACAGAACAATACGGATTCAACCTCACTTCCACACAGAAAGTTTCATTACTGTAATTCCACGGTAACGGCTGATGAAGTTTGAGAAGCTTGGTTATCAGTTTACTCTATCACCAAATGTGATTCTATTAATTAAAGCCATTTTGTAAATGAAGTGTCTGAGATGTAGATTTAAAACCTGTTTGACTGCAATTGTTGAAAAGATAGATTTTTGGAAATACACGTACCATAAATGTATTTTTAAAGCACAAGCTAGACTAGTAACATATTGTACTATGCAGTATTGGGCCTGAAACACTGAGTACTTGTAGCAGCATTTGCTTTTTAGCATAGCAAAAAATTAACTTTTGGCCTCAATTTTGAAGCTCCAAAATTAAATCCGTTTGGATGTGCAGGTTTACAGGGGCAAAGAGCTTTCTCACATTTTTGAAACTCCCCATCTGTTTATAGTGCTTCATTAATTGGAACTGGAAAAATAAAGGAACACAACAGCTTCATCAGATTTTTGAATCGCATAAATTGTGAATTGCTTCACTCATCCCAGGAGAAACTGAACCATGCAATAGTCACAAGTATTGTCCCAAAATAACTAAAATCCACCTCTCTCTACTCTTGTTTCCCATAATGCAGATAATCACACAGATATGATGGAAGTAGATGGAGATGTCGAAATCCCTCCCAACAAGGCCGTGGTGCTGCGTGGCCATGAGTCTGAAGTGTTCATCTGTGCCTGGAACCCCGTTAGTGACCTTTTGGCCTCAGGGTATGTGCACTGACCACGTGTGCAGGGAGTATCTGTGCCCAGGGCACACTGCTGCATGTGGAGGGCAGCAGGCTAAGGGAACACCTACCCCACGGTGTTTGCCGTTTAGAAAATAGTCATTTTAAATGGAATTATTTAAAAAATAATAACAATAACAATACTTGTGTAATAAATGTACTATATAATATATAATACATAATATATATGATGAAATATATATTACATTTTAAAATATACTATCATTATAATAACATATATTAGTATACACACAAAATGAATGACATTATCCTTATTTAAATGGAAGGATTTGTATCCCCATGACCTGTTTTGCAGCTCTGGTGATTCGACAGCACGGATATGGAACCTCAGTGAGAACAGCACGAGCGGCTCCACGCAGCTGGTGCTGCGGCACTGCATCCGGGAGGGAGGGCAGGATGTCCCCAGCAACAAGGATGTCACCTCGCTGGATTGGAACGTGAGTACAACTGGCAGGGCTCAAAATACTCCCCAAAAAATTGTGCTTACAACACTGCCTGGTCAAATTTTAAGTGGCAGCAGTGTTGTGGCAGCACCTGAGATATTTCTGTTTGGAGCAGTATTGTAGTTTCTTCTGTTGTACTTTAGGAACTTCTTTTTCATAAGTTGTAATCAATGGAATCAGTGTCATAAATGCAGATGTGTTCTACCTCGAATTTGCTTTGTGCTCTTCAGCTTTGAGTTACACAGTAAAAATAAATAAAATAACCTTTTTGCTGGCAGAGTGAAGGTACGCTTCTAGCAACCGGGTCTTATGATGGCTTTGCAAGGATATGGACTAAAGATGGTAAGCAGAATACTTTTAATTTACAATATATTTTCCTATATTGTGGCTCACAGCATAGTTTTTTATTTTTTAATGTATTCATATCAATGTAAATTTTCAGGTAATCTTGCCAGCACCTTAGGGCAACATAAAGGTCCTATATTTGCGTTAAAATGGAACAAGAAAGGAAACTTCATTTTAAGTGCAGGAGTGGACAAGGTGAGAGAATCTTTGGTAAAACTAAAATTCTTTCCTTCACCATTATAATCTAACTGTAAGCAAAATAGCAAAACTGTGAAAAGTAAGTAAATGAAAGTAAAGGCATGGGATGTAAATATGTGCTTACAAAGAACTTGTTATGCTTAGCTATGTTTCCTTGGGTTTAATAGTAGTTTATAGAGATGTTTTAATTTTTTAGATTTAAGTATCTGTGGATCTCTTCCCAGTTAGGTTAGCCTAAGTTGGAAAGTAAGTGCATTGAAACCAGAAATATTAAATTTCTGTAAAACCAAACCATCTAAAATTTAGTAAAGCACTTTATGCAAAGCCTCAGGTAAAAGAAAAAATCATACTAGAGGGATGGGTTCAGGCTGAGTTGGGTATCAGTCAAGCCTGAGAATGGTTAAACAGAATAGAGCTGGAACATAAGGAAAGTTGATCTATGGGACTGGGGAGGTACCAGTAGTGTAATGCCCTGGAGAAAATTGTGTTTTATTTCACATCTCTGAAAAACTTAAGGACTCACAAGGTCTTTCAATTCAGAGCTGTTGTTAGTGTGAGAGGTTCTGTGAATGACAGGAAGGGCACAGAGCATTGGGAAGTGGACTTCAGGTGAATTCAAAGACTCAAATAGACTATACAGAGAGTAAGGAGATTTGATTTTTTCCTCTGTAACTGATTGAAGGGGCAGAAGTCAGCACAGGCTTTCTCTTAGCGAGAGTGGCAAACTGTAACCTCAGTACAACCACTTAAAACTGGCAGTGTCATTGTAAAGTAGTAAATTTTCTCCTTTATTTGTTATTTCTTTTCCTGCACACATTTTACCTGGTTTGCTTTAGTAGCCAGCTTTATAAATGCTTGTGCTGGCACAAAGGTAGGAAAAGTGAGTGTCTCAAAGCATGGAAAAGATGTGTTTCTTCTTTTGGCAGTTGTGACGGTTATGCCAGTTTTTAAATCTTTGTGGAGGTACAGCTTTAATTTGCAGAAAAATAACTCTGGAGGAAATAGAAGCCTCATTTCAGTCAATAAAACTTCTTGGACAAAGCAACTGAGATTCTGCTTTGAAAAATAAACTGCATTAGCAGAGAGAATGACCCAACCTTATGCTTCTTTTCCATAAATTATTTGTGTGGTCACTTCATGCTTCCACTGAATTTGGTGTCATCATTTTAATTGATCATTGAGGTAGGTCAGGGGTATTGGCATATGATATAGTGATCATAAGATACTGATTTTGTCATGTAAGATTTCTTTAACCAGAAGGTAATCAAAGTATTGGCAGAGAACATGTCAGAACAAAATTACACCCTTAAGTCTTTCAGTATGTGACTAATTGTTTATAAGATCTCCTTAGGGACAAGTGAGTAGTTGATATTATGACTTGAATATACCAAGTATTTGAAATTAAAATAGGAGTGTGGAATGTATTACAAGAATATAAATAGGACTAAGGAGATAAATCTGTTTAAAAGCCCACAAATTTCTTCTTCCCTCTAGACCCCAAAATGTTGTGATTGAACACATTTCTAATGCAATATCTTGAGGTTTTCTGCTGTTGTCTGTACATGTACTGCTATTTCCTTTAGTACTGGGCAAAACTCTAGCAATGTATAGTCAGGAGCAGGTTTGGGTGATGAGGAGCAGGGTAGTTACTCTGGCACTTGTGAGTGGTGGTGGTTGTGGGGAAATTAGCAATTTACACAAGTTTGTTTATTGTTTATTTATCTGTTTAACACAGACCACAATTATTTGGGATGCCCACACTGGTGAAGCCAAGCAGCAGTTTCCTTTTCATTCTGGTAAGTCTTCATTTTGATCATTCAGGATTGTCATCTGGAAAGAAAAAAAAGGTGTTAAGGTATTACTTATTAAAATAAATTTTAAAATCTGGCATTCTTGGTACTTATTTGCACCACTTTAAAATCTTACAGGCTGTCTTTGTTTACTGACTCCCATAATTGAATTTTGGGATTGTAAACAAAGATAGATTTATTCTGATTTTATAACTCACAACTTTATTGCAGCTCCATGAAAGTTGTAAGAGATAAATAATCCAAGTATTCCTGCCTTTCTGTAGCACAGGGGCAGACAAATCAAGTGGGTGGGCCACAAAGGATTTGTGTTTGTCACCTAAGGACTGCTTTTGTCATCCTCTTGCTGCAGTAATCCCAGCCCTGTATCGCACGGTGCCGCTGTCCCCAGTTTGTTTGTGCACAAGCAGGGCTGTTCCCTGGCCAGCTGGGGTGAGAGTGCAGCCTTGCAGGAGGGCAGACAAATTGCTTTATAGGCTGCATGCTGAGCAATCCTGCCAGAATCAGCTGGAAAACAGAATGGAGAGGGTGACAGACTTGTCATTGAAGGGCCTGTAAGAAATGTATCTTGTTCCCACTTTTTATTCCACTTGTGCCACATTTCCAGTGGCATGACAGCAGTCAAAAACATCAGCTCAGGATTTAGTCCGAGCAGTTCTCTGTGCTATCTGCCATAAATATGTGGCTTCATCAAATGGAATATGTTGCCCATGATTAAACTTCAAGTTACCACACCTTGTAATGCTGGAATTAAGAAAGGAAGTAAATCCTTACCTTTCCCTGGCTGCCATCCACCAGCTGGTGGAGATGAGCTCATGCATGACGATGTGTGAAGCTGTGGGAACCTGTTCCTTGTTCTGACTCCTGAGATTTATTTATAGATGACTTAACTGCAGCTTGGTGTCCTGCTGCACTGTCTTCTGTACGACTTTTATTAAGATTTGTTCCATTTTGTGTAAGACTCCTTATGGCCGCATTTCTTACCATGCATTGTGTTTATCTTCAGAACTGCTATAAAATTGATGATTGCTTTCTGTTGGCATTTGTTCCAAGGTGGTGCATGCTAAATTTGCACATCAAATTCCTGCAGAATGCATACTATAGCTTTAAATACCTTTCTTTTTCTTTCAGCACCAGCATTAGATGTTGACTGGCAGAGTAACAACACATTTGCCTCTTGCAGTACAGACATGTGTATTCACGTTTGTAAACTAGGACAGGATAGGCCCATCAAAACCTTCCAGGGTCACACAGTAAGTACTGGAAAATGGGGATTGCTCTTTGATATCTTCATTGGTGAGAGGCTGGGAGCCCAGTAAACTTTACCAGTACCCAGCATTTGTGTAATGGTTGGTCTTTGGCTACAAGTAGTTGTGGTTAAGGTCTTACGGTAGTCACAGTCTCTGTGATTATTAGAACAATTCTCTCCCCCATGTGCAGCTTCTTTTACCAGTGCCAGGATGCAAAAGTGAGCTTTAGAAGAAGAAGCATGGTAACTTCAACACTTTGTCACGTGGTGTACAAGCATGCATGGAAAAATGTGATAAATGGATATAAATGGATAGCAAAAAGCCGTTGCTGTTTTTATTGAAGGCAAAGCTATGAATGAAAATTAAGTGTTAAAATCCTGACAATTGTGCAAATGCTTGTAACTGTTGTCCATCTTTATCTTTTGTAAGTTGTCCTTTGTAATGAAAATGAAGACTTCAACTTATTCTCATTTTTCAAATTTAGAATGAAGTAAATGCAATCAAATGGGATCCAACTGGTAATCTGCTGGCATCCTGCTCTGATGACATGACTCTAAAGGTAATGGAACTTCTGGGGCTGGCCCTTGTCTTTGTAGGGCTCTGGAATACACAGCCTTGGACAATCCAGCAGTATAGTATCTCTGTGCTGGGCCATGTTGTCCAATATTTGTTCTTTTTTAATATAACAAGGTTAGGCAATCCTAGAAATCCTTGTTAATCAGAGCCAAGCTTTGGTCCAGAGAACTTGTTACAGGCTGCCAGCCTGAGACTCGGAGCATGATTTATTAGGTGCTTTTAGCTGTTTACAGAATCAGGTCATTAATCATTAAGCTGTCACGCTTGATGATTGCTTTTGGTTAAAAGTAGAAGTTGGAATGCATGTCATGTAACACGTACAAGAATGGGTGGCTTGCTCCTTTGCTGATTTTCTCCTGCTCTCCCCTTCTCTTTAGTTAAAATCTTTGGCATATTGTTTCTTCAGAGGCTGTTTGCACTCCTGGATTTTTCCAGTTCATCAGGAATCATTCTCCAGTTTTCAATCACATCTATGCTTGTCCTCCAGATAGTTCATAGCAGCATGCTTTCTTATAGACCCGGGGCAGACTTGTGAGTGCAGAGGATATGGTAACTTACACATGTGACTTCGGTCACACTAGAGATCCTTACAAAATGCCACCAGGAGAAATAAGGTTCTTCATGCCTGACAGGCCTGTGCTGCTTCCATGGTACAGATGCTTTCCATTACTCCCACACTGCTTTACATTTAGTGGGAGCTTTAGCACTGTGTTTGGTAGAGTTTCAGGATACACTTTTTTTACTCCTGCTAGTAGGTTTTGGAACAGTTAATTCTATCCAGCTCACTGTTATTTAATCAGGGAATGTCTGAATGAGTAGCTATGTATCCCTCCTGCTGGCACACGGTCAGGCTCTGGCAGGGGAAATCACCTTATCTCAATACAAACACTTAAGCATTAAGCCTCCAGTCTAAAGCTGGATGTCTAGACATCTCCAGTCAGCACTGTCTAGCACTGCTGAAGAGCAAGTCATCCTTTACTAGGTTAAGTGTCTTAAGTAAAATGTGATGAGTAAACCCCTGAGAGCATCAGTTGTTCTCCACTGGCAGTGGATGGAGTTAAAATAGCCAGCTTAAGCCAGGTATTTAATACTTAAACAGCTGAAACTCCAGGGTGATGAATTCCATTCTGGAGCTCGAGCTGCTGCCTCTCAGTGAGTAGAGGTGACAACAGGGAACGTGGCAGCAGTTGTGGGATTCAGGCAATTCAGGCAATTTACTTCTTGGTTGCTGTTTTGAACTGAGCCCAGGCTGGAAAGAATGTTATTGTTTTGTTCAGGATTGGCTCAAACACCAAGTGCTTGAGGATAAGTCTACACCTCACTAATCACTTGTGGATCACTTACTTTTCGATGGCAGAAGGAATAAATGTCAGGTTTTGAAGCACATGGAAGGTGCCTGGTGATTTATTTACTTGGTTACTTTCTGTCTACAGCTTGATACTCTCTAGGGCAGCTGATACAGACTCTTTCATCTGTACTAGTTTTGGGAAAAGAAGCTTGATTTTGATCCCATCAATTTAAACTGGAAATACACTTTCAATTCTGTGTGCACATTGAAAATCAATTTCCTCTTCAGCAAAACAACAATTCTGAAAAGCACCATTTATTTAAACATGCACCTCAGTTACATCTTAAATACAGTTGGACTTAAACATGCTCCTGTTAGCTTTTTCTAGCAAATGTGAGCTAAATGCATTACTGAAACAGATATTATTTTAAAAAGTATTCAGATGGTTATCTGGCATATCAAATTTCACATGTAAGAAAAGATATAAAAGCCTTCCAAAATCTCTTCTGTAGTAGCAATGTAAACTCATAACAGAATAAAGTTATTTTATTTTTGAGCATGATCATACAAAAGTTGGAGTCCTAATGATTTCTGTGAAGTACTGAACACTGAAATCTGGCAATGCAAATCCTAGTAAGTTAGGAAAATGCCATAGTGGTATTTGCATCTATGGATTTGTATGGAAACAGAAAATTTCTCTACTATGCCTTTATTTCACTCAGTCTGTGTAACAAGAAGTTCATTTAAAAATAGGACCATGATATTTTATCAACTCAGACATGAACATTTACATATTGCTCTTCTCATTTCAGCATCTGCTCTCATCCCTGCACTTTTCAAGGGGTTTGCAGTTAACTCAGGCAGATTGGTTTCTATAGGCAGCATGTTTATTTATTACTCATTAACCTCATTGGGGACTTATAACGCAAGGGATGGAAGGTCTTGGAATAATACTTGGCATGATTACTCTGGAAACCTAACAATCATAGCAGATATTTTGAGTGGCCTAAAAGGTAACAGTCAGAATGCAAATGATACAGAAGAAAGATGTAAAATGTGTTCTAGAACAATAGTGTGCTAAATGTACTTGTGTTTTGTTCCCTTTTTATCACAGATCTGGAGTATGAAGCAAGACAGTTGTGTCCATGATTTACAAGCACACAACAAAGAAATTTATACTATCAAATGGAGTCCTACAGGACCAGGAACAAATAATCCAAATGCCAATCTTATGTTAGCAAGGTACTATTTAATCCTGGTTTTAAATTCATGTTAAACTTTATTTTTACTTCACTCTGTATAAATGTAGGTTCACAGAATGTTTTGAAGCATGTAGGATACTTTATCTAATTCTTTTTGTATTAGTAACAAAACTATGTTGAATTGAGCTGTAATCTGTGTTTCTTTCCTTTTGCAGTGCATCCTTTGATTCTACTGTTAGGTTATGGGATGTAGACAGAGGAATTTGTATTCATACTCTGACGAAACATCAAGAACCTGTGTACAGTGTAGCTTTCAGTCCTGATGGCAGGTACCTGGCCAGTGGCTCCTTTGATAAGTGTGTACACATCTGGAATACACAGGTATAGCTCTTCTCTCTCTTGAGAAGTTTGTGTTTTGGTCTTTTCCTTCAGCATCCTTTCTACCTTTGTTTCTCCATCACATTCCAGCCACAAAGAGCTTAGCCATCCCTAACAAGCTGTTTTTATCTTTATTCTAAAGTTACTTCTGTTAGTGGATGTACATTTAATTTCTCACTTTGAGTGCTTGCCTATGGTGAAATAATAATTGTCTTTACATTGGGTCTCTTCCTAGCAAAAAAAACCCAAAAACAAACAAAAGAGACCCAACCAAAAAAATCACTAACAAAACCCAACATTCAATAAAGTGTCTCCAATAACATGTTTCATCCAAACATTGTTCTTGTTAACTCTGAACTTTAAATTCCTGATAAAACAGATTTTTTTTGTGAAAAATGATGACTGGATGTAGACATATTAATCTGATTAGCTGTTTCATTGAATTTCACTGGCTAACGAGAATGTAAATTGAGGGAAGATAATGATGATAAAGTGTTTCTATAGAACTTTCTCAAAAAGTACACTATTACTCGTGTATTTCTGGCAAAAAAAAATAGTGGGGTTGTTATGAAAGTCTGAAGATCTTGTTGTCAGGCATGATGCAATCTCTGGCTACTGGGAATTGGGTATTAATTTTTGAAAGGCTCATTTGAGTAACTGGAAGTAGTTGTGACCATCCCCAGTTTTGCCTGTCAAACACAGGAGTTCAAGATACAATAGTTGTGTCACAATCTTTAACACTGTGATGAGACTGTCCACAAGTCTCATCTGCATCATTTTCCTCTGAGAATTTCAGCTTTTAAAAGAGGTGGGGTATTTTTACGTGTACAAATTGTACTTGCTCACTTTGACTTTGTTGTGTTAATTACTTGTCTTGTCCCTTTTTAGACAGGTGCCCTAGTTCACAGTTATCGGGGAACAGGAGGGATTTTTGAGGTTTGCTGGAATGCAGCAGGAGACAAAGTTGGAGCAAGTGCTTCAGATGGTTCAGTAAGTGTTGTTTGACTTGGTTGACATTCTAATAACACCTGGAAATCTTTTGATTAACAATGGAGACAAAATTTCCTTCGCTAGCTGAAGGTTGAATACAGCCAGCTCACCTGTAGGTTTTCACCTTTAATGGTGCTGTAATATTATAAGGAGAATATCTTTATTCCAGTATAAGGCATCACTGTTCTAGACCCTCTGAAAACCTCAGAAGGTGGAGGTGTCTCCAATTTATATTTTCTATTCCTACTGGGGCTTAGTATGCCAGTGTGTTCAGTGTGACCAGTCTGGAAACAAGTTCATTATTGGTTCCTTGCCCTTTTTGAGTGAAAATGCTCAGTGTAGGTGATATTGTTATAATGCATGATAGGAATGCAATACCTTCTGCATTGCATTCAACAGCAAAATAAAGTGCAGGTTTATAAATGCTTGTAATTAAAAAGTTCCTAAAAATGTCAGGAGCTATATGTAAATACTAGTCCGCTTACTTTTGCTTAGAAAAAGCAGGGAATAAAATCATGTTTAACTAGTCATGGATGCCCCCACTGGCATCTCCCAGTGGGGTGTTGGAGCATTACCTCCTGGCTGCTCTGACACTGTCCTGCAGTGAGATGGGAATGTGCAGATCTTCATAACATGCACAATATTGGGTTTTTGCTTGCCTCTCTCTGGCCATGGTTTGCAAAGAAAGGAGAAGAGAACCTAAGGAAAAGCAAAATTAAAATAAGGGTGATAAAGGAATTGTGCTGTAGCTTCCTTTAACAAACATCAGCAAAAAACAATCCTGGCATCTTAGTAGCCCTGAGTCTCAGGTGGTATCTTAACACAGGTGCCAGAGCATTCTCCCTCCTGAATGCTCCATGCTGGTAAGTAAGGTTGTTTTGTTAGAGTTCCAAACAGAAAATAGAAGCTCTGGATTTTAAGAAGCCCAAATTCTAGAGAATTAATTTTATTTGGTCTTTCATATCGTTTTAGTCTTGTAAGTATAGGCAATATCATAAAAGGACAAAAGCTCAAGGCATATCCTGAGTAGAAATTAATTATCATTCCCCTCAGATGACCCTTTTTTTATACATGCTGTGTAACCTTTCCAGACCTCCAGTTAATTTGACCCAAAAAGCTGATTGCACTTGGAATGGATGTTTTCATTTAGTTTCTGATTTAAAAAAAAAAAAAAAGTTGGGCTTATTTTGTTTTATATTGTTTGCTAGCAAAAGCTCTTCTCATCCCCTTTGTTTTGAATGTACTTACAGGTGGTAGTACCTTGTGTATGGTTATATTTACTAATAGATTTCTATATCTGACAGACCCAGAAGCACTTCTTGGTGGAGATTTTGAGAAGACAAAAACTGGAATTTGTACAGCGTTAACTGTTTTTCCAATCAATTTTAGGATTTGTTCACATACTTTTAATTTCATTTTATATTTTTATAAACTAGATTCGAGCTAGTTCTCAGCCTCATAATATTAGATAATAAGCAAACAGCTGACAGATGATGTTCTGATAGTAATTCTCAAGGCAGCAGTGCCCTCAGCACTGGGCTGGCTCGGGGTTCATAAAGCGCTTGATTGGTCGTTTTAATATTATTTAATCATTGTTAATAGATACCAGGTTAAGCTTACCCAGTCCATATCGTAAGTGTTGCTCAGATACTTCACAGAGACTTGTGAACCCATGTGATCTTGTGCAGTTCCTGTATCTGTGTCTCTTTCTTTGCAGGTTTGTGTATTAGACCTACGGAAATAGCGCTCTTAGTTGGAAGCCATGGACCGACTATGAATGTGTACATAGCCAAATGACTGTCCCTGACCCATGTACTGCTATAGTCCCAACGAACCATGGCCAGTCCACTACAGCCAAATGTAAAAGAAATATATACATATACTGTATATAAAAAAAAGGAAAAAGAGGAAAAAAAAAAAATTACACCCTGAAGAGGATGACAGAGTTTTGTCACAGCTTGTGAATCCTGTTCACCAAGTGCTGGAATCTGCTGTGCCCCAAAATAACATTTAAAGGTTTTGGATATGAAAAACAGAAGAGAGCGAGAGAGAGAGAGAAATATACCATATACAAGAGCAGACCCATATACATACCAAATTCAGAAGATACTAATGGCAGCCTTCATTACCCCTTCCCCCATTAAATCCATTCTCACGTGGATTGTGGGGTGTTTTTGTTTTCCTTCTCAGTAGCTGAGCAGTTTGTGTGTACAGAGAAAATGGACTTACAGAAATCTGCAGCAGTAGTTTTTTTCTTTGCTTTTAAACATTGGGTTTTCTGTTTTGTTTTGGTTAAGTTTACGGATGCATGAAGTAAGGGAGTGAATTAGTTTCTTGTTTATATTTTTTTCACCTTGGGAAAAAAAAAAAAAGGCATTTCTTTGAAACATGTTTTGATGCATTCTTTGAAGAGGTAGTTTGAACCTGATAATGTTTGGTACATTTTGTGGCTCCCAGAGCACAATTTTGTGAACAGAGGGAGGGTGGAAAAAGGATTAGGGAGAGAGAAGAAAAAAAAATCCTTCTTTGAGGCGTGATACTTCACATCCTTCTCATCTACGAAGTCTGATGGTAATGGGTATAATGCTATGTTTGATTTTCTGGTGACATGGCTGAAATGCAGTAGTTTCTTATTTGGGACATAATTTTGCCAAACTTAAGAACAGAAGGGCACAAAAACACAGGAAAAAAATACAGGGATGCAGAAAAAAAAGAAAAAGAAAAAAAAAGAGGAAAAAATGCATCTTCTGTTGCTTTAAGACCATAGGTAAAATATGGTTAAATTGTGCACTATTGTGAAAAGGAGCAAAGTATAGCTGGGGGATTTAAGAGGTTAAGATCTTTCTGGACAAGGGTTCATGCCACAGCTTCTTTGAGAGTTGCCCATCATTATTTGTAGGAGCTTAGATGTATAATTGTAACCAAACTCCAGTATTAAAAGTATTTCATGTAATTTTTCTTTATTAAAATAAAATCTTTGGCATATATTTGATAACACTGCCATTAACAGGCAAAATGTTTACTACCTTAGATTTAAAAAAAAAAATCTTAAACAGAGGACTTGCTTCAAGTTTATTTTAATAGCAGTGATTCAGCTTATTTAAAAGATGAATACTTGCACTAATTCCCCTGCTGCTCCAGTCCTGCAGTTTATTGTATCTTGTGACTACATTTTTTTCCAAATATAGGGTAGATGTAAGCTGCTATTTTTTTAATAATCACTACTATATAGTGTCTTTTACTCTGTTTACAATATCAAGTATTTTTCTTACAATGACAGATGTATATGGCAAACCTTTTTCTGCTCATGTGATTAAAAGTATACTAATAGTGATTTTATTTGTAAATGATAGCATGAGGTTGTGTTTATGCGTATGTGTAGTTGAAAAGGTTGCATCATGTCTTGCATAAGATTCCAAGAGTGTAAATTTATAAAAAGAGAGGTTGTCAAATTTATGTCACAGACATTTTACTTAAGGAATGGTTTATATTACAGAGCTTTGCAAAGTTATCAGTTTTATAACACTATTTCAATCACAATTAATTTTGTGGCTTATGATTGTTAGTCTCTAACCTATTTTTTTATTCGTTTTGGGGTTTTTTTTCCCCCCTCCAAGTTAAGTATAAACTCATTTAATTGAGATAATGCAGCTTTGACATTTTAACCGTTGTTCTTTAGGCATCGATTTCTGCTATTTCCATGAAATAAACACGACTTGAAGCAAGTCTGAGTTTGGCTAAGGTAGGGTAGCAATTTGCCAGTGGTAAAGACAAGTCAACAATACATTCTTTATATATACCCCAGGATTATACTGCTATCGTACACAGCGTTTAAAACCAACACCAAGTCATATCCATAAAGACAGTTATCCATGGTGGTTCCGTGCCAGCTATTTTTAGGGTTTTGGAACATATTGCAAATGTTTAGAGCAAGTACCCTGTGAGTTACAATATGTAGGAAACCTAATATATTGAGCGTCTGGCACTTGAAATATTGCTTTTATTGCTGGAGGTCCATGACTGTGGCTGACCTCTGTCATTTAATGAAAAAAAAAAATAAAAATAAAAAAAAAATTCTGTGCAATAATTTTAAACTGTGCTCCCAGGAATAGACACAAATGTTTTGAGTATGTTTAAGCTGCATTTTTCGTTTAGCAATGCATTTGTCAATTGCACTGAATTTAAATCTGAAAGTCAGAAGTGATTCTTGATAGTACTTTTGTATTTTAATATGGACAGTTTATTCATTTTCATAAAAGTTATTGGATGATTCTTTCAGCCAATCTAAACAATTGTGGTGGAATTCTGTGACATAGCTGCAAAATCACACAGCCATGTTTTAGGGTATTGCCATTTTCCTCTTTCTCAATCATCAGCTGTTTTGGTTGTAATTCTAGTTGCTTCAGCATAGCATCACACACTCAGAAACAGAGAACACCAGAGCTTCAGTGTGTCCAGGCCAGGGCTGCCGGGCGCTGGGTCAGCAGGAACGTCGGCTCCCCTGGTCCGAGCGCTCTGGCCGCACGGGCGGAGCCCCCGCCCCGGTGAGGGGCAGCAGAGCCCCACTGCCCTGGGGCCAGGCCAGTGTCCCCAAGCCAAGGTCCGGCCGTAGCTGTGCTGCTGTCCTGCCTCGCATGCCACAGTGCTGCTCCTGCTCCCGCCGCCCCGCGCGCCCGGGGCCGCTGCGCGCCGGGGCTGCCGGGCTCTGCCCTCCTGCCAACAAAAAACAACAAAAACCAGAACCGTGACATTAATGATCGTCTTCTGTAGCACAAAGGCCTCGTGTTCCGTGGTGAGGTAGACTGTCCACATTGCTCCTTGGAGAGGGGAAGCCAAGTGGCAGCAAGACCTTGACTTTGTGGAGCATGTGTGTACATGCTCAGTCTATGGACAGAGTCATTCCTATTTTCTCCAGTTCAACACCATAACGGGCAAATATCCAAATAGAGGATAAAAGGAAGTGGAACAACTGGGCTCAGAATTAGTGATGGGATAAGAAATGAGCTGCTCTTGAGTTCGCTATCTTTCTGTGCGTCCATCTTGGAATCCCGTTTCTCATTTTTGCATGATCAGATCCAGGTTTCTGTAGAGTTTGTCTTTTTCTATTTTTACTTTACCTTTTTCTGCTATTTTAAATTGATGTAAAGATTCCCAACCAGTGGACTTTTTAGTGTAGTTAAGAGAATATCTAGGTCTTCATAAAAGCTTTTTTAGACTCTTTGTAATGTTGATAAACTGAGTTTATTCTGGGACTACCATTGTGCAGGGTTATTTAGCGTGTCTACTAGATGATTGGAAATCTTATATGAAACACTAAAAGTGCCTCTTTTTCTGGGTTGGGTGGAGGGGAGGTAGTAGTTACCAGAGTCAGAACGACATGGCATTTCGAAGCATGTTTCTTGATTTCGTGACACTTTAATGCATCTTGAGAGAAAGGCCAAAGATTTCTACCAATTTTAATTGATTTTCATTTTAAAAAGCACTCCTTTTTCCTTACACTGCTTACCTCATGCTAGGGTGTTTGGTGGGACATTGTACCTTGGGAACGTTCTTTGTGTTTAGGGAGAACAGTGGGTGGCACAGGGCGGCCGCGCCAGTTTGCCAGCGGAGCGACCTCAGCAGCTAACATTTAATTCTGCTGAAGGAAGGGTTTCATTTCCATTGCAAACTGGGGAGGTGGCTCAGCCTGCAAATACAAGGTTGTCTGTTTTTGTCTGTTTAGTGAAGAGGAGCCTTGGGACCCGATTTTTCCAATCCTTACTTCACCAGAAATCCCATTGTCTGCCGCTTCAGGAGGAACCCTTGCCAAGGCAAGCGCTGGGGCGCCGGGGCCGTGTGCTACCCCAGTGTAGGTCAAACAAGCCACATTCCTCTCAGGCCCAGGGTCCCCTCAGTGTCTGTGGGGTTTGGCCAGAGCAGGGCCTTCCGGATTTAGCCCAGTGTTCCTTTTTGGCTGACGAGCACCATAGCTCCTCCCTTCCCAAAGCCCTGTAGAGCCGTCCCCGGTGGGATCAGTTCCACGCTCTCCAGACGCCTGAAGAAAAGCAGAAGCAACATTGTGGCATGTTAGAAGCAAATATGGCTTTGGGAGACAGCAGTAAATCTCCATCAAGATCCCTGACATTTTCTGCAGGGAGAGAGACATGGAGCAGTCCTCACTTCTCCCTCTAGAGAAAGCTCTGAAATACCCCGAGCTGTGAAAGTGTGACTGTCTTCACTGTCAGGCTGGTGGGAGGCAGATGAACCAGGAGAATCTGCCGTTTCGAGTGGATTGCAGATTTAGTGTTAATAGTGCTTCAGATCAGTAGTTTTGAGTACATAATTCGCTTTCTCTGCCTTTAAGTTTGAAGCTTGACAATAACTTGAGGCATGTTTTTGTTTTGTTTTTGTTTTTTTTTAATTTTTAAATAATCATTCATTTTTACTTCATAATGTTTTTTGACATTTGTGGGTAAATACAAGAAAACAGTCTGCATGTTGTTGCTAGTCCAGTGTACTTTGCAATCTTGTCCTCAACAGACTGCAGTGTGCAGAACAGTAATTCTAGAATACAGAAGTAATTTTCTCTCTCTCCCGACATTGACATTGTAGTTGTAATGGTTTCATTTGGAGTTACAAATCCTTTGGGTCTAATTCTGTGAGCCTACCTATAGCACTGGATTAAAATGTCTGCATCATTTCTTCAGTTATCCAGTTAAACTACAACTGTTGTAAAAGTGTAAACCAGCCCATGACAGTTTTTTGTACTTGTTTAAAGGACTTTTATTGTTCAGTTTTCATGATTATTGTCTAAAGAAGACTGATATAGATGTTCTATACTGTCCTGGACCATGTTAATTACACTTTATGATGTATTTTGGTTCTACATCACAATGATTTGTCCCCAAGGCCCTTATATCCCTTCTAGGCACATTTTCTGTTGCAGTTTCCCTTTGCATTGTATTGCTTTGACAACTGTAATTTGAATCAGATCTGAAAGAGGTCCAGAATAAAATATATTTTGATATTACCTTGGCTGAATGTTATATACCAATAATTTTAAATGCTTGGGACGGACAATTTGCAGATCATTAGGCTGGGGAAGTGACACAATTTTTAATATTTAGTTTGGCATGTTTTCACATGAGACAAGGTGCAGACAGCAGTGGGAGGTATTGCACTGTGTGGCTGCAGGATCTTTGTGAGCACACAGTACATCTTATGGTGGTGGCACCATCCCCTGTCACCATTTCCTGCTGTTCCATTTAGGGGAACTGATTTCTTTGGTGTTTCATGTGCTCCATCTTTCCCTCACCCCTACAATTCTGGAACAGAAATTGAGTCCAGTGGTGCTCACGGCTGCATCCCAACTCTGGAAGATTCTGGAGGCTTGGGAGCAGCTGCTCCATGGTAATGGAATGTCACCTTGGAGAAATCCTTTGTTACGGAATGATCAGTTTGATTCTGCAGAGAAACAATTGTTTTTGTTACTGTATTTGAGATATGTGAAACCATTCAGATTCACGTGTGAAATAACACATATCCATCTATACATAATGATGTTTTAATTCCTTTAGAATTGTGGGTTGTCGTAATCCATGTGAGGGAACCCAAACAGTTTACTTTTAATGTCTCCAGAACTTTATGGTGAAATTGGTGCTTTTTCATGTAGATTACTGTTTTGCTCTGTGTTCAAAAATTTCCTTAGTAATGCTGTCAAAATCAGTTAAAAAAAAAAATCAGTTTTAATGTTTTGAAATTTGCTGTTGAAAAGTGTCCATAATGGATTGAAAACAGAGGAAGGACTCTGTTTTACATGTGTAAATTCCCTTCACCCGGAGTCCAAGTGCACTGCAGGATTTCTGTCATCACCTGGATTTTGAGAGAGCAATATTGGAGCAGTTTCCTGGTTCTGGGACACTGAGAGTCGAGATTTCACTGGTGCCAGCGTTGCAGTTGTGTTATGTAGATGTTGTGCTTGTGGGGTAGCGATGCCCAGATCCATCCTGTGAAGAGGAGACAACATTCCAGGTAGGTGCCTCGTGCCACTGCTTCCCAATCTTCCCTTTGGAGTTTAGTTACAGTCTGGTTCTTGGAGTTCTGTAGGAAGTGGTGGTTTTAGGTATTCATAAAGTCCATGCTCCCTTCCACATAGGGAAATGATTTAATGGAAATCTAAGCAGTATCTTTGGTTTGCTGATGTTGGCACAGGGCAGCTGTAATGGAATAATAATTTCAGAGGAATTTATTGATGATTCTGTAGAGAATGATGATGCCTCAGTTAGTAGCTTATCCTTAAGGAAAGCTGACCCAGGAGCTCTGCAGTGCAGAGACTTTCCTGTTCGTCTGACTAACTGAAAATTGGTGCCATAAAGGCCTGGTGAAGCGTTAATAAAGACAGAAATTTTCTTAATAGATGTAGTGTGAAAATGTTCTGCTTCTAGATTCATTCTTCAGTTACCAAGTCAAGACTTGGGGCTCAAAAAAATGTCAAGACATCTCAGTAGAAGTTGAGTACTTTCAGCAGACTGCTTTCTTTTATCCACAGAGTGTTTCTGACTTGTTCTAGATGCTGAGAACCCTGATTTTAACTTTGAGAATGCTGTATTTTGAGCTTTCCAAGTTACGTGTTCTTGAACATTTCAAGACCTCACTGGAATGGCAGCAGCTCAGACTGAGTGTTCTGCCTTCCCAATTAGAGAATCAAAGGCCCCAGCTCACAGTGATGCTGAGGGGAAATTCCCAATTACTTCAGTGCGAGCAGACCTAGGGCAGCACTTCTGAAAAGAAATGTTAGTGGATGAAGGATTTTTTATTCTGACATATCAAAAATCCATCCATTAAAGATCGAGTTTCCTGTTCCATTGTGTTCAAGTGCTCATACAACAAACCTAAGGCATCATTTGCTCTTTGCATGTTGTCTCAGCCTTGATGGAAACCATGAAATCTGCAGGCTCCATTTAGTTTAATTTGTACCTTTGTGCTTGCTTCACATCTTTGCTGCTGACAAGAATATCTGAAGGTGTAGATTCTGCCTGTAATAAATGCCAGGCAGAGGGGCATAGGTGGGATGTGAGTCATGTGAACAAGGTTGGGGGCTCTCCAAAGCTGCACTGGGTCTCTGCAGCCTCTGTCTTGCTCACAGAGTTGTGCTGCTGCATCATTTGCAGCTGCAGAAGCCACTTGGAGCACAATGGCTGCTGGCTGTTACACTTGAGCTGCACGGGGGCTCTGTGCTTTATAAATAGGGAAAAAAGACCTTTTTTATAATGCAATAACCATGTATTCATATTACTTGGGAGCCACAGTAGATTTTGACATAGATCCCTTACTTTCTTGCAAGTGACATTTGTAAGATAGCAAATTCCCAGCTCAGGACAATAGTGAAGAATTGCAATTACTGACCTTCAGTTTCTTCTTAAATAGTTATTTGAAAGTTTTGCAGTTCTTTCCCTTTCCATTGCCACATCCCATCTATCTTCAGTTTGCTCGAACACTGCAGCAAAGTCAGGTGCTGATTAGGTGGATGGGAACAAACTGCTTTCTAGCAGTGAGTAATTTGAAGCCAGGAGCCAATTCCCAAGACAGAGAAGTAGGAGTACGTGCAGTTTGTTGCAATTGTGTTGTTTGCCATCTCATGCTCAAATTGCTAAAACTTGCTGTGTGTGCTGAATTAAATATTCTATTATTTTATTCTATTTATTTCTATTCTGTTCCTGCAGCTAATTCTGTGGGAAGTAATTCAGTAGAGTTTTCATAGAGGAGAAATTATAAGTTTGCCCTGTGTGTTGTTCACACAGGGAATCTTGGAAATGTCAGGTCTGTAGAGGTTTAGTTTGGTGCAGATGCCTGGACAGTGAGTGAGCCTCCAATTCTGGGCTTTAGGTATATAATTTCTTATCTTGAGCATTCAAGTGTGAAATACTTGTTGACCCATTTATTTATTTATTTATCTCCCAGCTGATCGCTCTTTGCCTGGGTGGGTGGATAAATCAACTCATTGTTTCCATTGAATGCTTTTCCCATTGCAGGTGAATTGTGCCTCTGAATTGGACAAGAAATAAGAAATAATAAGGATAAGAAATCTGTGCCCACAGTGCTCTGATAGTTTGAAATCAGTGCATGATGTGACTTTGTGTCATTTGCAGCTGGATCACTTCTTACATGTGTGGATATAGGAACTCCAAGAGTTCTGTCTCTCCAGCTCTTCAGCCATTTCATTCCACTTTCTCTAGGAAGACTTGTAAATTAGCAGGATCAAATGGAACAGTTCTGCTCTTGGAGGTTCTGTCTGAAAATAATGGGAGTCACCAAGTACTAAGGAAGGTGAGGGGAGATGTCTTGAGACTGTAGGTGTGGAAGAGCCCTCAGGAGTCAGGCAGCTGCACGTGCCTGATCCTGCCAGGCTGCTCTCCAAGGCTTTCCTATTGAAATACTGCAACAGCCTGAACGGTGAGGCACTTTCCTCTCTAATCTGAATCTTCTTTGTTGCAATTAAAAACTTAGCATTTTGTCCACCCTGAACGTGGGGGAAAGAAAAAGCTGTTTATTGTTCACAGCAGCCTTTTACGTCTCTGAAATCTGTTGTTGTGTCTTTTCTTCTTTAAGCGGAACCATCAGAGCATCTGAATCAATTCATCAACACCAGCTGCTCTCCTTGACAAACAATCTAATGAATACTGAAATAAGAATCTTGTTTATAAGAAATATGGTCTCTGAAACGAGGCAGGGAGGAACTGAAAACAAAGTAAGATTTCTGGTTTTGCACTTCTGCTGTAATAACTATGAACAGTGGCTCAATAATGTATAGGTTTGCATTGCTGATGTTCCAGCAAGGACCCCCTGGCTCTTGGAAGTTTTAGATAAACACATTTTTACTCTTCTGTAACCTTTGTTTGTGGTTCCCCCTTCCTGTTTTTCAGCTAGTGACAGTTTTTGTCCAAAGCTGCGCAGCAGGTCTGTGGGAAAGCAAGGAATTAAACTCAAGATTTTCCCCAAAATAGGATGGAGGACCAGGCTGAGGGTTGTATCTCCACCTGGGACCCTGCTCCCAAACCAGTACTGTGACAGAATTGTTGTAGGAACAGTGAGAGTGGAAAAGTGCCCCTAGGAAGCATGACCTGCACTGAAACAAAACAGAAAAGTGAATTCATAAAATTCTCCTGTGATATGTTAATACATGTGGTAAGAGAACCAAGGAAGAGAGGAAAGATTTTAACTGCTCTGTGTTATACGTGCTTTCAGACAGTAAATGCTTTTTAATGTGATTAAAATATATTTCAGTCAAGGCTGCCTCTGTCTCATGGAGACCTACGTATTCCTGATTTCTGACCACACAGCTTGATGTTCATCTTGTGATAAACTTTCTTTTAAACAGGCCAAAGTCACAAGGATTCAACAATAACCAAATCAACCCTGAATAAAAATCTTTAAACACATCCCATATTTTAGAACTGGAAAACCCCAAGCACCTGCAAACTAAGTAGAGGTCATTTCTCAACTGAGACTGCTGCTGCTATGGAGAGTATGGAGCAAATGCATCTCCTTTTACAGCCCTGTTTGAGAGAGGAGTTTTAAAATCCAACAGTTCCAGTAGGGATAGAGAGGGTAGGTGTGTGCTGTATTCTCAGCTGCTTCCATGTCCCCAAGGAGAAGTGGATGCCAGAAGAGGAAGTTTTATTAGCATGGGATCATACATCATGATATGTGTTCATTAATGTTAAAAATTATCACTGCTGCTGAGCAGGAAGGATGTGCAATTTTCCCATTAGGTTTGTGCACCTCCACTGTTTTCCAAAACTGGCTATTCCAGGAGGGATGGCTGCAGCAGTGCTTAGTTCAAGGTAAGCTGTGAGATTTTGGTTTTGTTTCCTTTCTCCAGGGCTGGGGCAGGAGTTGTGCTTTGTACAGGTTCCTGAGCAGTCACGGGCCTGGGGCTGAGAGCAGGAGCAGCCAGCAGAACCAGGCAGGCTCAGCAGCTCAGCTGCTGCAGGGTGTCCCAGCAAGAGTTGCCTTGTGTTGAAGATTGTTCCCAGAAACACAAAAACCAGCTTGATCTGCACTAATAGGGCTGGATTTTAAGTTTTAGGCTGTGGATGAGTGACTCATTCAAGTATCCTGAGACTTCTGACCTCAAGTGATGCAGCTTGTACAGTGTCCAGTGTGTGTAAGTGTGGAGACAGGCTAAAAGGGCAATGTGGTGTTGCAAATGCTTGTGTCATCTGAACTGAACTATGAATGGGTAACAGAAAAGTGTCTTGGAGTGGGAGCAAGTGTAGTCAGTCAGATTCAGAACACAAGTGGTGTTATTATTTCCCATTTCCTGTGAGCCAATTTACTGTACTTCCAGGCTGCCTTCTCCTCCATACAAAGCAGCAGCCGGAGAAGTCATTAAAACAAAGCTTGGATCCCAAGATTGCCTGTAATTCAGATACTTCAGTGATAGAAAAATGTACAGTTTCAAGAGAAAGCATGTGTGAGCACCAAATCTCCCCAAATTGCAGAGATGTGTCTGTTCAAACCAACCCCTCTGTGCTTTAGAGGAAACAATTTACCACTTAAGTAAATAAACACAGCTGTTAAGAAGTTAAGATCAGACTGTCACATTCATCGTCCTCTGAGTAAATGATGGTGTACAGACCTTCCCTGCCTCAGAAGGGAAGGTGGAGCATGCCTCAAGTGTGGAGAAAAGGAGATTAAAGGGCAGATACAAGAGCTGATGCATTGGGACCATGATGCTTTCAGCTGAGGGGTGGATGGAGTACTCTTCCCAGGGGAATTCTGCTGGCACACAGTGCACACGTGTCTGTGTGGGTGTATAGGGGTAAGGAGGGAAAGGTTAGGATTTCGGGAAGAGTACCAGGCTGTCAGCTTTGCACAGCAACAGGGAAACTCCCACAGGCACAGTTGGAGGTTGGAGCTGGTTACTGTGCACTTACAGACCTTCCTGTTGTTTCCTTGCATTAATTTTTGTGCAGGAATGCTGGCTCTTCCTACTGTCCTGGCTCCCTGTAGCACTGTCCATGGCCATTAGAATCCATGCAGGATTTAAAGTGTGATCAATACCAGAGCAGTGTCCCAGCCAGCAGCAAGGAGGGGGATATGAGCAATACCACATTTTGCCTTTCTCAGCCATAAATGTTGTACCCCAGGAAGGTGTTTTCCCTGTTGGAATTATAGATATCTCTAGGAGTCTGACTGCTGGCTCCATGAAATTCAGCAGCTAAACCCCTGGGAACTTCAGTACAACTTTAGTACAAAAAAAGGTGCAACCCCTGTCTCTGTGACTTTGGCCTTAAACATTGTTTATAGACATTTAGTGTAATCTCAGACAGGGGTTGCAATTTTGCATGAAAATTCCCTGCTTTCCTGTCATTTTTCGGTGCTGTCCTGCTAAACTGTGCTGCACCTTTTCCTAGTGCCAATGCCATGGTTGGAAGCGCATGTTTCAGGTTTTGTTTCATCTATTTTTCATCACCCAAGAGACTTTGCAGGTGGCAGGAGCTGCCTGGGAGCCCAGTTCCTTCCTCCTCACTCCCTCCTTCCCCTCCAGAGGCTGTGGCAAAAGCTCTGTTGATTTTCCTGTTCGTTGCCTGTCCCTGCACCCTTCACCAGAACTATTCTTCACTGTCCTGTTTCTATTCCTGCATCTTCTGCATCTTTCAGTCAGCTGCTGAGTCAGTGATTCTCTTTTCCAGCTGCCTTAGGAGGTGACATTTCAGTGCAGGTCATCTCTAACTCATAGCTCTCCAGCAGCTGAGTGGGTGAAGGGTTCTGGTCTTGGAACCAGTGGTTCAGCCCAGCCAACAGGTCTTGCTTCATAATCATTCCTTGCCTTCTTCCTTTGAATGAAGATGTGGTGGGGGCGTTGAGGTTTTGGTGCCTATGACATGCTCCCTATTTAATCATGCTTAGCTGCTAATTTTTAAATAATAGATATCCATATAAAAGTGCATAGGGTGAGCATCCATGGTTAATAGCAATTTAAAAACCACTGTCATCCAGTGATTTATCCAAGTGATGCACATTGGATGTTTTTGAGATAGAAGCTGACTGAGAAAATGAAGTTGTTCTGTTTCACTAGAAAATGTAGTAGTTACTTACTGGGCTTAATTATTCCATATGTTAATGCCTTGCTGCTTTTGCAGCTGCTGGCAGAGAAGGGCTCCTTTCAAGCAATGTTGTGCATGCTAACGAATCCCAAGGTTTGTTTTCCTGGCTTTTACACTTGTGCTACCACTCCATCCAGCTGTGTATGGCCCTGGTTAACTACAGAGAATCCCATCCTGAGTGGAAACAAAATCTATTCATGACAAACAAGTTTCCTGTTTTCATAAGGACTGATGTGAATTCAGAGAGAAATCAGATGTGCCTTTGAAAAGAATGGGAGAAATGATCCAGAGAGTTGATTTAATTTTGTAATCATTATCACCCAAAATGTCTCCAGCTCTTTTTCCTTCTTCCACCCAGGAGCCTTACAGCTCCAGGAGTCTTGGGCCCCAGTTATTTCTGCAGCCTCTCTCATGAGTCCACAGCTCTCATAACTCTTGTCTCTGTCACAGATACAAACCTTGACTGCAATACTTTGTTCAGTTCTCAGTTTCTGTTGGTTTGTGGCCCCACCCTTGTGCCTAATACCTGCTTAAGAGGCTATTTCTGTTCTATTTCCATTTGTGGAGTTATTCAAAGGAGAGTTGTCAATACATTCATTGCCTGAACCACCAGCAGAGTGTGTTCAACAGGTGCCCCTTTCCCAGCCAGTGTGGAATCCTTGGCTCTGGCTCTGCACATCCGCCAGGAACCCGGGGCTGTGCCTGTCCTGGCACACACACCAGCTCCTCTCTTTGGGCCATACTGCCTCATTTCATGGTTGCTGGCCTTTAAAAGCAAAGTACAAAATAAATAGATTGGGAAAAAAAAAAAAAAATGAGGGGGAGGGAAGAGAGAGAAGAAAAAAGCCAGGCTCTGCTCNTAAAAGGAAAGTAAAAAAGAAATAGATTGGAAAAAAAAAAAAAAAAAAATGAGGGGGAGGGAAGAGAGAGAAGAAAAAAGCCAGGCTCTGCTCCTGCTTCTTCCCAAGGTTTTCAGACCTCACGCATCCTGCTCAGCTTTTCAGGGGTGTGTAATTATCTGGCAGAGCCACGTACTTTGCTCTCCCTTCTCTGTGCTGAGAGAAAGCTGCTGAGCCCATGTTCTTTTTGAAAATAACAGTAATAAAAGAGACTTTAAAGAAAAAGATGCAGTTCCCCTGCAGAGCGTGCTTGTTTGGGCAGTTTGATGTCCTATTTTTATTATAAATATAATTGAATTTCCAATAGTTGCACACAAACAACTGTCATTTGAGAATAAAAAGAAGAGACGTATGCTAATCGAAAGCTCCCATAATTACACAATCTTCAAATTAATTAACGAGCCAAAGGCAGCCAAACATTAGCATTTAGAAAGCGCTTTGCTGCATTAACCACTAATGAGTTCATTTAAATCCATCATGCAACCCGTTTTGGGAAGCATGAGCCATATTTAATCATATTCAATCAGATTTAATAATGGAATTCTTAACACCAGGCATTGTTGATTGTGAAATTACCATGGAATGTTATTTGTTAAATACAGGGGATAGAACATTGGTATTTATTGTTGGCTGAATTGTACTTTGAGAGAAATGTGAGAATAAAAGACACCCGTGTCCAGGTAAGTATATTCTTAATGTATGTGAGAAGTGTCAAATGATTTTGTAAGTTTGGTTGTGGTTTTTTTTTTTCATTTGTTGTTTTTGTTATCATTAAATGAAAAGAAATCATGTTACTTTTGAGAAATCAATCAGTAATTTCCCAAATATGCTTGGGAATTCCATGAAAAATATTTTTGCTTGAACTATTTGCTGGTTTCAGCCTAGGCAATTATGGCACAGGTCTGCTATCCATTCTGTTCCTTTAGAGCTGAAATAGCACAAAAGGAGTCACAAGAGCTTCTCTGCATTTAAATCAGAGCAGCTGAGGTGAAATCTCCATCCCTGCTTTTTCACAGACAGTCTAATTTCTGGTCCCATTGAAAGCACCGGGGCTTTGTCACTGGGCTTAATAGAGCAGATAAATCACCATCAGCTCCGGGAGGAGACTCCTTCCACCACAGCCAGGGGAGTCACGAAGCTCAAGACATTCTTTTGAATAAAATATCTTTCTCTACAAAGTCTTTTGTTGGATGTTGCAGCCAGATAGAGCTGTTTCAGTGGGAGATTGCAACCCAACAGTTCCTTGAATTTGAGGCTACACTGGCACAAGCAAAAGCCAAAGGTTGGGCTGCCCACCTTGGCATGTGGCAGACCAGTGAGGACACCAGTAGAGAGCTACCCTAGGATAGGGGCTGTCCTGGCATGGGATTCTTCCCTTTTTTCATGAGAGGCTTTGACAGGGCTTAGTTTTGTTCCCATATCTTGAATTTACATAGTATTTGGTCCCCAGGGCAAATGAGGACACTGGAGATCAGCACTGGCCCCCCAAGTCTGTACTGGTCCAGCACAGTCCTGGCACAGCATCACTGGTGAGAAGTTCTCATAAAAGTAACAAGCAAGGCCTATAATGATAAAATGTGGACTTTCCAGGGCGCTTGTTCATATCCTTGTCCTTGGGGACAAGTTTATTAGAAACAGAAGAAGCAGAGGCTGAGATTAGAAGTGTCTGGCTGGAGTTATCTACCTGGCTCTCTGCAGATATGGGAGAGGAAACTGGATGTTCCCTCTAAGCTTCCCTTGGGATTTCTGCAACACAGCTGGAGCTGTGTCCCTCTGACACCTCTGCTGCCTGCTTCAGGATGTTCCTCAGGTCATTGCACTGCTTGTCTGCCCTGCCTGCTCATCAAGTACTGGAATTTGAGGGATTGAGGAGCATGAAGGTCAGATGTTCTTTTTTATTGAACAAAACTCACAGGTTTTATTAGAAATGGAGAAGTTTTCAGTCTTTGGGTCTTGGAGTGGGTCTTTTCTCTCTAAAAGGCTGGATGGTTCCAGAACAATTTAATACTCTCCCCAAATAAAAAGGGCTCATTTGAAAACACCTTTAGTAACAACTCAAAATCTCTGTAATTTCCTTGTAAACTTCTCTGTTCTACCTCTTATCCAGTGTTGTTGGTACAAATTCAGCTTCTCAGCTTTGTGACCCAGGTCAGAGAGAAAGGGATTAACTCATTAACCTCCCGTAAACACCAATAAAACTACTCTATTTCTCAGAACCTTACCAGCAGTAACACGCCCTGGAGTGACCATGCAGGTGAAAGGATTAAATGCCAAAAAAAAGTCACCCTTTTATCGAGTATATTCACAATAATTTCTTAGCAACGCTACTGTGCATTCAGTGGACAAAGGAGTCAAAGGGACTCCCTTTGGGGACAGCACATTATGTCTGTCCCACAGCTCAGCAGAAACATAAGAATTCCAATTCCCACCCTCTTGGGGTAATTACAAAACTTTCCTTAGTGAAATGTGAATTGTAGAAGTTGCTCCTTTGCGTCCTAATGCATAAATATCCACCATTAATAGCAACATAATGGAATAAATTTTCCAGGTCTTGTGAAAATACACTGACTGAAACATTTGATTAGGACTAGTTTAAGACTTTAGAGGATGTATTTAGCTGCTTGTAAAGATAAAACCAAACATAAAAACCTAAGTGACTCTCAGTTAGAAGCTGTATTCTTAAGCTTTTAAATGTGCATTCCCTCTAATTATCAAGTACTTCTCAGCGCAATGCACTTTACAAGTAACAGGACAAAGTTTCAGAGCATTGTGTTTTTGCAAGTTGAAAGCCATTAACATTTTAGAACTTCTTCACAAAGGGAAAATTGCACTGGTAGAAGGAGTGATTTTCTGTGAGTGTACTTAAACCTGTGCCAGCCGATTCGTGGGTGTTCATTTTTCATTTAAGAACTGTTTATTTCCCCTTAACTTAAATCAATCAAGAATGCATTCAGGTTGAGCTAAATGCAGTCCCTTGAATCCAAAATGCCTGAATCCTATAGATGTTGTACTGCCCAAACTTTAGGGTTTCTGAAGCTGAGGTAAACCAGGTTTATGCAGAGAAAGCCTTTCTCAAAAATGGCACAAGGGAAAAGACACCACATATTTAATTATATGGCACTCCAAGGAATGCTCTCGTGTTTTTAAGGAGGATTATTTTAAGTGATGTGTGAGACAACCTCACAAGATGCTTTTATAGCAGGCAGTGCGTGTCACACTGTGCTCAGGAAATATCCTCCTCACTTGAAATCACCTTTAAGAGTACAAATACCAAATTAGATAGGCCACTATAAACACTCATTTCTTTTTCAAGGTTTCTTTCTCACTTTTTCCTCTGAAGGGATAATGGGAAAATCCCAGGCCTGCTAAGCTGAAGCAGGGAGAGCTAACAAGCTAACCCTTAATTTCTAAATAAAGGTAAAGGAAGTTTTCATTTAATTCTGACACATTTCTGCTCTCCCTTGTTTGATGATGTCCTTCAGTTAAGCATCCAGTTTGGTGCTGAGGGTGGTTCATTAAGGCAGGATCCATGGTGCATCCCAGGATTCCCATCTGAGATGCTCTTAACATTCAGGCTGCTTCCATGTACTGAGCAAGGCTTATGGACTGAGCTCAGAGTGATCTGTGCTCTTACATCTGCAGTGTGTTAAGCCAACCTGGGCAAACGTGGTCATATCTGGTAGTCCAGAGACAAAATCCAGCACAGCCCTCTGGGAGAGCCAAGGCATTGGAGAAAGGGCAGCAGTACAGTGTTGTCACTTGCAGTAAGTGAGGGCTGTCTCTTGTACCCTCACACAGGTGAAATAGGGGAGCTGAAGCCTCTTGCTCTGCAATGAAAACCTGTGTGTCTTCAAATGCCAGGACTTTGGAGGTGTTCGAAATCCAAATCAGGAGTTCAGTAGCTTAAGCCCCATCCTTAACTGAAATAAGTGAGAGTGCCTATATCCTTTACTAGTGTTGGTGTCATAAATATCCCATTAAGTAGCAATTAAGCTGCTGGGATTTGGGCTGTATGCCATTATAAGAAGTAATTATAAAATAATTGGATTAATTGGTTCCTGAATTATTTATGTGGACATAAATATTGCACATGAGATCAGCATTAAACAGGATACTGGCATGAAGAGAGGAAGGGGATGATACACTGATTTATGTTATTTCTTTAGTTATTTGTCCCCAAAAATATTAGAAAAGTAGAAGTCTTTAAAAAACTAACAATGTGCATACATCACCCTATCAGCTTCTATAGAAATACACTCCCCAGATAAAGCCATTCTGTGTGCTTTTGTAATCTCTCCAAGTCCCCACAAATAATAAGTGTTGAGAGTTCTCTCTTGTCAATACAGTGAGTCAATCTTCTGTCTGTTGCAGTATAATTTAGAGCTGGGGGAAATGACTGATTTCACAGATATTAACTTTATCGAATATACAAACAACAGATGTATTATAGGGGAAAGGAGAAATTTTGTGTGAGCAGCACAAAGAACTCCAGCAATCAGCAAATTCAATCTGCTTTTGACACTGCAGCGTTCTCACAGTCTAACGGTGCTTGTCAGCTGTAAAAATAATATAATACAAAGGGGTGGCAAAGTAAAAACAAGGCAGGCTCTTTAGTATGCAAACAACCAAGAAACTTAGGATACATTTATAAAAACGGGAATTATGGTTTGAATTAAAACTGTCATCTCTAAATTGATCTATTTCAGTGTTTCAGGGCACTAGATGATGTGGTCAGGAAGAAATATCCTGAAAAGTAAAACATCCTGAAAAGTAAACCACGATGTTGAAGTGGGAAGAAACCACACTGCTCCTGGTGGGGCAGACTGGGGAAAATGTACCTGGACCCTTGTGGTCCTCCCTACAACCACCCCAGGGTTACCAGACTGACTGATGGGAGAAGCTACCTGGTATAAAGGTATTAACTGAATGTTTCATGGATCTCTCTTTTGCCATTCTTTTTTAAGATAGGTGGAGAAACCATGTAGTGCCATAGCAGTGCGTGCAATGGCTAGCACTCTGAGGAACCCATAGCCAGAGGAGATGGAAAACAAAGTGCCAGAGAGAGGATCCTTCCCTTGTCAAAATAGTCTGTAGTGGCACTCATGTGATGTGTGCAGGGAGAAGACTGCCTGCACTCTGGTTTTGTGGAAATTAAGACTTTCTCTCTTTTTTCTGGGCCTGCATTGCATTACAGCTGGCTGGCTTCACTGCTTTTGGGAGCTGTAACCAGTATTTGAGGTTTTGTGCATTTCTTAAAAGCAGGACACAAACTGTGGTAGCTGGGGAGAGGATTTTTGTATCCTCAGGTGGAAAAAAAACGTGGGGAGAATATTTTGGGCCGTGGCTTGCAGCATCAAAGACCAGAATCTCAGCCCTTTCATGGGAGCTGAAATACTTGGAAATGACATGTGAAAGGAAGGTGAGGTCTGGAATAGCCCACTCTGAAGTTTCTTGGGTAGCAGTAACCATAGGGAGAAGTCAAAATGCTCAGACAGCTCTGACAGGCCCAGGTTTCCAGCTTGCTTTCAAAGGCTCTGAGTGCACAAGAAATCACCCAGTCCTAATCACAAATTAGCACAGACTGAGTGGTTTGGTACAGCTTCAGAAGTCGAGATTGAAGGGGCTGGTCTCAGCCATAGGTGCACGTGGGGATTGCACAGAGGTGACAACGATTCTTCTCCAGGTTCTTGCTTCTGATGGCCACAACTTTCCTTTGAGCTGTCACCTGGGTGCCAGTTTCTTCAGTTTTTCCCACTCAGTCCCAGGGACCAGCAGAAGATAAAGCAAAGGGAGCCCCATGAGTGTTGTGGAGCAGGTAACTACAAAGCAATGGCTATTGCTGGGGCTGAAGTCAGTCTGGCTGTTACGTGCAGAGCTGGACTAAAACAGTTTGGGGAGTTACCTTGAAAGGCAGTATTGTTAGTGTTGAAATCTCAGGTTTCTGGTAATTCAACAACTTTCAAAGGAAGAAGTCAAAACAAATCATTCTGACTTGCTTGTATAAATTAATTTAATTTTGCCTTATTAAAATAACCTGTTTACTGTTTGCATAAGACAATATTTTAGGATGTTTTGACATTATCAAAATGAAATGGCTCAACATCATGGAAACAGAACAGTTTTGTGACTTTGTCTCACAGAAAAGCTTGCTTTTCTCCTAACAGTGAATAAGAATAAATTTTAAGATGTCAGTATTTCCCCTGAAATTCAGAAATTCAGCTTTCTGGAAAACTTTCATTTTATATCACTCACCCTTGGTGAGATTTAAACCTTTAAGTTGCTTTTCCTGGTGTAAAAAAGATGGAATAAAAGGCAGATTTAGGGCCTGGGGATCCCTGGGTGTGAGTGCTGAGACACATGGAGTGCTGGGACATGTGGAGTGGTATTTGGGTGAGTCCTTTTGTCCCCATCTCACCCACCTGTACATGGGAACAGCACTGGTTCTTCAGTGCATCCTCAGGAGGCACTGAGAGAGGGCTGATACTCCCCAGAAAGCAATTCTGAGGTAAGACACAGTTCAAGTGCACAACTTGACCTTTACCCAGTGTTGAATCCTGTTGGCTTTGGTCCCTGGTGATGCTGAATACCTCAGTCCCCACTGCCAGGGATCCTCGTGGGGGCTGTGAGCTTGGAGCACTCATGGCACCTTGCTGGGTGGTCTGGGATCACCCTCTTCCCTCCCAGCTGGCTACAACAGAAAAGCTTAAGCACACAGATAAAACCAAATGGTGTCTGCAGAAAAATGTAAATGTTTGTACAAGGCATCTGCAAGAGCCAGCTGATGGCTTCCCAACCACACCAGCTCGTGCCAGCACAGGGAGCAGGCTGCCTCTGGGCATATCCTGCATCCTCCCTCTGCTCTCCCAGGCTGGCAGCAGGGCACTGTGGTGACAGGTTTGTTCCCTTGGATGGCAGAGAACTGGAAGAGAAATGTTTGTGACCAGCTTAATTCACATACCAGAGTTCCACACAAGCCCCTACAGCAGTCATCTGTCTTTCCACTGATGATTAGGAAACTGAACCACAGATCCACTCATCCAAAATCACAAATACTCCACTGCTGCGGAGCAACTCATGTCCAGGTTGTGGTGCTGGGCAGGGTCTCTGAGATCAGCCATGGGAGCCTCAGGGAATGGCTGAGAACTAAATATGAGCTTCCAGTTTGCATTTCAGCCCTTCTCACCTTGAAAGCCAACAATTCTGCACAGTAAGAGACTTCAGTTGAGTATCTGACATTTATTTGTAAGGCCTTTAGCCTGTGGGATTGGACACCACCAGTGCATGTGAGTAGCTTGAACCAGTATCTTTCACACTATTTTTACTGAAATGATTTAAGCGCTGATACAGCCAAGTGTGTGTCTCAAACAGTAGGTTGTGATTGTTGAAGGAATGCAAAATTGTTGGTTTGGTTTGGTTTGGTTTGGTTTGGTTTGGTTTTGGTCAAGTTTTAAGTAGAAAAGTGGAGAGGGCAAAGGGGTAGATGGCAGCAGTCACTCAGCAGCTCAGATGGGGAAGGGATGTTGGTGATTACTGGCTGCAAATGTTTACAGTGTTGAGTACATCGCTGCCTTTCTTTAATTGCTGGAAGAGCTAAGTTCCTGCAGAGCAGGAATTGAACACAAATGCCAGTAATTGTAATTTCTGCCATTTCTGCTCTTATTCTGACACTTAGAAGACAAAGTCCATTGGGAATAAGGAAGGGGCATCACTCAACTCACTTCCCTGTCACCTCGGCTGGCAGCTGGCTCTCCAGAGGTTCACCCTGTGATTCTCCAGAGGAGGTGCTGATGCCAGCACCAAATTCCCCCCGTGCCTGAGCCCACCCAGCCCAGGCTCAGTGGCTGGTCCCAGCCCAGCACAGCAGCCTGGATGCACAGCCCAGCATCCGCCGAGGGGTGAAGTGTCTGATAAACACCGTGCGGGTGGTCCTGGCTCTCCCAGGTGTCCATCTCAGGAGCCACCCCCGTTTGCTGACGCCGATGGTGACCCTCCTTGTGTGGGAGGGTGCGCTGGGATGTCCCGGTCTGCAGAGGTGCGAAAGGCAAGAAGCCGCATCCAAGAGTTTGACAACTTAGTCTGTAGTATTGTAAATAATATAATTACAGAGGGCGGTGGATCGGTGCTGCCGGCCCCCCAAGCTGCCGGCTGCACGGCGGGCCCGGCACCCGCTGCTGTAAGGCCCTCGGCGCTGCTTTGGGGCGCTGTTTGTTTTGGGGCGCTGTTTGTTTTGGGGCGCTGTTTGT
>VZRZ01000213.1:62530-109667 GCA_013398175.1 Climacteris rufus | reverse complement strand
GAGGGAAGGACGGACAGACGGGTGGATGGAGGGAAGGACAGATGGGTGGATGGATGGAGGGAAGGACGGAGGGACAGATGGGTGGATGGAGGGAAGGACGGACAGGCTGGTGGATGGAGGGAAGGATGGATGGAGGGAAGGACGGACAGACGGGTCGATGGATGAAGGGAAGGACGCACAGACGGGTGGATGGATGGAGGGACGGACGGATGGATTGATGGAGGGATGGACAGACGGACGGACGGATGGATGCCCCGTGCGCCTGCCGAGGCTGCCCGCAGCTGCTGCTGAGCAAGCGTCTCACGCCCGTTTCTCACCTCTGCCTTCCTGCAGCTCTGCTGGTGCATCGTCGGGAAGAGCACCGAAAAAAAAAAGCCCGGGAAAGCTTTTTAGTGGCTGTTTGAGGAGCTCTTTGGAAATAAGTATTCACAGGGGAGGCTTGATTTGGGGTTTTCTTTCCAATTTCATTGAATATCTGTCTGGTTTGAGAGCCCCAAAGGGAGGATGTGGAAGCAATTGCTCCTATAAACTGGATCTAACTCAGGAAGAGAGGGTGCAAGTTCCCCAGCATCAGCCGAGCCCTTACCAGGCAGTGGGTTTACCTCTAAAGAGCTCTCCCGACTGAGGCAGCAATGCTTACTGCTAAGTCAGGTTAGCAGATGACTCCTGACACTCTGCTGTGATGGGAACAAGGAGCTGAGCTGCTGGTACCTGTTTCCTCTTCAGGACTCACTTTTAGCCCTGGGTTTCTGTGTCTCCTTCCCTGCACCAGGAGGATCCTAGGAGAGCCAGCAGGCATAGTGACGAGTTGAGTAAAACTCTTATTTTTGGTGACAGGCACAGCTAGGAAGTGCTGGTGGCCAAAAGGACAGCATTGCCTTGATGAGCAAAGATGGCATCAGTGCCCCCGTGCCCCTTCAGAGTCACTTTTGGGAAGAAAAGGTGGAAAGGGAAACCTTTTCCTTTAGGACAAGGGGTGAGACTGCCAAGGTGTGGGTTATCTTTTGATTTCTTTGCCCTGAATCCAGCTCTTTCAGATGTCAACCGTATCTCTGTGCAGCTCATCTGCTGGGTGATCTCCTGGGGACAGAGTCAGAACGAGGTATCACAGGGGAGACAGGCTGGAGTTGGGGTGGTGTCACCCCTGAAAGCCTTTCCCAGGAAAAAGGCTCCTCATCCAAATTACCAGGGGCCAAGCCGGTGTCTCCCTCACGAGCCTGTGGTCCCAGGGTTGTGTGGGGCACCTCGTGCTCCAGCTGCAGTTGGGCAGAGCCTGGGCACTCTGGACATGCTGGCATCTCCTGTGGTTGTCACTTGTCCAGGTGCATTAGGGGCAAAGGGGAACAAAGCCATGTAACACACAACAGTTCAGAGCAAGAGCCAAGTGTAAATCTCAGGAGCTCAAACTCTCAGTGCCAGCCTGTGAATTTTAGGAAACCTTTCCAAGTGCTGCTTCACAATGAGAGACTTTCTTGCAGTATTTTTAGCTCGACTGGAAGAAGCAGATTTTACCCAGAAATTTTCTGGAAGAGGGGTAAAAAGATCCCTGGCCTGTTTGTAGATATTTCTGAGCCCATCTCTAACACTCCACAGGGGGCAGGGTTGAAGAGGGAAAATGGGATGCTGTGCACTAAAATTGCAGCTGAAATCTCCTATCACTCGTTGTAACCATATTTTTTGTACAGCATTGGTGGGCTAGAGAGAAAGTGCATGAAAAATTTTAGAACAACCATCTAAACATTTAATGGTGCAGCTGTGGCAAAAATTAATTGTAAACCCCTACTTCGCCCCTTTGTGAATGACCATTGCCAGCACCAAAGTCACTGTCCCTGTGCCTGACCTGCCATCCAGTGGGAGCATGAGGCTGCATGCCCAGCCAACAGTGTGCCTTCACTTCTGTCTCAGCATGCTGCTCTGTGGAGAAAAGATGAACACTGTTTAGCACTTCAAAACAAAAAAAAAATTTAAAAATTGCTAGTTCATATAAAAGTGGAAACCCAGCTCTGTTTTCCAAAGGGCCTGGAGAAAAGGCATGCCTGGCTGCCTCTAAATTAGATCACAAATTTTCTGGCTGTTGGCAGCATCTGGTTGTTCACCCTGTAGGCAAAGATCTGAAAATTACATTCTGCTATCACAGGCCTGTGTACCTGTGCTGTGTTCCCACTACAGGAGGAGGAATGTACCTGTGTAAGATGTGGGGGCTTTGGGGGCCTGGAGGAATTGCTCTTCTTGGGAAGGCACAGTGGCAAGTGGCAGGGAACCACTGCTCTGTGTGGGTGGTTAACAGCCTGTGGCACTTAACACTTGTCACCACTTTGGTGAAATATAATGCCCTGGGGAGAGAAGAGGCATGTGGTGGGGTGTGTGCTGCAATCTGGAATCACTCAAGGAGTTTTTTGCCAGATCTTTTGTTCAATGAAACTCTTCATAACACGGTGAGTGCTGATGTAGAAATATGTACTATCTGCTGCATCTACTGGTGTGCCCCTGCATCTCTTCCTGTGTCAAAAGCATTTTCACTTGTCTGAGACCACTCTGGCAGTGTTGAGTGATTTTCCTCACAGGGTCTGTCTGTCCTTGCCATGTTCATGCAGCTCTTGCTGATGCTTTTGCATCAAAAGCAGGATCAGACCCTCAGGAAGCACAAGGTGACACTGGTGACAAAAGAGAAAGAAATGCTGATGAGTTTGTAGTCCTGGCTCTGAACTCTTTCTTTGTTCCTCTAATTGATTGTTTGCTGCTGGTGTTTTCTGTAGCAGGGATGTTTCCTGAGCAGGAGGCAATGACACCCGTGCCCTTGGCCAGTCTCAGCTCAGTAAACTGCTCGAGTTCTGCAACAAGTGTCAGAGTGGGACTGACTCCCACAGACCCGTGTGGGGCACGTCGCCTCCAGCTCCTGATACTGCTGACCTCGGTAGAATTCAGGTATGTTTGATTTTATTGGCTTTTGTTGCTGCTGGCAGGAGAATGCTAAAAATTAAGGAGATGGATGAACCCAAACTGGGCAAAAATGCATTTATTGTTCTGAATTGAAGCCCCTCACTGGACAACAGCAAATGTAATTAGATGTACCACACTCCTGGAAAATAATTCCTGCCTGCTCCAACACCCCCTCCTGCAAGGCAGAGTCTTTAAAATGCCTTTTCTGTAGAGCTCTCCCCCATTCTATCTTACCTCATGGGCCACAGGAAATCTTGTCCTTACCACACAAACTTGTTGGAGAGCTGAGGAAAGAGCAGACCTTTGGTGAGGGATGAGGCAGAAGAGATTTTCAGAAGAACCTGTAAATAGCTGTGAATGCTTTGTTCCCTGTGAATTTGGCCACACAAATACAATAAAAACCTTAGTTCAGACTTAAGGCTTTTGCCTGTTTAGTTGATTTGATTAAAGAACCACTTTTTCCCCTATTGAACACATACCCCAATCTTTCTCTCCCTCTACCCCTTTTCATCCCTCCTCCAGGTAGTTGAGACCAGGCTGGTTTCTCTGCAGGTCTGTGTCCCAAGGTCCTCACCAGCTCCCTGGAGCAGCTCTGCTCTCACAGACCCCTGTAGGACAGGTCCTGCTGTGCTTGTGCCTCCACGTCCTGTCCTGGATCTGCTGGGAGCCATCTCTGTTCCAGAGTCATTTTCAGATAAAGGAAGTTGTGGCTGGACAAGTGGTTCAACTTTACCTTTAAAATAGGGAGGGTGTGCAGTAATTTTGCCCCTCTGCCTGGTCCCTGGGAAGGTGTGTGCAGAGCAAAGGGATGTCTTGGTTTTTTAGAGAAAGAGAAATCATTTCTGCAGTGCTCTGAGTGAGGCAAAAGTAATACCTGCTCAAACATCCCTGAGTAATCCCAAATAGTGCCACTCTCTGAGTTTTTCCATTTGTTTTACATGGATGGGCTAGGGATTTTCACAACCAAGCTTCAAAGGTTAAATGCAGTGAAGTCAGCAGGAAAATATGTGAATTTAACCTTTGGTTATAGCCAGGTAAACCACTTAATTTCACTAAGTTTGCGCTGGACTGACAAAACCCCTTTATTTTATGATTGTCAGAAGAGCATAAATTGAGTGTGGGCAGGAAGAGAAAAACAGTGAGGAAAATGCTCAGTTTGCTCATGAGTGCCCTTCCTTGGTGTGATTTTTTTCATGGACATGCACATACAAATAACCTGACCTTCTCCAGGACTCTCCTGTGGGGCAGGACCCTCGTAAACCGGGCAAAACCTTCTTGCAGTAGCACTGAAATGCATTTGAACTACTGCTGCTGTGCCCTCATGGGACAGAAACTCACCCTTCAGAACGGGTGGGTGCAGCAGAAGAGGGACCTGACATCAGCTATAACTTGGGTCACTTCAGAGCAAAAAGGCAGTAACATGGTTGTTTTTGGCTGTATCACAACAATAACCAACTGGACAGGTGCCATGGAAGTGCCTTTGCTGCAGTCATGTCACCTGGTCCAGCAGCTAAAAATACCCCAGTGATAAAAACTAGTCTGGTTGCTATAGTCACAATGTTGTAGGCAAATCTCAGCTTTCATTAAAAAGAAAAGAAAAGGGAAGGAAAGGTTAGGCTCTCATCTGCCTGAGCCAGAGAAAAGTTTAAAACATAAAGCAAACATGACCCTGCATTTCAAAGATCAGGAGTTAGGTTCTGCCCAGAAAAGCACACATCATCCACAAATTGTTATTAAATGCTCTTATTATTTATTGAGTGGGATTGTTTTTGTTATTTTAAAGGCTGCACCGTGATGGTGGGCAACTGCTGCCAAGATTTTAATCACTGAAAATTGGCAGAGCTTTGTAAACTGTTGCACAATCAATGAAGGTGCTTCACAGCAGTTGGGAAGATCAAGATGGATATTGGATTAAACTTGCTAATTAGTGCTAAATACAAAATGTGTGTGCACTGACTGCCTTGCTAGGTTTCTGGATCAGGATCAGGAGAAACTGAACTGGTAATCCCGCTTTTTTTCTGTTTTGCATGCTGCCTGTGTGCTACTGAAGTATCCAAAATATCCACTGAGTTTGCATTGATTATACAGTTTCTTATGCTGTGCATTTGTTGTGAAATTTCTTGGTATTTTCTTATCCTCACTGCCTGAACTCATAGGAAAGAAAGGTCCTTTCGTGCGTCTACAAAGTTTAACTTTTGGAAAAGGCTCCTGTAGAGACATGAGAAAGAACATGATGATGTTGGTATTTCTGGGACCACTTTAGTGTCATAGTTTATAATGTTTAGTGCTTCCTGGAGATTACTTAATCATATGAATTCAGTTGTTATGTTGATGGGTGAAATGTGATGGGAGCCCTTGTGCTGCACAGTCCCCTGATCCATGGCAGTGAGCAGCAGGGGCAGACAAGGCGTGTTCCTCTGGCAGCTGGGATGCTTGGGAAAGATTCCTTGCAGGAGCAGGGCCCTGCAGCAGGACCAGACCTGGCTCCCATTCATTCCTGGCTCGGCCACTTCACTGAGCTTGGGGTCCCTGGCATGTGGCTGCATTTGGGGAAGCTGGGGATGAAATTCAGACATCAAATCCTTGGCAAGTGACAGTGGTGATGTTGTGTGTTGTTGGTCCACAGAGGGAGATGGATGTCTGCAGAAGGAGTTGTTTTGCCGAATAGCTGCTACTTAACAGCCTAAATCAGGTGTCAGAGTATGTAGGGCAGACCAACACTGCAGTGTCAAAAATACCTTTGAACCATTGTACTGTTTTGTCTACACTGTAATTTCCCTATGTACTGGAGGAATGCAGATGTACCTGCCTGCCTGGAGAGCAGGGAAGCTAAATCCGTTCCTGTTTAAGAGTCTCCTTCTCACTGTACATTTGGGTACATAATGTCTTTTCCAGTGTCTTTGCACCTGAATTCCTTCATCCATAATTCAGCCACGTTTTGTGACCGAGGTGTTCTGTGATCCTGTGCAACGTCTGCACATCACAGCCAGGGAAGGGACTGGGAGCAGGAGGTGGTTTTTCCATGGTGCTCAGAAAAACCAACCTGCACCCCAACCAGGAGACAAATTGATCAGAACAATAATTCCACTGATATTAATGACTGACTCAGCTTCTGGCAGTGTTTTGCACTGTTGTAACCAATATCAAAGGCTGCTCTTTGCTCCTCTCATAGCTGTGACCATTCCATTCTGTTGCTATAGGGAAAGCAAGCTCTGCAGGATGGTTGGCTCATCTAAGTACAATGACAGCCATAATATTTTCATGTCTTCTGTTAGCAGAGCTTGTTGGCAAAGGGGAATGGAGAAGACATGATTTTTTTAAGCAATACCTTCTTAAGTGGGGAAGTATGACTGAAAAAATGAATGAGGTTTACCATGAGCAAGTTAGAGTTTATTATTAATGTTGATTGTTTTTGTTTCTTCAGCTTTTCTGAGCATGTGTCTCAGTGAGAAGGGGTGTGCATGAATGCTTATTTGATTAGAACCAGCAATCAAGGCCAGAGGGTGCTTTCTTTTGCTTGGTACTTTTTAATAACCAAGTAATTTCTTTGGTATCCTCTCACAAAGAGCCCATATTAGTTGCATCATTTCAGGCAGTCTTCTATTTCCTGGGGTTGTTTCCAATGATGTGGTGATTTTTCCCTGGCTTATTTACTCCTTTTGCATGATGAGATGTGGATTCTGATTGAAAAGAAGCTCTGAGATAGCGGTCTCTGGCTTTGCTCGGAGATCTGTAGTAATTAAAAGATGGCCAGTCCTGTTAGGTGCCAGTATGTAAATGTTCAACTCTGATTTCTACTTGACGTGTATCAGACAGATTTGCAGAAGAATTGACTGCTGAGTGACTCAAAATTATTCTGCTCCTGAGGTAATCCCAGTCTGTAAACAATGGGTCTCTGGTTATGCAAAGGCAGCTGCCCCCCAAGAAGTGCCTTTGAGGCAAAATCCTGATAAGACCTGACCCACAGTAATTCTGTGCAGTATTGCCCTCATCTTCCAGTTTGTCTGTAACAAAATTGCATCAGTCCTGGATCAGGAGTGGCTATGCAGAAACTGAATGGTGGCTCAGCGAGGCTGGGGCTGCTGAGTATCTGCTGGAGGCAAATGCAAACCCCACGCAGAATGTCAGTGGAGATGAGATGTGCTTTGTGTGCTTGAAGGATCTGAGAGGGAGGTGTGACTCAGCCATGCCATTGTTTTTGATGTGCCTGTATCCAGTGACTGCAGTAGTGCCATGCCAATGTGTGTTGGTTTGGAAGTTGGTCCTGTCAGCAGGATGCCCCAGCCTTCTGCACGCAAGTGAAGATAGATTGTCCTTGGGATTCCTGCATGTGATTCTTATTTAAAGGACAACTTTGCACTTTTTTTTATGTGGGAGCAACAGGCACCAAAGAGATCTCTCCTGGACTTGAGCTAACCCCTCTGGACAAGCTGCAACACTTAGAAAATTTAATGTACAAAGCTTCAGGTTGTCGTCATTATATTCCTTCATGTAAAGTACTTTAGGAACAATTTGGCAAAGGCAGCAGGGACACTTCTGTGTAAATATGCCATGAGATCAAGCCTTTTAATGTTCATAAAAAGGCAGGATGTCAATTCAAGATCTCGTCTATCCAATGCAACTGAGGTCTGCTGATTTATGGAGTACTGTAAATTGCAATCATATAAGCCTGTAACACTCTGGCAGCTATTTAAATAGCAAAACTTTCTTCCAAAAACATGATATATGGAAGATATAAACGTTTTAAAGCAGGAGCCTGGCTTAATAGGGAAAGAGTATTAGCATTCATTTACTGACAAGAAAGAGCTGATTTTCCTTACAAGAAATGCTCCTTCCATGGCCACCCCATGCTTAGTATTAATCAAGTCATTGCTTTCCTGCTGCCAAGATCCTGGGTAAGATTTGCTTGCGGGGGAGTTGGGAAAGGTTAATATTCTCTGAATACTTGGTGACAGAGCTGAGCAGTCAGGGCATGGACTGAATTCCTGGTCCCCAGTGAAATCAAAGGCCAAACACTCATTTGCTGGTGAAACCAAATGAGTATTCGTGACCAGGAGGGAAATGGAAGAATGACAAAATAAATCAAGCTGAAGTGCCAGCCCGCAGTGGGAAAGTCCGAGGGCCGAACGTCTCTCTCAGCACACTGCCATTCACCACGGGCCTTCTCGTGAGCCCTCCCTTCCACCAGGCACTTCACATGGCTCCCGAGGGAGGGGGATGCCAGCAGGCAGAAGTGCAAGTGCCTGCCAGTTTTAGGTGCCTTAGATTGGCACTTTGGAGATGATAACAGACACAGGAGTCTCACGAGAAGGGAATAGGGGATTCGAGCAGTCTGGCTCACTCGCTCATGTTGGCACAGAAGTCTTTGTTTGTGAGTAAGCTCAAGTCATTTAAAATAGCTCTAACTCACAGGCCACAAGGAGAAGGCAGTGGCTGTTTATAGATATCCATGCTCCAGGAGCAAGGAGGAATAGCAGAGCACAGGACAGGAAGATGCACTGATGTGATTTTGCCATCAGAGACAACTTGCATTGCAGAATAAGAAAGATGTTGATTTGCTATGTAACAAATATCATATATAATAAAAATAGTCACACAGAAATAACTACTAGCTAATTCTTGCTCTTTAACATCACAGTAATTGACCCCCAAACAAGAGACTGTTAGAAATAAAATTATTCTGTCAAGCTGGGATCTCTACTAGTTCTCTAGATCAGCTTATAATTTTGAGTACCTTAGGAGGATAAATGTCCAGTGTAAAAGGGTATTACTCTCTTGTTATTTTATAGATGTGCTGCATGTGCTATTCATGGCCCAAAATGGCACAAGACTTCTGTGACAATGAGAGGATTGGAAACACAAAATAGAGAGAAGAATGGGGATCACTCTCTTCTAAATGAGGCCAATATGTTCATGAGGGTAGCTAAGTCTTGGTTTTGGTACCACAGGGAAAGTGCTGTGTGTGGTTTGGCTTCTGTAACTCCCTGGTGGGAAGCAGCATGCAATGGCACCTCTTCTCCTTAGGAAGGTTGTGGGGCTTTTTGCTTTTGGTTCTGAGAAGAAGTTGGAAGGGAGAGAAGAAAATTCTTCTTTTAGATGTAAGTCTAGCACTGAACCCTTAACTGAGCTTTGTCATCTGGGAACAAATGAGGCTGCGGGAGCCTCTAAAATAATTGTTCACTAATAATGCTAAGAACACCTTATCACACCAACCCCTGTCCCTTTTGCACACATCAGACTAATGTTTAATTTGCCTTAAGTTGAAGTACCTATTATACAGCATTATCCTTCAGGACTAACAGGATAACTGCTGGGCTGATATTCAGACTTGGAAAGGCCACCGAGAGGTCTCTGGGAATGGTGCTGTGGAGCAGCAGCAGATGTCTAAAGCAGGAAGGGTCCATACATAGACAAGCTCAGCATTTTGCTTAGAAAGGTAAAGTTGAATTCATGAAGCCTCCCTCATCCTGCCTTCTTGTGCTGAAGGAGGGCAGGGCTGTTCTAGCTGACCAGTGTGCTTTATTTAGCTCAGGCTTAGTCTGGCTTTTGGTAAGAAGCCAAAGTGGAGGGAAGACCTGTCTGTTTAATCATTCCTGGGGCCAGTAAAGATGCCTGTTTAACCTTCTGTCTCTTGGGTGCAGGTACTGCTGTCCCATGTGCCACTGCTCTACTTGTGCCTCCCTTCATTCTGGTTTCAGTGTCAAGTTTAAGGCTCTGAAAAGGACTCAACATGTGGTGCTCTCTTCAGAGGCTGATCATATCCCCATCTTCAGGCTGGATTCTCAGAGAGTATTAATTCCTATATCACACCTAAATTTAGGGTATATGAATTTGACTCATAAACTTGAATTTCTACTCCAACACAGGAATTTTGTGCAAGTGCTAATAGACAGTTTTACTGGATTAAAAGAGTTGAAGAGTGAGGTTTAAATGGATTTTAACTCCAGCAGTGTAGTGCAGAGTCTAGCAAGCATTTCCATGGGAGGTATAGTCAGTTTTTATCTCAGTCATGTCAGGCCAGGCACGTTTCTGTGCTTCAGACAGGGTCTGGTGAAGAGCCCGTCTCTTATGCGGGCATCACTCTTGGGGCCAGATCTCACAAATGGCCCAGATCCAGCTGATGGCATTTCAAAGAGCTTTCTTCTCTTTGTTCCAGAGAAGACATTGATGGGTTTATCTTTCTCCAAAATTCTGGTTTTACCAACTTCTTAAGACTTGTGTGCTATAAAAGGTGAGAAAGTGCCAAAGGTATGTCAGGCATTGTATTTGATGCTTTTTTGTAACTCCTCTGAGTTTTTTTTTTTTTTAAATTTCTTCTCTACTGTGTCTTGTTATATCCTGTTTGCACAGACGTGAACCCTTCCAACAGAATTGGGACAGATCACATTGAAGCTGATGGTATCCTCTGTATGATAATGTCTGACCAGGTCTCTCAGAGACTGCTGAAGAAATACTTTCAGAGGCTATTTCCTTTCAGGTTTATATTGGAGTCTGCAGTTCATAACATCTGCTTGAATCCTGAGCACTGCCACAGTCCTGCAGGAACAGAGGGGTCACTTTAATAAATAATGACATTTCCCTGAAACCTGTTAGGAAGAAGGATATTGTTTTGGGGCAGTAATTTTCTTTTAAAGCTTTAGGACAACTTTCAGTGGTGTTTACAGAGCCCTGTGTTTCCTTCCACAGGATTTCTCTTTTGGACTCTTTCAAATGCATGTGAAGGCCTTCCCACAAATGTGAATAAGCTAAATGTGGATTCATTTCCAGTTCACCACCTTCTGAAGCAAGGTATTTTCTGCCTTTAGAGCTGGTCTTCCAGGTGGCAACACAAAGCATCACAATAGAGTATTAACTTTATTGTCTTGAGAAATCACTTCTCTTGAACACTTCCAGTGTCCAGTACCTTAAAAGCTTTTTCTCACAGCTAAATGCCCAAGCTGGTGACTCAGAAGGAAAAAAGAAAAGGAAAAAAAAAAAGAAGAAATAAAAGAAATTTCTTCATTTGAAGTCAAATGCAGTCATTGTTTTCAAATATCTTTTAGTTTCTGACTTGGTGTTCATGCTCAAGAATATATAGGTTAGATCATAAATGAAAATAAGAATGCTCATGCTTGGCTAGGATACACTGCTTTGCTCAGGAAATCATAAATATCGTGTTATTTTGCTGCCATTGGTCATATTGTTTGCTCCCTGACACCTGGAGTTTTGCTGTGGCAGCAGCTGAAGTTTTGTGCTTCAAATCCTTGAGCTTTTGCCAGTAAATCAAGAAGAATCTCTGGTAGCTGAAGCAGCAAAGGTGCACAGATGAGCCTCACTGGTGGCACAGTTTCACAGAAGCAGGAGTCTGGAAAAATAGGGTCCTTAACACCAGACAGTGTCAAGCTAGGACGCACACACAGAGCTGGTTTATTCAGCTATACTGTTGTATATTTCTGTCCAACGCGTATGCACTGAAGTTTTAAGTTTCCTGTGTCTGTGAGCAAGAGGTGGGAATGCCAGCGTGGGGAAGGGGCCTCAGCTGGCAGAGCAGAAATCAAGTGTGTGCTGGTGCTGGAGCACTCACTCGCAGGAAAACCAGTATTTGACATAGATGTGGTGGAATTGCAGCTATGAAAGTGTGTCTGGACATTTTTCACTCCTAGGAAGAGACAGAAAAAAAACTTAAACTGGGACTTGGATGTTGCAAGTTTGCTCTCAAGCTCCTGAAAGGCCCTGTACTTGGAAAGACTCAATGACTCAGAATAATGGTTCATGTGCAAATTTTGGATTCACAAAAAGCTGCTCTGTTTTTCTCTGCTTCAAAGCTTATATGGGTTTAGACACATTCTAAAAATGCCTCTTTCAGGTACACCAAATCTCCCTTGGCACAAACCACAACCAGGACTACGTGCAGAGAGCAAAGCCTAATACTCCAAAGAAAAAGGCTAAAAATTTCCTTGGAGGAGAAAAGTGCATCATCACCCACTCAACATCTTCATAAGGAGAGTGAAGCTGGTGCCTTTATCAAAGATGAGGCTGTAAGTGATGCTCATCCCTTTTAGCTCTTTTTTACCCTACAGGGTATCCCATGATAAATCAATGACATCGACTTTGCTTTCAGGAGTAGTTCCATGTTCCTGTAAAAGGGAGGATTAGTGTGTGGTTCTATTGTCTTAGTGATTTACACTAGACTTGGAATAAGATTTTGGGCAGTTTTTAGTGCTGAGGGACTGAAAGGAAGGATTATGTGGTACAGTTTGCAAACTATCCTCCCATTAAACCCTCCTAACAGGGTATTTGTCTTTTCCACAGCCCACCTTCACCTGGTAGTCCACAATCCTCAGATTCATTTAATTTCATTTCTTTAAAGGATTTCCAAATTTCAGCTGTTGATTATCCTACCTCAGGTAAGGAACAATGTGCATCTCATGTTTGAAGGCAAATTTTTCCTATTTCTTAAAAGCATTTTGGATTCTGGATGTGTCATTCAGTATGATCACAGTGTTTCCAGGCTTCACCTCACCTGAATATTTAATAACATACTCCCTATTCCATCACCTTGATAATTAATGAAAATTTTGATATCACTATGAGATTTGGGAGAGGTCCTGCAGCATCCACAAGTAGATCCTTATGTATTGTGATTGTTCCATGGGAGAACAGTCTTTGGATACAGCCACCCAGTCACCCTCTGCTTACCTATCACAGGGAAGAGGTTTAACAAGAGATTTTTCCCTCATTTTTTTTCTGAGACTGGTGAGTGAAACAGCTTTGAAAGTCTTGCTTTGAGATCGAAGATAGCTACTGTTTTAGCTCCAGAAGGTTTGTTACCTGCTGTAGAAATAAAATACATTTCTTTGCCATGCTTTCCTCTTAACAAATCTACTGCTGAATGCATCTCATCTCCTTGTTATCTTCCTGATTCTGACAAATGGTTTGATTTGTTTCTGCAGGAACTGGAGTTAATCCGATTGATTTATAAATCTCTCAGCTACTCCTTTTTTCTCTCTTTAAAGAACTGCACTATGCCTATCTTTTTTCAGTCTTTCAGTAGCTTATCCCTCCTCTGTAGGATCACAAAGATGAATGCTAATAGTTCTTTGATAGCTTCCACCAGCCATTTTGGCAGCCTTGATAGTGTTATTCAGGCTCTGTCTGTCTGAAAGTTTGCTCATTTCATTACCAACCAATTACTTGCAAAGTAATGTTTTAAGTAAAGGTTCATTCAGAAAGGCCACTGAAATTGCAGAAGTCCCCTCTGTGGATGGTTTTGCTGTGTTCATTGTTGACATTTTCTTTTTCTTTGGATTTCCTTCTTTTCCTAATACTGCTTGAGCGTGACTCCTTGTTCTTCACATCTTTTACTGCTGTCCGCCTTGATCTCTCTGATTTTGTCCATAAGCTCTTTTTTAGTGAATAAATATATCTTTCATGCTCTTTATAAATTCTCTATAACATTAAATACTTAATTTATCTAAGGGGAAAAAAAAAGAAAACACCCTCTCTCTACACAACTCTCTTTTTCCAGCCTTTTTTAAAGTTTCCCGGGTTGTCCTCATCCCACACTTACTTACACGAAGCTGCTATTTTTTCAGCTACAACATAGGTGTTTTCTGACCAGTATCCATGGTCTATCTTTTCCATTCTCCTCCTTCCCTTCAGCCAAGAGTCAAGAGTTGGCAGTCATAGGCAACTGCTTCGTGCTAGCTGCCAAGCTGGGTACCTTTGGTGACCAGCAATTTACAAAACTTAGTGCTCAGACTTTTCTAAAAATGTCTCCTTGCTTTCAGTTTGGCAGAATCTGTTCCCTAAACTGAAACTGAATTTATGAGCATGTTGATGCCTCTAAAACCACACACACTAATGATTTTACTGCATTTTTAAAAGAATGCACCCAGATCTAATTGCATTATTGGAAATGGTTGGAGCACTATAATATATGGGGGAGAGTTTCTGTGGTCTCTGAGAAATCCTTTATTCAGAAACAGCCCAAAAGGCCACCTAATGCTTTCAGGAAAGAAACTCTGAATAGATTTTTTTTAATTAAAAGTGTGGGAAAGAGTAATGAGAAGACTAAACTCTGGGATCTATTCAAGAGAGAGGCTACAGGGATGGAAGCCATGCCTGTTGCAAGGCAAAAAAGTATATTTAAAGGTCAGGAAACAATTTGTAGTTCAAGAGCAAAAACTTCTGAAAGCTCTTAATTCCTTGTGTTATTACCCTCTGTGAAGCCGGGCATTAGCACTCCATGTTGCCCTAATTAGTTCACCAGACCACATCTTCCAGGTAAATTGTGCTTGCAATTGGCCTGGTGCTTGTTTGTGATTAACAAGCATTCAGATGAAAAATTGAATGTCCTGTGAGCACTACTCCAAGCTCAGTAAATGTCAGGCAGTCGACATAGTCTGGAAGCAACAGCAAAACACCAAGAAAAAAAGCATGAGCTGTGTGTAAGGGAAGTCTTCTAGAATTTCTGGCCCAAAACTCGCTCTGGAAGCAGAGCCTAGTGAGGAGCTGTAACTTAAAATATTAATACTGACAAAGAACAGAAGAACAACTCCACTTACTTTATCTCAAGCCATTAGCTCTGATTTAGTGCAGCCAGGGAAGCCTTTCAGTACTTTCTGTACTATCTTCACACTCCAGCTTAATAGCATTTGTTTAAATGAGGAGTGGTCCCTCAAGCAATATTTCTCTTTAAGAGGCAAGTCCCAGCACAGAGTAATAAGTAAACTGGGAACAATATATTTTAAAAGAAGAAATAGATTCTGCCAGCTCAATTTAAGGAAATATTTATTACATGTAATTTCTTAACTGTTTTCTGAGTAAGCAATATAAAATGATCCTTATGAACAGCAAAATGGAAGGAAGAAAAGAGTGTGCTGCATTATGGGGGGTTTAATCTTCTGTATGTCTGCCTGTTGTTCTGAGTGAAGTCTTTACTTACATGAAATAATGGCATGTACCCTCGATGTCTCAGAAATTTTAGTCCCCAAATGACCTTGTTTTTAGCAGTACCATGCACCTGCATTCTCCCTTTCATGTTTTGCCTGCTAATAAACAACAGCAAGCTTTACGTCCTTAAGGGAAGGAAAGAGGTACTAGTCTAGTCTTGTCTTGTCTTGTCCATCGAGCCCCTGACCAAATATTTTCCATCCCATTGAGCTGCAGGTGTGATGACACTTGGCAGAGTGGAAATGCAGTTGCTCTGTTTTGTGCTCACATCTCTGCTTTGGTTCGTCCCAACTGAGTGTCTGTTTGCTGTAACTTATTAAAACCCACATCACCAGTTCCTTGCAGATCATAGTTTCTTGTGAGATTTTTTGCTATTTGCCTTCTCTGAGAAGCAAGTAGGCCAAGTGTGAAACATGGGTTTAAAACATGTGCATCATGTAAAAGTAGCATAGTTCAACAGCCTCAGAATAACTGCTTTTTTGTCTTCTTCTTCCTTATATAAACATATTAAATTGGTATTGAGTTTCCAGGGCACCATTTTAGCTGTAGCTAAAAATACAATCACTGCACCACATTTTGGCAGATTTAACTCAGCAAAATTGTTTATATGTGAAATGCTTCCTGCTGAGTGTCACAAATAATAATTTGGTTTAGAATGTGGCACCCTGTAGATCCAGAAAGCATTGCTATGGAAGGGAGATGTTGCTCCCTCCCCTCTCTCAAGTGTTCTGCTAACTTCTTGCTTTTCTGTCACTGCAAGCCTGGTAATCCCTTTGCAGACCCAGACACAGATATTTTACAACTGCATTATTAAATTAGCTAAGTACTTTCTTTTTCTTACCTCCATGGAATTATGACAGAGTGCTCTACCTCTTGTTCCTTTTGTATTACTTTTATTAGTCACAAGAACATAATTGAACTGAGTGACACAGTTTCTTAGAAATCTGTGCCATTTTTTAACCCAGTTACTTGTTGCTTTAAATTCTATTCTTTTTGTTAATATAATCAGACATCATGTTTGTTTTGCTTATTGGAGGGTGGTTGGTCACCTCAGAGCTGATGATTGCAAGTTGTTATGACTGCCATTTTTATTTCCTGTGACTTGCTCATATTTTTAATTTCTCTTTTATGGGAAGACATTCCAGTGAGTTTATCTTTCTCAGCTTAGTTCTTTGTCTAAGAACCTGTACACATTGCACAAGGATGGACAAAAACTGGTCCAAATCTGCTGTACTGGGGGGTATACTGGAGAATGTGGGGAGAAATTAATGTCTGAACCTAGAAAGCTACAACTGCCCTCAATACGCAATGGGACATAGTCCCTGTGGCTGGGAGGACAACAGTAGAGGCAGTGGTGACTCCCCTTTCTCAGCTGGCAGGGATGCAGCATGTAGGAAGGGGTAGATGGTTCTTTCAGTGACTTGGGAAATCATAATGAGATTTGCACACAGGCCCTGCTCCTCAAGGGGTTGTTGATTCAGTTCTTGCTGATCAATCTGGTACTTTCCAAGGGTGCCAGGGAGAGCAGTGAAGCTACAGGAGGCTGCTTGGGGGAATGGCTGCTGGAAAGAAGGATTTGTTCACATCACTGTTGCCCATCTGTGGTCCTGACTGCTGCAGGGCTCTGCTCCTGGGGAGGAGCTGGGCGGAGAGAGGATGATAAATGATCTGTGAGTGACAGGAATTGGTCACACACGGTGTTGGCAGAGCAGCCACATGTTACTTCATTGTCTCCTCAGGCCAAATAATATCTCTGACAGAGAGGCTGTGAAAAGGACATTAAAAATGCACGGTAAAGGAGCGCAGGGTCCCTCTGGAAAGGGGGTCTAAAGGTGGATTTATTTCACCCTCATCCTTTTTCTTACAAAATATGCCATTCCTAAAGAGAACAGCACTGAGCCATTTAAATAAGGGAACAGAAAGTCATGCATGTAAGGGGGTATTTTTTGGGGGGTTATTTGAAGCATTTTGTGTAATAGATCTAAAAAGCGACAAACTGAAAATGAAAGGGAAAAAAATCAAGAACGTTCACACAGAAGGCCCTTGGTGTCACAGAGAAACTGCAGTCATTGTGGTGGACATTCTATAAAGACATACCCTGTGCCTAAAGATCCCATGGTCTAAGACAAATGGAGATAAAAGTGATAATAGGAGCTTATGGATGGGCAGCTGCTGAGCCAGGGTGGTTTCCTGGTCAGATGGAGGTTCAGGGTGTTTTGTAGGGTGGGGATTTCAGCAAGGATTTGTAGGAAGGCTTGGGTTTGCAAATGCATATGGGTGTATATTCAAATTAGTTCTTAGAAATTAAGACTGGCATTTTGGTCTCCTTAGCTTAAAGCTACTTCCCTTCCTAATACTGAGCCTTCCCAGGTGGAGACTGAACTTGTTTGCAATGCTATTGAACAAAACCTCTCATTGCTCAGGAGACACCATAGCATGGGGGAGTTCAACGAGTAGCCAGAGCCCAGGCAGCACTGACAGTGCTTATTTGAGAGGTGAGGGAATCTGTGTTTATCTTCCCAACAACTCTAATGCAAAATGACTTCATATTCTTTACAGGGCTGGTGCTGGTTGGGACTTGATAATTACCTGCATTGTTTTTTTCAGTCAAAATAATAAAGATTGAGAATTAAAAATCGGAACTGAATAGTGCAGTTTTCAGCAAAAAACTTCTGGTCTGGATCTGAGAAGAGCTACTTGCAAGGCCCGTGCTGGTGCTCTGGGATTTCAGCCTGAGTCCCTGTGCACCAGGATTCATCACTATCTTTTCCTTCTGAACAACCATGTGAGTTTATATTCTGAGAGTCTGTGACCATGGTGCAAGAAGGAAAATTAAAACTATCTCAGAGAAGGGGAGGTGGGCACTGGAGGCTGGAGTTTGAATGCAAACTTTTTGGCTGTGACCCAAAACTATTGCAATGGAAAATGATTGTCAGCTTTTTAATCATGTTCTGTTTTATGGTGAAGGGAACACTAAGTGTACCATGTACAAAGTGTTCTGTGATAAAAGATGTCATTTAAAAAGTCAGACTTAATTAATTATGAGGAGTTCAGGTTGTATCAGAAATTGATATACTTTACAGATAAGAACAAGTTAATAGGAGCACAATTATTGCAGGAAAAACTTGGTATCAGACACTGTTTGGATGTCCCCCTGTCCTGTTGTTTAGAAGAATATATTCCAAGAACATTTTGGCAATGGAAAAGAGTGCAGTTCAGTGAAAAAGTGAGACAGATGAGAAAGGAAGCGGTTTTTGAGCATAGTGGATTTAAATAGTAAACCATAATGTGCCAGTAGCAGTCAGATTTTAACACTGAATATAATAGCAATATGGCTCTGCTCTGTCAGAATCGTTTTTGTATTAAGAGTTTTCAGGTTTTTTGAGAGGTACAGAACACAATTAAAGTTTCAATTCCCATGTTGAGTCCCTTTGAGCTTTGTTTCCCATCACACACTACAACAGTGTGAATGAATTAGATGTCATCACTGTTTGTGCCTGTGTGGGCCCACAGAACTGTGTGGAAAAAGCTGCTTAAACTTGTTTGCTGCTGATGTCCCATGGAACATGATAATTGAAATGTGGGTATGGGAGGTGTGGCACAGAAAATCTGACACTGTCACAGCAAGGCTCTTCTTAAAATAGTTGCCAGAGCAGGGGATGGAAGGGACATTCAGCTGGAGTAAAATGATGCAGATCTACTTGTGGGCTTTCTGGAGAAGGAGAAATAGGATTTGGCATTTACAAGCCAACTTCCTTGACCAGGTATGTATGCTTTGGACAATTTACAGTCTTGCACTGTTTCAAATTCCTGGTGCAAATTATTCCATGACATACAGAAAATAATCCTCCTAAATGGCTTAATTTTCTTCCAGAGGAAAATAAAATCCCAGCACTCTGGAGCTTTGTCCAAAGCTCAGCACAAACTTTAGAGGGACAGAATGTTAGAGAAAGCAAGGCCTACTTTATGGCCCACATCCTCTATGGCCCATATGGCACCGGTTCTGATAATTTGTTCTGGTGCCAGCTGGCTGGAATGAAACAGAGACAATGGAGACCATGTAGCTTTGGTAAGTAGTCCAACCAACAAAAAAATAAAAGGAAAGAAAATAAGAAAAAGTTATCTCACTAAAAAATAATTCATTGATAGAATCAGTAACTTGGGAATGGGACATAATTTTGAACCGGAATGTAACTGCATCAGAGGGGTGAAATTAGTGTCTCATGGTTTGAACTTTAGGCATCCTCAGAAGAAAAAATGGATGGAATGGATGATATTTTAAGGTCTATTGGATGAGAGGTGTCTGGAAGCATCTATTTTCCTGCTGAAATAGTGGGAAAAAAAAAGGATTCTTGGACCCCAGGACAGGAACAGGAATTGATTTAGACGAAAGGACAACAGAAAAACACAGACCTGCTGTGTTGTCTTTGCCAAAGAGATTTGATCGATAGAGTGATGGGTCAATAGCTAAAACTTTCTGCAGTTTGTGGTTAGGCAGTTTGACTTCTCAGCAGAGGTGGAGTTGGAAAACCCAGCAGAATCTGTGCTTCACTAGAAGAAGAAATCAATGCAGATCCAGAGGACAAAACCAGGCACCTTAAGACATAGGACTGCTCACGTGTTTGTTCCTCACTGAAAGAGAGACTATAACCTAAACCCCATCAAGATAGAAGCTTTGAAGGGTAGTTTGTGTTCATCTGGGCTAAGCTACTTCACTGGGGAAAAAAAAAGTTTAAATGAGAGTTTTGGCAAGAGAAGCTGTTTAAAAATGCATCCTGTGAGAGAGAGAGAGTGGAAGGGAGCTGCCCTATACAACGTGGAGGTAAGGGTTCATGCTTCTCACACCAGGTGGGGGGAGATTTGGGGTGGCCTACACAGGGCACACTGCAGAGTTCATAGTGGTGGGAGAGCAAGGGAGAAGTTGCATTTAACCTTCAGCTGTGCCCACCAATTCCTGCCCAATTACAATGGCCAGGCAGTCTGGTAGGAAGGAGATCTCCTGTGTCAAACCAGGGGTAGCTTCAGTCAAATCTCTGGTCTGAAAACAAGACAGTGATGTTAAGTCAGAAATAATGAAATAATTAAGTCCTAATGCTGTCATTCCTACTCAGATATTGTGTAATGGTCCCATGTGCTGTGAAAACACTGACTGGAATTAACAATGCTGAACCTTATTTAATGTGATGAGTGTGGCAGGAAAAAGCTACTCCTCCAAAGTAATAAATTGTATGATATTTAGCTACCTTTTCCTTGGCAAGAAGCCATCAAGTTTCAGCCTTTCATGGTGCATGAGTTGCTTTTGAAGTGCTTTTGTGTTAGGAAGAGTGGGCCTGCAAATGTGGTGCAATGAAATGCTGCATTTAGTGTATCTCATTATAGGGAGATTAAATTTATCCAGGCTGCAAAGCAATGGATCTTGGGTTTTATCTGTACTTCATCTATGGTTTTTGCTTTCTTCATACCCACTTCTGTCTTTCCAGTGTCCTCAGGTTTTCACTCTCACTGCCCACCTGCAGCTCCAACTCTGTTTCTGAAGGACGAGAGAAGGCTTTGATGTACCGGGACATGGTAAGGGAATTGATGCTTTTCCGCCCATACAGGGCATTGCATGTGCATGGAATGGCACACTTGTGTTCAGGCTGGGCTCCACTGGCTTCAGAGAGGCACAGATATAAAGTGAAAAACTGTAGCTGTTGCAGGGACAGGGCAACACCACCCTGCCACTATAGAAATGCAGCCGTGTTGCTGCTGTATTTTATGTTTGATTCAATGCCAGATGTGTGATGGGGCTTGTCATTCTTTTCCAGATGGTCCTACTAAGAGAAAAGGCAATATCTGATGCATAGTCTATAGTATTAGGTGGGAGATCAGGAGAGATCTCCCTAAGATCTTTATAAAAACTTTGGTGTTACAAACATGCTGGAGCACATCTTCAGTAAATTTTGATGGGAGAAATGAGATGATAAAAGCATGCAAGAAAGAAAGGCACCAAGTATTGTTGTGTGACTGCTTTAGGGTATGTGCTTGCCATAGATGTGGCTGAAAGTCACTGCTGTAATTGTTATTCAGCACAGAAATTGAAAATGTACTTGGGCTGCAAGAAGTCTGATCTGCAGAGGAAACCATATCTCATGAGGTACTCAGTGTTGAAAGGCAGAAAGGACTGGGGCACATCCAGTATTTCACTGTTCACATCACCTTCCTGCCCTGCTAATGTAACCAAGAATGGTTACAGCTGCAGAATTTCATTAATTCTGAGTTAAAGAATTACTGACCATAGTCTAAGATTTTTTTTCCTGACAAAACATCATAGGTTGAACTGTTGGCATCAAAGGTTAAAACTCCTGTGTGCTGTTGGAAGTGCCTCCAACTGGCCAGGGATGGATTCAATCCACTGTTTATTGTTTCTAATGACACAAGCACTTTTTCCCTGATGGAAAGACCTCAATTTCAGACACATCACCTCCATAGTAATTAGTGATAAATCATCTTCACAGTAGCTGCATTTTCTTGACACCCAAAATCTTGTATTTTTACTCTAAAGTTGTTCTGTTTTGGTCAGCTTGACTAAAAATAACTTTTTAACACTAAAAGAAAAAAAAAAAAAAGCAGGCATTTTAAAGAATGTTTTATGGAAAGTGCAACATTCAGATGAGAAAGCCCAGCATTAAGGAAGCACATGAACCTCCAGGTCAACTTCTTTCTTGTGCTTTCTCTGGTCACTGATAAATTATGAGTTCCTGCCTTCTTCACTTGCTCTCATGTCATCCTGTGGGGATTTACACATTGTTTTTTCCACTCCTCAGGTAGAATGTGTGGCCTTGAAAACTGACGTTTTAATAACTATCCAAGTGCTGCATTGAATAAACGTTGACTTACTCATTGCATTTCTCTAGGGCTTTTAATGTGTTTTCTAAAGCTTGTATGGATATGGATGAACTCACCTTCCTGCAACACTTTCCAGAGGAGCAGGTGACATTCCTGATTTTCATCAGAGGAACTGAAGCCCAGAAAGGTCAAGGCTAAAATTCTCAGCTTGTAGGAAGTGTCACTCAGTCTGGGGTTTCTGGACCAAAATGTAGAGGTTTTCTTCTTCTTCCTTTTTTAAGATGTCTTAGCATTTAAAGCAGAACTGTAATTGATCTCAGCTGCAGCTGATGGCACTCAGCAAGTCCTGCCAATCCAAGTGCAAGTGCCCAAGCCCAGGCAGCTGGAAACCAGGAGTGTTCCCATGTGAGATGAGTACTTGCCAAATATTGGGAGTGAGTTCTGGGTCAGAGGAGGAGCAGATTTCCATTCTAAAGGGTGGCACTTTGGGGCTGAGCTCTGAGACAATAAATTTTCCTTCTGATGTTCTCCTTCTCACTCAATATGTCCCACAGTTAGACACAATGCAGGTTTTCCGTATGTGTGAAAAGTTATGTCACATTGACTTATTTTGAAACTGTTATTTGGGGGGTTGTTTTTAAAGAAGTATGGGTTTTTCTTTATTCATCTTCAAATGACTTGTGTTTTGAATTTATGGGATTTGCAAATGTAGGTACAAAACATTTCTGCATTTCTTTCTTCATGGCATGATGTGGCACAAAGGAAATAACGTTTACTTATTGTATTATATGCTGGATCAAAAGCATCTTTATTAGTATCAGTCTATTAATTTTCTTCATAAAATTAATCAATATAAGTTGTTCCAGATAGGCTACTCCTCAGTTTCGACAGAAACTGAGTTTCCTGTTCTTTCCTCTGTGCTCTCTGACACAAGTCACACTAAAAATCAAAAGCAGACCCCAAAGCCACTGCAGATGGGGAAGGAGACAAACACAGCCTTGCATAAACCCACTGCTTTCTACACAATGGAAAAATCACTTGAGGAAAATCTTTAGATTGTGTTTCCCAAAGGTTATTTTAAAAGGCTGTGATCCATTAGTTTTGAATTTACAAAATCCTGGACATTGCTTACTCATGACCCATAATTTAAATGATAATAAATGTCCTGGGCATACCTAGTAAACCAGGTATGCTTTGGGCTGTGCACACACATAGGGTGGTATGTGTGCACATATATTTGCCATTATTGATTTTTTCATTGATTTTTCTTTTCTCTGATGATTTAGCAATATCTAAATGCAGCAAAAATGTGGATGAAAATAATAATTGCAGGAATTAAGTTGTGCTGAAGTTTTAAAATCTTTATTAGCAGACAAAATCCCAGAGCATTGTTCTCCCAGATGGGAGTGGAGGGGCACAAGGAGTAATTAATCACTGAGGGGCAAAATTGTATTGAGTATCTGCTTGTGCTTGTCCTTCAACCACTGATTCTGCATGTGAAAAGCCAGCTCAGCATGTGGCATGACTGCAACACGTAGGATTATTTTGGAATAAAGGACCACAGGATTTTTTAGGTTTTAAAGCTCAGTGATTTTCTTTTTTTTTAATTGGCAATAAAGCAGTAAGGCACTTAAAATGCAAACTCTAACAATAAACAGAGTTTGCTCTCTGTATTTATGGCTTGTGAATAAAGATTGCACAAAGATGGTAACTTAACTTTGCAGTAACCCAGCTTGGCTCTGCAGTAGGTGCTGAGCTCGTGTGATGAGAAATGAATCAATTGCTGTCTGTACCTTGCAGTGGTTGTCCCCTGTGAAATAATCTAAACCTGTCAGATTGTGACAGCTTGCTCTACCTGCACAAATAACACCGTTTTTGAGAAATCAAGGGCTGCTGATATTGCTGTAATAGATCTAAAAGTGCATACTGATATGATCTGCCACTTCTATGAGATGGAGTTGGAAGCTGCTAACACATGGGGCATTTCTGCTGCATCAGCTCCTCATCTCAGAAATGTGGATCAGATCTTTGCAAGAGTTCAGTGCTAAACAAATCTCCATCTTGTCTAGTTCTGATACTTCAATCACAATACATGAAAACCTGATAAAAAAAACCACCTCCCATACTTTAAAAGCTGAGCAACTGCCTGGAGAACATCCCTGAGTATCCCAAATGTGTGTGGTACTGAAATGTGGTGTCCACCAGCTCTGTTACAGCTTGTACAAACAAAAGGAAATGTACTGGAGCACTTCTCATCTCCCAGAGCCCTAAAGAGGTTTCCAGAGCACTCAGCCATAATCCTTTATGTTTGAATAGGGCTTGGCAAATGTGAGGGGTTTTCAGTGTTTTGGTCAAAATGTAAACTGAAGGGGAAAAAAATCTTAATTGCAGTCCAAGCAAGGTGGCCATGACTGATGTTTTTCAGGTTTGCAGTGGATGAAGAGGTAGGAAAAATTTTGTTTTCATTAGTCTGAAACCAGTTGATCAGTGCAAAATAAAATACTTCAGTTTCATGGGGATTGGCTTGGTTTTGTTTAAACATGGGGAAAAAAAGGCATTGGAGAAAGACTAAAGCCCGTTAAAAATGAAAAGCTGAAAAGTCAAATTTTAAAGTATTTTGAAAAAAAATCCACTCTTTTCTTACTGAAATTATTTTTCATTTTGACCAGATTTTGCAATTAGTTTTAACTAGTAATGAATAAACAGTTGGGGATGCATTCACTTTTTATCAAGATGTCTGACGACCTTCACATTGAAGAGTTCATGCAGAACCAGTGGGAGATGGGTAAGTGTTGCTGTTACTGTGCTGTTAAAAGAAGGATCATACAGCCTTTAAAGCCTCGTGGCTTTTGAGATCTTAATCAAAAATCAGTGAATGAGCTGCGTTTCCAGGTACAACAAAAATAAATATTGGTCAGCTTTAAGAGAACATTACTGTCAAAATGAAGCCTAAAGATTTGTGAAAATTCTTTCCTAAATTGTTCATTCACATTATTTATTTTTTTTTTTTGGTATGGCTTGAGGACAGCAGTAAATCTAAGTAAACAGCATCTAGCTGTGTGTGGCTGTGCTCTAAATATAGTGCAATGGAAAAAGAAGTTTAATTTCTCCATAAGATGTCTTGAGACTCAAGGTATTTTTGAAACCCCATTGGCTGCCCTGACACTGTGACAGCAGTCAGTTGTTCTAAAGGAGCATTTGCTTGCTGGAAGCAGTGCAGTTGACCTTGGTGTTGTATTCTCAGCAGGAAAGGACGGTCAGAGGGTGAAGTGATGTCTGACAGAGGAAGCAAAGGCAGACAATAAAGCTAAAATTTCAGCTTTTCTGGTAAAAGCAAAGAAGTACACCTTGGGTGAACTGCAAAGAGCAGGTAAAGAGTGAGCACCACGAAGCTGTAAAGGAATGCACACCTGGTCATTGCAGTTGACATTTCTTGCCTTAGCACAGCATCGAGAGGCTCAGTAGGGCTGCACAAACCACGCTGCCTGTGGCATGAGGAGCAAGGTGAGAGGCTTTTCCCTGGAGAATTTACAATTCTCCAGTGACTGGCTGACATTGGGACTGGTGCAGTGTTTGACTTTGCTTTTGTCAAGGGGCTTTACCACAAAGGGTCAAACAACCTGCCCAGAGTAAGAAAGCGGCCAAGCTGGAAAATGTCCAGATTTGTTGAGATGCAGTTCATTGCTTTTTTTGCCATAAGGTAATTCATCTTCCACTTTGACTTCTCCTGTGCATTTAATCAGGTGCTGAGTGAATATCTTACTTTGAAAATCCAAACTAATAATGGCCATAAAAATCGTGGTAAATGATAAGATTCAATAAGACAAGTCATATCTTCCCTAATGACAACATAATGAACTGAATTTAAAATGAAATCCTATCATGAACAGTCACGGCCCATTAGACAATGAAATTTCATGTTAAAGTGACTTTTCAAAAGTGTTTTGCAAAAAGTGAAAATGAAACAAAATTATACAACATTGTTGGAAGCCACTTGCATCCAGATCCTGATAATCTTTTGGGGTAAACCCCCATGAGCTTCAGTGAGTATTTTGCTTGTGCAAGGACATAAACTCCAAAAGCACTGTGGATTACATGCCACAGAAATAATTTCAGCAAGATTTAACAGCTAATACTACCAATTTGTAGTCTAAAATTGTGTACCCACTGAGAACAGACGGAAAAAGAAATAAAAAGGAGGAGGAGTTAATTTCTTTGCTTTTGGTGATTGCTGCTTTACAGAGATAATGAAGAACAGGGAAAAGACACTAAGTTCCTTGTTTTTTAAACTCCACATGTTTTGAAGAAAACATTTCAGAAACAGCAAGTGGGAACATTTCCCCAAAACAACCAAAAAGAGGTGCAGGGAATGGAAATGACTGTGGAGGTGCCTGTTGGTGAGTGTTCCAGAATAACCTTTTTATAGATGCAAGTACTGTTGTCGTTGTCATCTTCAAAGCAAATTAAACAAAGCTTTCTCATCAGCAATGATTATTGTGAACTGGAGTTGGCATTAAAGTTTAAATTGTGAAAAATAACAACGGTAAAGGTCCATCTCTCATGGAACAACAGCAGGATGTAGGTTCCTGTTGCTCATTAGTCGTGTTGGAATCATCCAACTGAAGGTGCATGGAAAATGGGTCCATAAACTCCTTAATCAAACACTTTAGGTATTTTTAGGATTCGTATTTTCTTTATTTACAATCTGAATATTCCATAATATTTTAATCTCTTCTATATTAGGTATTACCCATTAGAGAAATATATTTCTGTGCCCTTTAAAAAAGATTTTTAACTTTTATTTTTGAAGAAAAAGGGGCACTGCAAATGCAAGTTTATTGTTCCAGCAGTATTAACAAAAATAGCAGATATACAAAGAAAGTGTATTACATTATTGTAGGAATGAGGAGGTTTTCTCTCATATTTTTTTTTAGGTCTTTTTACGAGCATCTGTTCTGTAGTAATTGCCATGCTTGGGTAATTCATCTAATGATTACAGGGCTGTTGGTAGAGGAAGCTGTAAAGCAGTTAGTAAACACAGGCTTATATAGCTTTAAAAAAGGCAAAAGAAGAAAATATACCATTCTGAATGATGCACAATCCTGGATACCATCAGGCTGCCTTGCTGAAAAGGCTTCAGGCGTAGTTGCTGTCATTGTTCCCAGCTGGAGATCTCATAGCAACTTCTTTTGAAATCTGACCATTAGAGCTTGTTTTGATACATCCTTGAGTGTGAACATAAAAGCTGAAGTAAATTGTTTCATCAATACTGGTTTATAAATTTAGTCCAAAGATGTCTAGGGTGCTTGCATACAGGCAGTAGCTCTGAATAGAAGGTAATTGTGTCTCTTATTCAATGTATCTACCTGGCAACGCTGTTTAGAATTGATATTTGGGGAAGGAAAAGGAAAATGGAGAGGATGCTGCCTAGAAGACTTGTGTGCTTTTAAAAACTTGGTTAAATCTTAACATGGTTAATTTGTACTGAGATGAAATGGGACAGATAGGTTTATTCCCATTTTACTGTAATGAAAATAGACCTTGATTCAGGTGTCACTTTCCATGCTAATCAGCTGGCTTTACTTTTGTTGTTCTTGTTTTACAGCAGAGGGAATTGGGGCTTCACAGTTTGTGTCAGCTGCTAACGTGGGCTTGTAGCCAAAAAAATCTCTTTACTGGTCCACCAAATCTTTTGTCAATAAATTATCAAATGTACAGTTGTTTTGAACCTGAATCCAGTTATCCACCTGCTGTAGGAAGAGTTATAGAGCAATGAAATAGCAAATTGTTCTTTCGTTTTTCTACCCTATATGGTTAAGCAAAAAATAACTGGATTCCCCTTTGAGCAGATCATAAGAAATAATAAACTGGAACTGAAATAAAGCTCCCCAGTAAGGCTAAGGATACAGCACCAATGTGATAATAAAAATACACTAAGCATGCTAAAAAAAAGCAAGCTCTGCTTTGGCAGAAGGCCTAGAAGGAGTGAACTGAGCTAGATCAGAGTTGGCTAAAAGACCAAATGGAGTCAGCAATATTTAGCATAAAACTCCAGCCTTGGAACTTTTAAATCTCTGCCCGTCCTTTGAGCATCTTCCTGCTCACAGGATGAATTCTGTCAAGAAGCACTGAGCTTTTAAAACAAAGAACAAAAAGGCAAATAAAGCCCAGTGCATTAAAAGCTTTTTAACCTGGTGAAATTTTAGTTGCAATGTTATGAGTTAAGTGGAGGGAAATGAAGGAGGGAACCACACTGGCATTTTCAAATGGCAATATTGTACATGAAGGGAAAATAAGTCAAAATTAAGAGGCAATCTCCATTCTATTTCTACAAGTAGTCCCTTGTATAACATTAAGCATAAGAGGCTGAAGCTCAGACTGGCATCCTCAGAACAAGCTATTTGGATAGGCTGGGTCCCAAGGCACTTCAGCCATGCTTCATTCATTAAACATAACCCAGAGGTAGCAGCACAACTCCGTGTGCATACGTGCATGCTTTGCACTAATGCCTTAATGACTGCGGACTTCTGCTGGAGGGAGCAGGCAGAAAAAATGTCCCTCAATAATAGACCAGCTGGCATACCAGGTAACACAGCACAGTCACTTCAGAACAGCTCCTTGGAAGTTTCCATCCCTTATACATTGGTGATGCATAGGGAAACTCCAGGATGATGCCAATGAGTTTGTTCTCTAACAGTTGTGCCCTTGGTAGAGGGTGCAGGGATAAGGATTGCTAGTGGGAAGGGATGACTTCTCAGGGATGGAAGAATAGGTCACTGGGAGGGGAGCACTGCACATGCCTCCTGGTGCTTGGTGGAACGGGAGTGGGAAGTGCTGCTCAGAGAAGAGCAATTGGAACTAGGCTGACTTGAGTAGAAACTGGATTGAGGGGGAATAACAGCTGGGTTTGTGAGAGAGGATTTTGTAAGCAATGGGTTTTGTGTGTGGAGTTAAATAACCGGTAATATTTTGTATCTGAAAGTGTGTACAGTTGGCTTTTGAATACATAGAAGAAATGTCAATGAAGTCTAAGCTGCTATTTGGGCTGCAGTAGCTGCAAGGGTGAGATGGGGTCCTAGAAGTGGGATAAGAGAAGAAGAAATTAGCAGGCCAACCAGAAATGATTTAGGCTGCTGTCTCATCCCTTACTCTGCAGTAAGTAGTGCAGGGACTATTGCTTCCCTTATTTCCAACTGCAGAAAACTCAATAGGCAGCAAAATTCAAGTGAAGAAGTAATGACGGCTTAGGAAAGAGAGTTCATAATGGAAGCAGCAAAGCAGCCTTATCTTCAGCACATATTTTTGCTCCTATAATATATATCTGCTATTTTATTCTAGCTACATTGGTGAAAAATAGTGTATAAAATTTATTTTTCAGCTAGGTTTTGAAAGAAACAATAGATATGTGATTGTTGGGTCTTTTTCCTCTCCAGTTACCAGCTGGCAACTTTTGAAATAGAAAGTAAATTATGTTCCCACTAGCTTATTTTTACAAAAAGATTGTAATGACATTGAGATGGAGAGACCCAGATTGGTCCCCAGGGAAAAGGCAGGCTGAACTCCAGCACCACACGCTTGTCCTGGGGGAGCTGCTTGCTGGGAAGTGCGTTTGCCTCCAGCCTGGCTGCCACAGACATTGCTGCTCACCTGCCGAGTTCAGCCCTGGGGCAAAGGAGGAGCGATGGGGAAGGAGAGGGGAACGGGGTTCTGCTAATAGAGAATGTGGGGTCAGAGGAGAAAAAAGACTCAAATCTGTAGGGAACCAAGTGTATGGGTTCTCCTGCTCGAGGAACATCTTTTTTACTTGGGGAATAAGAGAGTAAACCTGTGTCTGTCTCTTTCCCTTTGGAGCGGGTGCAAGCAGAGTTGCCTCCTTTAGATTTCTCCAGAGCCCAGCACAGTGCTACAAAGCCAACTCTGCATGTGCACCAAAGTGTTTCAGGTTAGTACATCATAACCAGCATGATCAAAGCTAAGGGTCTTGAGTTTTCCTCAGTTTAAACCTTAACTCCTATTTTGGCACGTAATGAACTAGCTTTTTGGGCAAGTGAATGTCCAAATTCATAGAATCATGGAACTGTAGAATGGCTTGTGCTGGCAGGGACCTTAAAGATCATCTCATTTTAACCCCCCTGCCACAGTCAAGGACACCTTACACTAGACCAGGGTGCTCCAAGCTTGGTCCAACCTGGCCTTGGACACTTCCAGACAAGAGACATCCCCAACTTCTCTGGGCAACCTGTGCCAGGGCCTCACCAAGTCACTAATTCCACCCAAGCCAGTGGAGGTGATAAGCATATTTGAGACGTGGGTCCCCTTTGTATTGAAACAGCTTTGGTAGGCCAACTTGGTGGTATTTCTCATATCCTGTAGCTGAGCTCTGCCATGGCACTGCACAGGATGGACACTGGTTCTTCTTTATCTTTTGCTCCGAGGCTGGATTGGGACTGAATGTGCAGTACTCTGGGATGGTGAGCACAGAGCTCCCTTTGCCCCTGGCACTGGAGCGTTTGCTGGGTGCTGCTGAAAAGCCCTGGACCTGCCTTTAGTGTCTGCAGGAGAAGTGTGGAATTCTGTGGGATCAAGCCTCAGTCTCCAGCATGAATCCAGCTCCCCAGCTGAGCCACTGCCTCCAACACCAGCCTTTGATGTCTCTGGATAGAGCTGCAGCCTCATGCTTGGTCCTGGTCAGTGTGAGAGGAGGTGAGGCAGGAGGGAACAGCTGGGTACCAACAGAAGGATACAAACAGAAAAACAGCACATCACAAGCAGTGGTTTCAGTATATTCCCTGCTCATACTGTTTTCCCAACTTTTGTTCGTCTTAAGGCTTTTAGAAAATGCAGAATTTTTAAAAGCATGCATGTCAAGTTTTTAATCACATCCTGACCAACTTGTCATTTTGATCTGGTCTGACATGATTTTCTCTAACACTTAGCTTCCAGCATATCTGTCTATCTAGTTTTGAACTGTTATAAATTTCATGTATTTTTTTCACGAGGCTATTTTTCAGTCCAATATCTGAGGCAGACACCCTCCCCTGTTTGCCACCTGTGTACAAAATTTGATCAAATATTTTTCTAATTTCCCCCTGTAACTCAGTGTTCGTATTAAGTTATGCATTTGTCTAATTCTCTCAGCACTAAACAAAACTTTCCCTGCTGTGAAAAACTTTATTTTTTGCTTTCTCTTAATGATCCCTTTTATATGTATTTCAGTTCCATGAAAATGTACACAAGTTTTACCGATGAGGGCTATTTCTTTTCATTTGCTAGAATTTATGGAAAAGGTGTCTTTCATCAGTCCTTTCCTGGTACCTCTGGAGTGGATTTTTAACATCAGGGTAGAATCCTAATAAGAAAACCATCCCTCCATCCTCAGCCTCTAAATGGCTGGAAACAAAAATGTTTACATGCCTGCTATTGCCATCATTTATACAATCTAATTCTACAGTTCTGGGACCACCACTCTATAAATTTCAATTATGCCATTAGCAATAACTCTTCACTGCAGTAATTGGTACACTCACTTTGTCTAATGGAGTATTTTCCTTCTAATTGACTTCAAATTTATCATATAAATGTCAAAGCCAAATTTTCCTATAATAACCTATTATCTCTGCTGTTCTAGCTCACTACACTCACAAGAAACAGAGCAATAATAATCTTTTGGCATAATGAAGGACAGAAGCTTAATTCACAAACTGCTGAAAAGAATGACAGCTACCTCTTACCTGTCAAAACCAGAAACTTTTAATATATTCATTTAATTAGACTACAGGTCCCCTTCACTTGATATTTTTCCTCTCAGTATAATTTAAGAATAAATCCAGATTTTGCTAGAAAATCAGAATATGGTGTTCAGATGATAGACTTCCCATCAATGTGTTTTTAGACAAGTATTCCCATTATCAGAGGCTTTCAACTTTCTCTCCTTAATCTGTATGATGCAATCAATTGCAGCACAAGAAATAGGCTATTATACCATGACACACAAATGGAAAAGGCACAAAGAGAAAAGCTTTTTAATGTGTAAATGAATTTTTGAGAATAAATAGTAGCAGGGTGTGGAAATGATGCATGTGTAATCATCAATCCCATAGATTTTACGTAGGATCAGCTAAAACTGAATTACTGTATCGAGTTTGAGAATAGACATTTGTAGTTAATTGATTCTGGAAGTCTAGGCTGCTGTATAGAAAGCTGTAATAGTGAATGTGAGATGAGTAATACTATGGTAAATTTGGACTTCTATATTTTTAAATTTCTTATCTGTTTGAAGACTTTTCTGGATGTTTTCTGTAAGAGGTGTGGGTTTGGTGCTGCTTCTATTCAGAGGCAAAAGGAATGTAGCCCTGGGACTAGGCCGCAGCCTCATGAGGCCAAGGAATTGCTGCAGTGGCTGGTTTTGAGATTACTGTGCTCCTGTCACCACCAATGACCACTCTAATTCCCCTTCACTGGAAAACAGTCACCAGTGGCAAGTTTGCATCCCTTCCTCTGCAGAGGGTACTTTCCTTCAGTACTCCTTCATATTGTGCTCCTCAGGATCCTTTCAGTACTCCTCCCTCTTGTGCATCTGAACAGCCCCTGGAGTAGAATCTTTCCAGATTCATCAGTGGAAATGAAGAGGTAAGGTGCAAAATCTGCCTCCTAAGAAATCCAATTACACTGCAATTATGAACTTTTTAATTTTGAGTGTGTCAGGCAACATAGAAACTGATTGACATTCAGGTAAGAGGCTAAATTTTAATGCTGAGATTTTATGTGACACATCCACTTGTTCCTAGGAGATGTAATTAAGATTTTTATTTATAGTAATTGTGATATTTTTTGGATGGAAGTACTGTAAGTGAAGAGTGGAGCAGGATTCAGAATACTTGCAGACATGAGCTAGACATGGAAAGCAGCCATGAAATGTTACTCTGACAAAATTTCCGGGCAAGAAAAGGGTACAGTCATGTGAAATTAGAAGCTGTGGTACTGGTGGGGTTTAACCCACAGGCAGCTTCTTGTGCACCCCAGCCCCCTTACTAGTGGGTGAGGAGCAGAAAAGGCCTTGGCTCTGTGCAAGCCCTGCTTAGTTATAACCAAAACATCCCTTTATTATCAACCCCATTCCCAGCACAAACCAAAACCACAGCCCCATACCAACGACTAGGAAGAAAATTGACTATCATAGTCAAATCCAGGACAGGTATTCTTCTGTATGTGTCGCATTGCCATTCTTTACTTGGCTTTATGTGAAGAGTAGGAATTTAAATACAAAAGTTGAAATTTTTTTTGCTTTTTCAGTTAACAAAAATGTACCAAGTGAAAGCAGTGGGTGTTTAAATTCTTATGTGAAAGAGTAGAAGGAAGTAAAGGTTCCTGGAGTGAGTTGGAAGCATATGAAGATTCACCCTGCAGGTGCAATCTCAAATATATAAATGCAATACCTGAAAAATAAAAGATTGTAAAACAAATAAAAAAAGAGAAAAGTCTAAGTGTAGCCTTGTTTCTCAGAAGTGTGCTTTTGGCAGATGATGGCATTCTTTCCTAGTGTGAGGAAAATGATTTACCCAGAAAATACAAAGATAAAGCCTATTGTTTGTTTGAGACATAATTGCCTCAGATGCACCTCATTTTTTGCCACTATTCGTTTTTAAAAAACTGATCTAACAAGGAATACTTTACATAAAAACACATATGTGCGTCTATCAAAGCAGAAAAGTCCTCCTGGCACAGATAAAACATAACCTGCTCTGCCTTATCTTTCAAACTTTGGAGGAAACAAGGTGTACTTGTTTAATTGCAGCTTTGCTGCTCTTCCTGTGTCTCCAGGAGCAGCAGGGATGGTGCTGCCTCACCAACAGTCCACCAGCATCCTTTAAGAGGGTCACAACCTTGCAGTGAACTTTTTGAGAATGTAAGGCCAAGCACAGAGTCTGTGTGGGATAATTGCTGTGCCAGTGGATGTTGTCTGGAATTTGCACTCAGAGTTGAAGGTATTTACATGAGCTGTGGCATTTTCTCCTCGGATTTTACCATAGTGATTACTTTTATCTTTCCATGAGTATGGATATTAGAAGGGTTGTCTCTTTTTTTTTTTTTTTTTTTTTTTTTTTGGTACCTGTACATTATACATGTCCCAAAGCTTTTTTTTCTCAGCAGAAAATTTAAAGAAGCTGCAGGGGTACCCTGCTTCAGCTCTGCTGAAGGCTTTGATGGCAGTGACAGGCCACCAGATAGTTTTTGCACTTCTTTGGCATGTGGGTGTCTGAAAATGTGTATCTACAGTGTTTCTAACACCCCAACAGAATTTGTACCCTTACACACAGGGCTGTCCTGAAATTTAACTGCTCAGGGATGTCAGGTCTCACTTGGTATACTGAGAGATCTTTATACAGTGATTAATTTGGGCTACCTTGGACCAATGGTTTGTGACCTTTGGAGAGTTTGCATTTAATTTAATCCCATGAAGCCATTGTATCGACTGGAATAGAAAGGACAAAAAAAGTCTAGATTTCTGTTCATTTGAAAATGTGTTGACAAGGGGCTTTTCTATCTAACAAAGTCTTTTCTTTGTCAAAACTGATGAGAAGCAGATGATATTCCATTTATTGAACAGATTGCACTGTATAACATATCTTAAACAATTTGGGGCATGTCTTTCATGTATTTTAATTCCAAAAGTGAGTATTTATATCCTAAGGAGCCACAATTACTTCTTAATATTCATTCTTTTCAAAAGGAAGTCCCAAATAAATGGCTCAAATGTCTTAGGTAATTACTCACAGAAATAAAGGTAAGTTGAACCCCAAGAAATCTATGACTTATTGAGCCAGTTTCCAACATTTTCAGGAGCTAGATTTTCCTGTATCCCCATTATTTTACTGGATAATGCAAGTATTGTCACTCTAATGATAGGTGGTTGTAATAGATCTGCAGACTGTTGGCTGAAGAAACACATTTAGGCAGTTTTAGGGGAAATGCTCATCAACCAAATTTTTTAGTGTTATAAAAATGAAACTGAAGTGAACATTCATTTTCAAAATGGTAAATGTGGCTCATATTTTTTAAAGTGCTTGAAAATATAGAAAGAACACCTTCAATGCACTCAGTGCATAAATGTCGAAAAGTTCAGAGGTTTTGTTTAATTTGGGCTTATCCGGGAATATTAGATTGTGAATGAAAAGTTGTATGAGTCTTTGGGGTCTCCTCCTTCCCTTACCCTTTCCAAAATCTTTGCTCTCTTGCAATTTCATTGTTTCAGTTTCTTTATACAACCACCAAGGGGAGGTAGTTGTCCTAGAAACCTTTCTCTAGCAGTATAAATGATTAGTGGAATTATTAAGGAGTTGTTAGTCAGGAGAAGGACTTCAAACATGAGAAATGTAAAAAATAAAATCACAAAAGGAGAGGATAGGTGTAGAAGTTTCATTTTGAATTCCAACTAAATATGATAGTAGTTTGAGTATAGCTGCACATGAAGTATAGAAAGCAGCCATACATTTCTCTTCCAAGGAACAGAAATAATGTTGTTTAGTAGTAGCCTTGAATTTCTCAAGGTCCAAGCATGTGACACGTCCCCAAAATAATATAACACCATGCTGGCAGCAAGGCATTTACAGCAGAATGAATCAGAGCTCGCTTAATCTTACAAATTCTTACAAATAAATATATTTCAGTACAAGGTCTGCTCATAACTAAGCTATGCTGCAGTTTGCCGTAGAATTTTACCTGTTCATATCTGTAGCTTCAGATACATCAAGAGCAAAGAGGAAATTGTATGCCCAAATCCTGCATGCAGCTTTGGAAATATCAGTGGTCTCCTAATCTTAGTTTGCCAGAGGGCCTAGAGACTTTCATCAGCAAAAAAATAACTGGTCCTCAATTGGTGTGGGTTGAAAGGACAAATTGAATTGACATCTACTTTCTTTAAAGGTTCAGCTGTATGAAATGTCCCCTCATGGATAAAATCCAGTCTTAAACAATACAGAAATGGAAACCCAACTGCGCACATTAAAAAAGCAAGCAAACAAACCTAAAGAAAACCAACCCACCAACCAGCCAAAAATCCTCCCTCCAGAGAATAAACTAGAACTATTGCAGCTGAGCCATCATGATTTTAGACAAATTGTTGTTAATTTCATAGTAAAAGGCATCACTGATCATAAGCAGCCTTTTCAGACTGGTTCAAATGACTTCAGCCTGCTATTGCTGAATATCTGCCTGTGCAAATTCTGCAATGCATTTCTAATACGTGATCACCAAATATTATAGATCTATATTTTTGTGTCATATTGAAGAGACCATCTTATACTTCACTGTGCTACATACACAAACAGGAGAGAATGAAAAATTCTCCATTTCCATGCACTGAAGAGGCTGAATTAAGTCTGGGCAATGAAAAAAAGGAATCCATTAGCACATTTCCTGTAATTCTGATCTTGTATGAGTTATTGAATGGCAAATACAGTTTTAGAAAGGATGGCTTCCAGGTATCTTTTTATTGAAGACCTGTATGAAAAATGGGCAACATATGAAGAGTGAAATAGGGAAACATTTCTCTGGGAAGCCGTGCCAGAGAGGTGTTTAAAGTGGCTTCTTTTTATAGTGCTGAAATGGAGGAAAATCGGTGAAGAAATTACAGTTTCCTATGGAAAAATAGGAAATATGCTTGATCAGATGTCCAAAGACCAGCCTTTACACACTTGTAATATAATCTAATCTGTGAAAATAGGCATGAGCAGAGCTTTCTGTAGAGCTTCAGCTGCTTTGGATTATTTAAAAAAAAAAATTACCAAATTTTGGGAGAGAGGTGAAACTGAGAGGACAAGTGATTGAGAGAAATCCTGCAACTTATGGCAGCAAAATGCTTTTACTCCTGCCCATTACCTTCATCTTCATGCACAGATGTTTCAACAGCCTGGTTTGCTGTCAGCAGGGCTCAGATCCCTGAGTTCACTGGACACTGGCAGTGCTGGGCTGGCATCTCTCCTCCTGGTATAGAGCATTCCTGAATGGTTTTGATTCCAGCTGCTGCCACCCAGACTAACTTACATCCTCTCTAAGTTTTGGCAAGAGATTCAATCTACACTGCAGCCCCTGGGGTGCACTGGAAAGGCTTTCTCCTCCTCTTTCTTCACTCTCCTACTTCCTTGGGTCCTGTACTCTGCAATCTTGTGCCTATAAATACGTTTATACATATAAGTATTTTTCTTTAGCAGTGTGAAGAAAATATACTCTCGTGTAAGTATTTGCCAGATTGAGTCTTAAATCTGCAGTGTAGTGTTTCCCTGTGCTGCTGAATATTTATCACTCTTCACCGCAGAGATGGTTGTATTTCAGGGAAGAGCTGGGTTGATATATCAAGGCTATGAGTCTTGCCAGCACTCCACTCTATGTGTAGCATTACTGACTACAACAGGGCACCAGAGCAGCTGAACTTGCTCACTGGTGTAAGTATTGACAGAATCAACCCCTGCTTCTACAAATGTTCAAGGAAGGAAAGAATAATATTGGTTTGTAGAAAGAGAAGGAAAAAAATCCCGTGAAGTACATTAGAATACTTGTAAAAATTACTTTCTGACTGAGTGCTACAGTAGTGCCTGAGAACTTTTAGCAACTGAAATAGTGTTTACTACCAAACACATTGCTCAGGAGATGTGCAACTGCCCAGGAAAATAACATTGGCACTGGACCATTTCTTCATCTCTGATATTTATCATGGAGCAATATTCAGGATCTTGACTGTGAGCTCATGCTGTGGAATACAATGAATGTAATATTGAGGAAACAGGAGGGCAGACATAACTGGTTTCTATAACCCAGTGCAACACCCATCACAGGATGGGTGAAAAGGATAACTGCTGATCTTGAAAGACAATATATGGAGCAGAAATGTTCCAGATCATTTTTTGTTGGATTGAAAAGAAATGCATGATTTCACAACCAGTGAAAAATCACGATGAAGTAGGTTATACTTTTATTTATTTTTAACAGACACAAGAATCTGTTGCCATATGTCATAAAACTATGTCTTTTGAGGTGTCTAATTCTACTGCAGTTGTTTCTTACTGACAAATGATATGAGATGCTATGAAAGGCTGACAAATAAATACTTTATTTTAAAAATTAATTTTATATTCTGCAATTTGAAAAGGAAAAAAACAACATGAGTTTATACAAGGGTAAACCATAAACCACTTCCTTATGTTATTTTTATGAATTAAATGGTTTTTTTTAGTCTTTTAAATCAGTGCATGTAATATTCAGTCTTTAAACAAAGAAAATTTTATTATGAGAGTTTTAGGTCAGTACCTTTTTTCTGTAAATATGTTGGGCTATACTCATGTTTTTTACTACAGGAGATACAAATAGATGTTACAAAGAAACAGAACTGCATCACTTCTTCATACTCAGCTTTATGCATAACACTGTATATCCCAAAATTTCCTGTACAGATAAGTGATAATATATGTTCACAGTCAGTAATACATTCAGATGCAAATTCATGAAAAATTTATCTTTTTTAAAAGAAATATCATGTGATTGTGCAAGAAATTTATCAATTCCATGTGTGTAGACATACAAACAACTTATGACCTCTAGCTCAAACAAGAATTTGACATGCATTTTCTGCAGGTCAGTCTGGTTTGGGTTTTAGTTTTGCCTTTTGAAGACAAATAGCTATGAGAAGATCTGTAATAGTATTTGCTTCTAGTGTCAAGGATGTATTTTCCTCAGGGTGGAGGAAAATTGAGCTCTTGGATGTCAAGGTGGGTTGAAGAGCTTTGCTTGAACAGGAAGGCTTTAGGCAGATCCTTTACAGAGTTACTTTGTGTTGTTATTAAAATTAATGCACAACAAATTCAGGGTGCCATTTCCCAGCACGAACAGATGGAATTGTGCTCTGGACCTATCTGGTTCCCCAAGCATCTGCTGCAGGCTGCTCTCAGACCTGAGGTGAGACAGGAACCTTTGTGCTTATTCTCCACTTGAAATCCTCTGATTTTTTTTGTTTTTAGTGTGACCAAACACCAGCAGAGTGAGGGGATTTTCTCCTCATTGGTTATCACCTTCCTAACGAAAATACTTCAAGGAGGGAGCTCCTGAACTCATTAGAGATCAGTGACCAACTCCCAGTGCTGCTAGAGGTGTCAAATCAAGTCTCAAATGGACATGGTGGTAGTATCACATGCAGGAGCAGACGACTTCACTGTACCACATTTTTGGCTGCCCACAGTATGAAAAATGCTCATTATTCTCCTCTCTCATTGATTCCCCAAGTTCTTTATGGGCAATTGCAGATAAACCTGCAGAAAAACAGGTTACAGATATATATTTGAAATGTGTATGTTACTGAGTATTTGTTTAAAGTTTTATACTGATTGCATAAAATCCAGGGAAGAGTCTCCAGATGTTGAATAAACTGCACAAATTCAGTGAAGTACTGATATATATTAGCATCATTGTCAATTGTTATGAGCACTAACCAATTCAATCTTTCATCGCCCATTGTGCTTGAGTACTTTGACTTAATGATCCCCATCCTAGAGAGAACTCTATTAGCGTTTGCAGATGTCTCTATAAATGTAGGGGTGAGAACAGCTTTAGGATGTGAAATAATCAGGCTATATACTGCTAGTCTCTTGCTGTTAGTGGAGTATTTGAAATTCTCCAATTGGTTTCTTTTGAATGAATACTGAATTTTAAACTCCCTTGCAATTCTTTGTCACTCAGTTAATCGGGCATGCTTGAGGGTGGCTAAATTTCATCTTCAGGATACTCACATGTTTTAGAGATTCCAATTTACATCCCATAATTAGAGCATCGTGGGAGCTCTGAAAGGGTGCTAAACTTGTTACAATGCTTGATCAATAATGTATTGCATCTTAACTGTTGTGTAAAGAGATTGCCTTTTGTTAGTCCAGGTGTTTTATGAACAGATGTTTCCTTTTAGGATCTATACCGGTATCTATTTTTTTCCTTTCCCATTTGAATACAAAAATCTGTTATGCATTTTCACTGACCTTGTAACTATCTGTCAGTTCCACTGAATGGACTGTATTAATGCAACTGTAACATTCAATGTCAAACTGTTGTAAATAGTAATTCAGCACTGTGCAGAGTCCCAGATGATGTCTGTGTGTAATAAGGCACAAGAAAGCCCCAGTGATGGTATTTTACCCAATCTGCTCAATTCTGTAGTTGCACCAGGGACTTTTGGTGTCTGTGCAATGTCATCTAAAGTTTTCCACATTGTTTTAGAGGCTTTTTGGGGTTTTTTTTGTGCATTTCAATTACGGCTTTTACTCAGCAATACCATTTAATTCCTGACACTTACTTCAGTTTGACAGTCTCTGATTTAGCTGTTATCTATTTCGCAGCAATGTCAAGAGCAGCATGATAAAGTGGGCAACTTTGATTGAATATAAACAGGATCTGGACAGTTCAATAAAAGTTCCTTGCATTTTTAATTCCTACCTGTCAGTGTATCACCAAAAGCATACAAGAAGATTTATGATGATCTTGGTTCACTTCCTTTAACTCACCAAAATGCAGTCCATTAATGGGTTTATGTTTTATGCATATTAATTGTGCTGCTTGCTATTTTCGTGTGGCAAGACAAATTAGAATTGGATTGAAAATATTTTTAGCTATATTTTTGCATTATAAGACAATATCCTCTGTAATGAAGGCCCGGGTGAACTCTGCATGTAACTGAAATGTTAACTAAACTCTTCAAAATCAGGTCAGTTTGCTGAGGTCCTCATTGTATCAATTGTTTCATGTATGAGTAGAATGTAAAATGAACTAGCTTTCTGTTTTCATATGAAGTTATTTAAATCTATGGCCTCATTGTGGAGAACCTGATGAATCTAAAGTTCATATCTCCCTTTATATTTCAATTTACTTTTCACTAATATAAGTAAAAAGAATATCAACTCAGTATTCAAGACTGTTACACATACATGGATTTTTTTGAGTTGATGCATACAAAAGATGCAAAATGGGTACTTTGAATATCTCCATTTGAGAGCCCCAGATCTAGAGTTTCTTTGAAGATACAATCTGTGCTATTACCATTGTGTTTTGACCATTATTTGACACTGGTTTTGTGTTGCTTCTAAACAACAGCTGACAGCTTCTAGATCTTTGCATGGCTGGTTTTTTTACATCCTTAGTGGGAGCCAGACTTGTTTTTGTTCAAATTCTCTATTTTTGAACAGTGGGGAATGCTGGGATCAGTCAGCAAATTCACAGCCTCTCAAGTAACATGGGCACTGCAATGATCCCAAACTCAGCCTGTTTGAGGCTGCTGCTTAATGAGAGGTTACAGCTGCTTGGAAAGGGTCAGATTAAATGACCATGCTGTTCTTTCCATTTCCCTGTGAATGCACAGACCATGCCCTGTGTTTACTTGTTATCTAGGCAGCATGGAGTGATATGGACACAAACACTGGTGCAGTGGACAGCAGTATGTGAAACATTGGCAAGAAGTATTAGAACACAGCTGGACGCTGAAACCAGAGAAACAAACACCTGTGTGCTGTTATCCTCTATTAGTTGCACATCTGTCTCTCTGAGCTGTTTCTCTGAGTGGAGAGTATGTTGTCACCAAGGAGAAATGACCAAGGTACTGGCATATAAAATTTCTGCATCCTATTCTCGTTTGATTTCTCCTTCATTAACAGTACAAGTGGAACATTTGCAAATCTGAGTTTCGGTTTATAGAATTGGATTTCGACCTGATAGGTTGACTCTTACTAAATGCTATACCATCAGGGCTTAATTATAAAATAATTGCAGTGGGTGCATTTTTCATCTGCCATGAGTAACGTTTTCACTGTTTTATGTCCTTTTGAGAACCTAAGTACTTCAGTCTGATGAAAATGAACAAAAGCAAAAGGACTTGAAATACATTTCTATTTTCCTTTCAAAATAGCTTTTTCTTTTTTCTTACATAAAACAAACAAAGTTTCCAGTTGATTAGAAGCAAGTTTGAAGTCAGTTTAAAGATAAATGGCCTTTTCTTCTTGTCTTTAATTTTGCCTGAAACTAGCAGATGAGCTGTCTGGAAAAACACTGATTTCTGAACTTTTTTTTTTTTTTAAGTTATTGCCTATGAATTTGTCCAACAGATTTTTAAACCTGCTGCTACTGCCTGCTTTGATAAGCTTGTGTCAACAAATTACAGCCATGTAAAAAAGGACCTGTTTTTATCTGCAGTATCTCATGCCAATGTGTTTCTCATTTTATTGGTGCAGACTTGGTGAATAAAGGTTCTACTTTCACATTGTCAGTGTTGTCCATGACTTTGTAAACCACAGCCAAGCTCTTCCCGAGTGCAGTACATTTTATTTATTTAATTGGTGTTACAGGCTGTGATATCATGGTTCACTACATGATAGCTGTGCTTTTCAGCAGCTTTTACTTTAGTGCACTCTTTGGAAGTGAGAATCTGGCAGAGCCAAGCAGCAGGATCAAAAGCTTAAAACTGGTATTGCTAAAGGACTTGTTGATTAGAGAAGTGTTCCTTAAAGAAGAGCCTCAGCAGGGAAAATTCAGCCTGGGCAGGAAAAACTAGCAGCTTAGTGGCTTGTGAAAATCATTACAAATGTATATTTTAAAATTTGGTGAGTTGGCGTCTGATTAAGCTGTTAAAGATTTGCTCCTTCATTCATACCTGGAAAGAGGCTGTAGCCAGGTAGGGATTGGCCTCTTCTCCTGGGACACCAGTGACAGGACAAGAGAATATAACCTCCAGCTGCACCAGAGAAGATTCAGGATGGACACCAGGAAGAATTTCTTCACTGGAAAGAGCTGCCCAGGGGAGTGATGGAGTCACTGTCCCTGGAGGTGTTCAAGGAGTGACTGGAAGTGGCACTTAGTGCTATGGGTTTGTTGGCAAGGTAGTGATTGGTCAAAGGTTGGACTTGATGATCTTGGAGGTCTTTTGCAACCTTAATGATTCTATGATTCTATACCCTTTCCCTTCCTTTTCTGCTCTGTCACTGGCAAACTATATTTCTCTCTGCAAAACCTCCTTTGGGCACTATTTGCTGTGTGTGGTTGTTGCCAGCCAAGGACCAAATTTCTCTGTACAAATTTCTTTGTGCAACAGCACAAAGGGGAATAGGAAAGATGGAAGTTAATGAAATAGTTTGGTAGCAGTGAGAGCAGTATTGCAAAATAAGAGAGCTTGTTGTTCTTTAAAAGCTTTCTATTTTATGAATGCAGTTCTGTGATGTTCAGGAAGGCAGAGAATGTGAGGAAGTGCTGAGAACCAACTGTAGGGAAAGGACGAATAAGACTGGATTGTTTTTTAAAAGCTTTTCTGCACAGAAGTTCTCCATCTGCAGCTCACAAACCACCTGTGAAATGTAGGAGGTTCCTGCTGGGTTGCAGCCAGAAGCTCTTGTGTGCTTGTGATGTACAACACGCCTACTCCTAAAATTGTCTCAAAATCAGTGTCACAAAAAATTTAAAAAGAAATGGAAAAGCAATGAAACCTTCTGGGCTGCATTTATCCAATGACAAAATGCAATTCAAATGGGATTCCTCTCCTTCCATCCCACAGAACAGGCAGTGTGAGAAGGAATCTTCACACTGACATTCAAAGGGATGGGGCAGGGGTTGAGAGTAGAGGAAGAGAGAGCAGGGGACCTCCAGGCAGGAGTGGGTACAGAGGTGGTCTGATGCCAGAGTGAAGCGAGAGGGAGAAGCGAGAAGCCAATTCTTTAGAGTGGCACTGAGATCACATGAGAGATTAAGGGGAAAAGAGAGGAAACGAGGGGGCAAAAGTAGGAGAACAGGTACTGATCTGGTAAAGGTTTGGCTACAAACCTGGAAGTGGCTGACTCAGAGATGGAAACAAGGTATTGGATTGGGGCTGTGGGAAAAAAATGAGTTGGGATGTGAACACAGAGTAGATCTAAATAGTATGTGAATTTGGGAATTCATGTTATATGCTAATGGCATTTGAAATAGGCTTTAAAATCCTAAAGAGAGGAAATGAGGACCAGGAAGAGGCAGAGACATGAAAAGTGAGGCTCAAAAGGTTAAAAGCTGTGAGGGAGCTCCAGGGAACCAAGTTCATTGTTTCTTTTGTCTGCAAGTATCTGTGAAATTTAAAAGCAAAGTTTGTCTTTCATCCTCTTTTGAGAGCTACTTTCAAAGAACTAAAAATAGATAAATAATAATAGCAAACAGTGTTAGATGATCATTGAAGTTGCAGATGTTATAGAATGCCAAATTAATGTCCATCTTCATATGGATATTAGGACACTACTATGAGTAAAATTATTATTTTATTTTTTCCCGTTGTAATTTTTTTTCTGTTTTCTAACACACTGTAAAATGTCAGGTGACAGGCAATATTTTATCCAAGGGCTCATCCATTAAAACTTGATTTCTGCTGAAACAAAATAGAAGATGTTCGTTCCATTGCTCTGTTACCTTGCACACCGAGCTGGCTCCTTACATATGGATGCAGCTGAGAGGAGAGCACATCCCATCTGCTGGGGCTCGTACACCTGGGTCTGCGGTGGGAAAGGATCTTTCAATGGGATTTAACAAATACAGGTATTGAAGAGAAGCTGTTGGTTATATTTATATCTTATGCATGTGTCATACCTGCTCTAGTAAACATAGAAGATCTTTCTTGTGCTGCCCGCTCCTACTTATGTGCATTTATAGAGTCTAATTACTCTTGATCTCCCATCAACATGCTTACTGCAGAAATAACTGTGTGTGTTGCCTTATGCAAAAAAATTAGGTGGAGAAACACATGGAAATTAACTGAAACTGTCAAGTCCTTTCCAGTGGATGTCATTTGGTGAGGAGTGGGGTTTTTACAGCTGTTAGACACTTGCTGTAGGTTTTGTGAACTAATGAAGGTGTTCGTGGCTGAAGGAGGGATGTCACAAGGAAGCAGTCCCTGGGAGTCAGCCTGGGTGACTGATCTATCTATTTTCTTCTCTAAAAACATCACACACAGCTAATGAGGGAAAATGTGTATCAAACTCTGAAATTTCTGTTGGACCCTGGCAACAAAATGGAGGTAGATTCGGAGAGAAAAAATATCAAGGGTCTTTAGTCATTCAATGATTTTATTTTTTTAATAACTGTATTAAGCCTCTTTTTGAAATTTTATTTTTATTGTTAATAGAATCTTCTTCTGTAGATTTCATAGTTTAACCCTGCATGAAACCTGGAAGGAACCTCTCCCTTCCCATGATAAAATTTTAAAGTGGAATGTTTTCAGAAACCATGGGAAACAATGATGGGTGGAAGTGAAACAAAATTTCTTTTGACAAGAAGATGACAAGAGATGAGACTGGAGAGATTTATGCATACTTTGGGATTGAAAACCTGAACTGATACATCTCATAGCTGTCTTGGGATGAGGCGTTCACTCTATTTGTGGTGAAAACCTACTTTAATGATTTTAACATTTACCCACTGAATTTTTCTCCTTGATGTATGATTCAAAATGCTATATCAACTTCTGGAAGGTTAGCTATGCGTTCATTTTTATGTGGAAGTGGATCACCAGGTTGTTGCAACATTGTGCTAGTTTCGGGGCTGAATGGAAGGTTTGAGTCAGGACCAACTTTCTGTGGCAAAAAGGTTTGTGCCAAGTCAGTTCTGCTGGAAGATATTTAAAATAATGATTTCTGATGCTGAGTCACAGTGTTGTCACAGCACTATTAATAGTAAACTGGGAGAACATTTGGTTTGCCATATGGAATGAAAGTAGTCCAGTGTCTGCCTCTGGTATTGGATGGTATTATATAAAGTTACAGCATGAGGCATATACATTTCCTCTTCCCTCCTATCCCTCCTTAAATGCTCAAGACAGATTTCAACTATCTTAAGGAATGAAGTGTTGTTAGAGAGAGTTGTCTTGATTTCTTCTGGGAGCTGTGGCAATTGTCAAGGATTCCTTCTCTGCCTCAGTCACTCATAAGGAGATTTACTTAAACTGTGTTAAATTCTAAGCCCACATTCATAGTCAGAAATAAAATGTCCTCAATTTGATTTGATTTAACTTAAATCACTTAGGAAGGTAAGGAAAATTTAATCAAGGCATTTTCAACTCTTAATACAAATATCTAATGCATTTAGCTAAATCACTTCACACATTCATTCAAGTTAACCTCTTTATTCCAATGCTTAGTGTGCCATGGATACACTTTATGTGGCATTAATAACAGGTTGACAGTCAAGAAATCTGAAGAATTTTGGCACTAATCATGAATTCAGCATATGTACTGAGGTGAAAGTGTGTCTCTATACTCGGTGCTAAGACTTCAAAGCATACAAGACCTTGCCTGGTAGTCCAGGGAAAAGCATGAATCTGAGCTCCTAGGATGGGCTTTATGAAGCAGCTAGAAAAAAATCCAAGTTTTGCTGAGGCCCACAAGCCCTGTCTAAGTAGCCCATGCAGTGAGCCCATGCTCACTGGCTCTTGGCAACCTGTAGGACACATCTGCTTGGATTTAATTTAGATTTCAGTTCCCCCACAAAATCTCAAGGGTGCTTCAAAAAGGCCATTCAAGGTGTCTTTCCTGATTAATGCCTCTGCAGTACAATGTCTTGAGCTCATTGTGTCCAGCAACTACCTTTTATAGGAGAAAACAGAATTCCTGTGTTGTTTTATGTCTCCAAATTTGTCATCCTCACCCTCCAAGAGATGCAATCACCTTCCCACTCACCTCCTTGCATGTCTCTATCCTTTGTGCCACTTCCTTCAACGTGTCATCTTTTCCTGGAGGAATACGTAGTCTTTCTCTTTCCTACTAAAATTTCTAACACTGCTCTCCTCAGTAATAAATTGGTGCCAAATATATTTCATAGTATTCCCATCCCAAGTCATTAGGCAGCTACTTTAAAAATAAGATTGTACAAGGATTAGCAAAGTCAACTAGCTGTAAATATTGAAGATGACTTAACTAATGGGGAGGATGTAAGACAACACAGTGACTAAAGCAAATATTTAAAATAGAAAACCAGTGGAATAGGGTTGCTTTCTATCTCAATCAAATAAAATTCTCAAACAGCTATCCTGGTAAAAAAAAAAAAAAAAAAAACCAAAAAAACAAACAGTTTATTCTTATGCTGAGATAAATGTGGGAGATAGATTTTAAGCTTAGAGATTTGTCTTTATGCTTTAAACTCTCACCCTCTCCTTTTTGTTAATATCATATATATCTTTGCACACTATAGTTCAGACACTGCATGTTGAGTTGAGAACTATAGCACCGTGTTATTGCCAGACATTGATAAATCTGGCTCCCATGTCTGCTTGAAAACTGTTCTGGGAAAGCCATTAAAATAAGGAAAAGCGAATTAGGATTTTATGATATTTGAGAGAGCTGCAAACCTGAGATAAAGAATTCACTTTTTTTTTTTTTTTTTTTTTTTTTTTTTTCTGGTCGTCACAATC
>VZRZ01000213.1:41270-62518 GCA_013398175.1 Climacteris rufus | reverse complement strand
TTTTTTTTTTTTTTTTTTTTTTATGTGCACAACATGCATCTCAGGATAAGCCTGTGCTTACTTCAGTGAAATGTGGTTTTAAATGAGTGTGGATGGGAAATGGAAAACGTCTCCATTTCTAATCATGCTGCTGTCTCATTAAGGATAGACAGTATCCTGATCCTAACTAAGAAATTATTCTTTTTTCTGTTGCAGAAGTATGAACCTCAGGCTGGCTGGGTGAAATATTCCTTATAAGAGTACTTCAGTGCTAATGACAATAACAATAAGAAAACCTGCAATTCAGTGCTGGAGGATGCTGCTGAGGAAGCACTGACATGAGGGCAGGTAATTAGTGCTGCTGCTTCTATTAAAATTAGGGGGAGGAAAAAAATCAAAATGGAGTCACTGGAGCAAAAGGGTTATTAAATTGGAAAAAAAGTCTTATTTACACTGTGAATACAGCTGAACTGAATAAACTAATCGATATGATGGGCAAACTCTGTTAACAGTAGAAAAAACCTGAATGAATAATTAAAGTATAGCAAAGAAGAGTAAATATTTGGAGGACAGGACCTCAGCTGACAGAACCTGAGTTCGTCAATGTGGTGGAGTGGCTGCTCTAGAGCTTTTATCTAACTCTCTAATCAAAGACATAATACTGCATATTATTCCTTTCAGCAGTAGAGAAACCTTCAGTATGGCCCAGATAAGAGGACATATGTGTGGGGAATGAGAAGAGAAATATGGATCTCTTTGAACACCAAATAGAATTTGACTCAGCCAAAGTTGGAAGAAAACTTCATGTCAGGCTTTTGCAGATATTTGATTAATAATTCTAATAGAAAATAAACCTCTGTGGTCCAAGTTCCTTTTGATGTAGCATCAGTGACACTCAGCAAGATAGAACAATTATGAGTTTGGAACAGACTCTTCAATGAATATATATGGAATTAGCCAACTGATAGTTCTTTTTGCAAATTCCAAGTAGACTTTCTAGCAACAGAATGATATTGCATTTTTCTCCTAGATTTACTAGCAATAGAATTTTTTCCTTCCAACTTTGAATGATGTTATTTGATTTAATGGAAAATTTTGAGCATTTTGCAGGTCAGGGATGGGCTATTTCTCTTTTTATATAGTTCCTAGAATAATGACTTCTTGATCTTGATTGGAGCCATTCAGGGCTTCAAATAAATTGAGCCATTTTTCTTGCTTATGCTTTTGCCCTTGTGTCTGGGGGCTTGGGAGAGGAATTTGGACTGGTTTGGGCATAGTGACCTGCATGCTGGGCAGTAGAAAAATAAAGAAGATTAACATGTTTGATAAAATACAGAGACTTTCATATAGAATTATGTGTTGTAGAAAAAAAACCCCTATTTTGTTCAGTCTATCTTTTTTTTTCTTTTCTGCAGTCAAATAAATGCAGGGTTTAGTTTTGTGTCAATATGAAAATTAATTAGCATAAGTTGTAAACTCGCTATCTTTCTGAGAGCACTGTTTCCTTGTTATTTCTTTTTAAATGGAATCCTAAAGGGGGAAAAATCAGATACTGTGTCATAAATATTGCATTATACTTAACTGATTTATATTTATAAAGCTAATTCCACTTCTTAGTGCAGTTCAAACAGGGAAAATGCTTCTCTGTTTAGGCTGGTTTAGAAGCTGGATCAAGCATGCTGATGCAGTCAAAATGAACTGGGGCTTCTGGCCTGATTGTCTCATTTTTCACATGGCCTCTTCCCATTTTCTCATGTTATTTTCCTCAGTTTGGTAATGTACTCTAGTGAGTTTCTTTGCTAAGAAAATAACTTTGTGCAAAATGGACATCTGAGGTGACAGCTGCTTCTGACCTTCATGCATATTTTATTATAGCACTGGTCAGCCCAGAGCTCTGGCTTATTGGAAATTTAGCCCTTGACACTGTCCCTGTGTGGAGATCAGGGCACATGGAAATTGGAGGGCTTTCCACAGTGTAGCATAAGTGGCTGGCACGATGCTGACCCTTCAGAGGCGCCGGATAATGTCACAGCAGGTCAGGTGTATTTCCTGGTATTATGTGAAGTGCACCAAGTTACAGCAGGGATTAATGAGGCCCAGTTTTTATCACCCCTTTTATTCAAAAAGGGAGTTAGTTGTTAGATTTCAGAGACTAAAATACAAGAATATTTAATGGTGGTCTCTGATATGTGCAACTGTTGAGTATGAGTTGCCAGTAACAGCAGTAAGATCTTTTGTGAGTCAGAGATTTGAAGCTCTCCCCAAGCAGTGTAGAGGGAGGCCAGGAGCTGGTTAGACCAACTTCATCGTAGTTGGCTCAGAAGCAGGACAGAAGAGCGTAAATATGAAATATGAACTCAGAATAATCTGTAATTTATTGCAATTTGCAGCAGAGCAAGGGAATACCGGTGGGGTCTGACACCTGGCATAGGACCTCTGACTCTATGTTATATTTTCCATCAGGATGAGTGCAAATTGCAGTTCCAGGTACCCAGACAAGTCACTCAGATGATTGGTTCTGTAAATGTAGATTTCGCTGGGTGGTGAAGGAGATGGATTAGAGTGAGAACTCTGAAAATTTTCTTTACAAGACCTGCCTAAGGCTGAACATTTCTCTTCTTGTCTGGCACAGAGAAAGAATGGCTCTTTTTTGTCTCTGGAATCACACTTCCTACACTTAAAGTTGTGAAATCACCCACCTTGAAGGCTGCTGAGGGGACTAACATTTCTAGAGAACTGACATTGATTAGACAGAAAACCGCTCAGTTGTGCAATGCATCGCTATCACAGAAAAATGGATAGTCCCAAACCTTCTGAAACAAAGACAGTGCAATCTTTCAGACTGCAGTGCCTGGGGTCTTGCTGTAGCCTCTTCTTTCCACTCATAGTTGTACAACTAAAAGAGGAAAGGTTCAGATTGGATATGAGGAAGAAATTCTTCCCTGTGAGAGTGGTGAGGCCCTGGCACAGGGTGCCCAGAGAAGCTGTGGCTGCCCCATCCCTGGAAGTGTCCAAGGCCAGATTGGATGGGGCTTGGAGCAACCTGGGATAGTGGAAGGTGTCCCTGCCCATGGCAGGGGATGGAATGGGATGGCCTTTAAGGTCCCTTCCAACCCAAACCTTTCTATGATGTTATGACACAGAACTGTCCCCTCTGCTGCTGCTGCTTCAGTCTGTGCCAGAACTTCATCTTCCTTCACTATAAGGCAGGACCAGGTGGGAGCTGTGGATGTGCAAGCAGCCTGCACGAGAATTGGTTGCCATTACTTTTATCAAATTGTGATGTCTCTGACTGGGTGTAAATCAAATGTTTTTGCTAGGCCAGGACAGGTTCTTGTGTGCTGGCTACAAAATGGTACCGGATACCTGTGTGGATGAACCTTCATTCCGATGAAGCTGTTTCTGTGTGGTGGTGTTGGGGTTCTCAGGCAGAGAATAAAGGAAAATTGAGCACAAACATTCCTCAGATTAGTGCTGCTAAAGATGTCACGAGGCAGACAGAGACCATCTGTTACAGAGCAGGTCCTCCTCCCCACAGGCACTAAAATAAAGGTTTCCTTTGGATCACTGCTTTTAGGCTCCCTAGGATTTCTCTTTATGACTGCCCTTTTGCTCATCAGCTAAGGATGTGTTTGATCCCAGTAAGAACATTCAAGTTTAAAATATTTGTTGTTTTCCCCCATTTAATTAGCTTCTCTCTTTTCAAAAATGCAGTTAGATACTAGATCATTTTCCTAGATCAGTTTTGTGAGTAATGTATTTTATTTAATAATTCTGTGATATGGCTTATACAACATCTCATATTGGAGAATTTATTTCCTCTCTGACATAGAAAGTCATTAGCCTTAACTATTTATTCAGTAACATTTTTGTTCTATTTCATGGTGTCCAATTCATCTCTGGGATTAGCAGTGTGAATGCCAACCAAGTTTTTCTCACAGGTCTGGTAGAATTTCATATTTTATGTAAAATATAAATTGTAAAATATCAGATATTTCACAATTCTAATGCAGAGTTATTCAGTGCATATTCGAGAACAGGCATTTATCACAGCCTTGACTACAGTAATTTTCCCATATTCCAGCCTAACTGCCCAAGGTTACAGTGGTCAGAGCACCATTATTCTGCTTCCCTGTTGTGACTTACAAGCAGCTGAATTGGGATCAGGGCAGAGGCAGCAACAGATTGCAAAGACATCTCACAGCCTCTAACTCACCAGAATTGTGTGAGCTCCATAGGCTTTATGAGATCCACTCTCTGCTAAATCATGGCAGTCAGCCTCAACAGGGCAGATACTTCTAGTGAGGAGCTTACTATCTCTGCTTGGTAGATAATAAAGTAATAGTCAGAGAAGCCAGATTTGGGCAAAAACCTGCACCCCTTTACATGCTGGATTGAGCTGGTGTTGTGTGCAAGGATCAGCCTCATTTCTCCTACTCAGAGGATGCTGACTTTGCCTCTCTGCTGCAAGTCATTAAAAATCATGCAGCAGACGTGTGCCTCTGCCCAAGCCATGGAATGTTGCTTCTTCCCCTCTTCTCTTTTTCCAGGTTCATGCCAGCACCCCCTCTCTAACCTCACAGACCTGCCACATCCCAGTGGGACCCCTCAGCACTTCAGTGCCAACCACTGCCTGTGATCTCTGGCTGTGTCTCCCCCACCTGAGCTTCCCCAGGGAACTGAAGGTGTAAATGTCTTTGCTGCCTCTTTTCTTTACAGCTCTACTTTTGCTCCCTTCCCTTCTGTCTTATAACCACTGACTTTATAACTGCCTTAACTTCCATGAAGCATTTTGGCATCTAGAATGTGTGTATCAGTGGTCTTTTAATAGGATTTTTAAAAATAAAGTTGGAAAAAATGCCTAAAGGCCCCAAAAGAGGGAAGGTAGCTTGGGGAAGGTGTGAGGGCAGTTTTCCAGACTTCTCCTGGGCATTGCTGTAGCCACTGGTGTGATGTGGGGTGTGTTCCTCTGAGCACCTGTTGAGTGTGAATGTCCATCCCACCTAAGGGCACAATGGCAATTATCTCTTCCAGGTGGGACATTGTGATGAGGCTGTCTCTGAGTTTGTATTTTTAACTGCTATTTTTAACTGCTTACAGAGTGCAAACCAGAGCCTAGAGGCTTTTAGTCCCTCCTTAATATATTGCTACTTCTATAGCATAAGAAGTGTTGTAAAAATGAAGCAATGCCATAAAATGGCAAATTTAGTACAGTTTAAATTGTCTTTCTTCTGCAAATAATTTCAAAATTCTGAAATAGATAATCTGCAAAAAATATACTCTGCCATGGAAGTTCAGGCACAAGAAAAATTTAGGTAACTGGTGATTCTTCAGCAGCATGTAAATTGTAAATATTGTAATCAAAGTAAACCAGAAATTAATGTTTTTTTCTATCAACATTTCTAGTAGTAAGAGCTTGATATTTTATACAGGACAATAAAATGGTCCTGAAAAGACTCAACTAGCATTCTCAAGACAGTAATTTATTATTGTTTTAATTATTATCCATTTAGTAACAGCAGAGTTTCTCCAAGGGAGAAGAACACTGTCCTCTTGATATGACCTCAGTGACTGCCATGGTTGTCCAAGGAGTCATGTCTAGAGAGTCATTGCTTCTTTTTGTGTCAGCAGTCAGGTGCTTACTGGCAGTGTCCTGGTCAAAGCAGTTCAGTGACAAATCTCATCCCTGCTGCAGCTCCCAGGACTCCACACTCAGAGGGATGCTCTGCTAACATGTCTGTCAATTCTTGGCCATGGCAGATGAAGTTTCTTTTGCCTCATTCCCTGAAATCTGTAGTGTTATATCAGCTGCTTGGAATGATACAGAGTCAGATGGGGCAAGTTAAGTGGCAGGTTAACATATAAATCTCTGTCCTCCTCAGCATTGTTACTGATGCTGTCTGCTCACAGCTCTGCTGCTGGCTTCAAGTAATAACCAACTTCAGCTCAATCAACTCCCTTAATGCCCTTAATATCTTACTGCTGACACCCCCCTGCCAACAGCCTTAGTACCATCCCTAAGTATGGGAGACTGACAGTTTTGAAATGGCAATAAATCACCTTTTTCTGTCATCTGTTTATCTCAGCTAGGCCAAGGTGAAGTTGCCAGAAGAGAAACCTGAAACCAGAATGACTCTGCATGTAGCAAAATTGCCCCTTCTTCCCTGTTCTGCTCCAGAAATGTGTCTCCTGGACTACAAGTGTCTAGATAGAGCTGTGAATGTAATTGATTTTCTAGTTTGGCTACTGAACTGAGAAATGAAAATATGTTCAGCTTGGGTCAGTGTGATTTTTTTTTTTCTCCAACGGGCTGTGAGTTTTTCTACTAAGTAAATTAAGGAGGCAAAATTCATCTAGTGGTTTCCAAGTAAAAAGCCATCCCAGTGCATTAATGTACAAGTTTTTGATTCATCTGCATGCTTGGAAAGTGTCCATCTCAAATTTGAGTTCTCATGTATGTTTTATTGCTGCTGGTTCTTTCCCCCTCTGATTTACTTTTTTCTTCGATTCTCAAAAATGAAAATGTCTTGCAGCATTCTGTCTTCCTTGAATTAGTCAATAACCACTTTTTCTGACATCAAAGATCACATTTTCAATCAGATTATTTCATTCAAGTTGCCTCCTATGACCTCCCCATCTTTTCCCCAGTACATATTGATCACTGCTTAATTCTGTTTTTCTTCCCTGTCTTACCAAGAGATTTCAGTGTTCCTACATAAAATATCACCCTGCTTGTGGGGTTTCTTAGGTTATTTGGTCAGTTAACACAGCATTTCAGCCCTGAACACATTTTCTATCATTAGAAGAATGCTGATAATTGTGAAACCAACTTCAGAGTTTGATCTAGAAGACTATGATCTTTAAATCAATTGATGCCATATTGAAAATCACAAATACTATGTCTCTAAGACAGAGATTAAAATTAAGCAGCTGTCTAAAATTAAGCTCTTGCATTTGTGCTTTTTTGGCTCTCTGGACAGTATATTTAGTACTTGCGAAATTATATCCAGTGTCTAGTGTGGTGAAAAATTATTTGTGTTGCATAAATTCTTTTACAAAGCTGAGAAGAAATAGAGATGCTGAGAAAGACTTCTCTGAATCATTTGTAGAACAGAAAATTATAAAATTTTTGCATGGCAGTATGAAAACATAACATGTCAACCAATGATGAGTAACTAAATCAGAAGCTCCTTGTCCTTAATAAGCATTTCTTTTTCTCCTAATATATAATTCAACTAGATTAATGACAATCCCTCAGCTTAATAGCTTGACAGAAAGTAAGTTAATATACTGCTTTTGTTGGTGAGCCATACTATTACTGGATAATTTTTAAAATAGCAGTTTGCCAGGCTGATCAAACAGGGCTAATTTTGGACACTTACATTTTCATCTTCAGTGTTTCCTATTCCTTGACTGTAAAATTGGTCTCCAAGTAAGGGAGAACCTCCTGTAGATGGCAATGTTACACTTAGATAAAAGTGAGTGGAAACTACATCTCAACAGCTTCACTCTGTTAATCAGTGAGGGAAGGCATTAATGGCAATTCAAGATACAGCTGCTGAAGCTGCTGCAGAGGTAAATATCTATAAACACATCATTAGCAGTAAAATGATTGGATCACTGTAGTTCCTGCTTATAGGGACTTACTGAGGAACCATGCTTGCTGGGTTTTTTTACACCAATTCTGCGTGTGGTTCAAAAACAGACAGTTTGTCCAAATTCCTACCTGGTTTAAACAGGTGATATCCATTTGATGGCCTCATCATCATCTAGGAGACCTGCTGTTGTTCCAGTTAAAAGCATGGCATGCTGTTGGACCAGCTCAGACTCTCTTGGGAAAACAATAATAAAACCTGTGTCAGTTTTTTTCCTACTTTGTGGGCACCTTTTAATCAGTTTATTTGCTTTTTCTAAAGGTTTTTGTTGTGTCTTGTTTTGCTTAGTATGTGTTTTTGCCAATCCCTTTGTATACAGGTTTCAAGCCCATCAAATGCTTAAGTATCTATACACAAATATCTGAATTTTCATAGCTTCACATAGACTATTTAGAAATTGAAAGCTACACGTATCTTCAAGAAAATTTGTTCTAAACCAGACACCTTCCCCTCACGTTCTTGAAGATATTCCGTGGTTTGGGAAAATATTTAGTTATTTGGCATGAAAAACAAGTGAATTGGGAATCCAGCCCATGTGCTATATGAGTTAAAATCCAGTCACAGAGCCTGCATAGGAAGTATTCAAAGCACTATCCAGGACAAAGTGTTTATGAGCAATCATTATGCAGAAATATATGTGAACAAACCATCTGTTCTGCAACTTCAAATAATAAACAAACTGGCCAAAGAAGTCAGCACAAAGAAATTCTGTAAACTAGTGATGGCCCTAAATTAATGAAATAAAATATTCACTGTGAAAGGCTCATCCAACGTAGAACTGAAAATACATTTCTTGAGGCCAGGTCTAGAAAGTTTCATACAAACAGACTACTACATTTCTGTATCACCACGTTGTAACTTTATTTGCCATTGTAAGTAATACAGTTGTGGAAAATAGTGTTTTATTGGGAGGGCTGAGTAACTGTCTGCAAATCATGTAGCTGGGTGTGACTGTTTCATTTACTGGGTGTAAATGACTGTTCATTTACAGATGACTGTGTACAGAAAATTATAATCATTAATTTTGACTCTGAATTAAAGCTTTTCTCTGAAAAGGTAGCCCACAGAATATATACACTGTGGTGAAGCCCCTACTTCAGCTGGGAATCTGTTTTGTCTTAAGTGACCTTTTGCAAGGATCCCTAGGGTCTTCACTGCAATTTTGGTTGACCTTTTGTTAAAAACCAAGCTCTTCTACAACTGATATTTGGTGGAGTGATTACTTGAGCAGAGATTCATTGGAAAAGACTTCCAAAGGCACCGACAGGAGCAGGACACTGGATAACCAGCAGCAGGACACAAAGCTGCTCTACACTGTCACTCTACATACATGCTTTACATTAATAAGACTTTTTCTTAACAGACCAAAAAAGGTCAATTTAATGGTCAGGAAGGTGGATGGATTAGAGAATATCATGGTCCCAGTTGCCCCAGTCAATCTGCACTAAGAAACTTAGAAAATCTACAGAGAATAGGGACACACACCATGTCTGAGAAACAGCTCAGGGCTGGTGAGACTTGCTTTGGAGAGAGGTACTTCATATTATTTTTTAACCCTTCTAATTGTCACAACACAAATGCTTCTAAGGCCTCTGGCCAAGCTGGTACTTTTGGGATTACAAATCAGGTATCTGACACAATCATACTTCTGCTTTGGCACCGTGCATTTCATTACAACATGGACAAAACCTTCAGAGTTTCCTTCAGTTTGACAGATTCCAGACCATTTCTCCTACAATGGTGTCCTGTTTTAATTTTTTTTTTTTTTTTTTTTTATGTCCAGTGTATCAATGACTTTGCATGAACAGGAACATGAAGAGAATCAATCCTTTCCTCTGTTTTTTGTCTGAATGCTCTCTTGTGTTCATGGAAATGTGCTGGAATATCTCTGGGAATATGGGATAACTATAAAGTGATACTTCTGCTCAGCATAATTCTAGTTTCTTTCTCTTTCTGGACTGTATTAAGTAGTTTCCTAACCTCCAGTGGAGTGCCTGGTTAAGATATGAGGCTACCTACCAAACCCCATTTTTTTCTAAAACTGTTCCCTAGCTTTGATCTGGCTATAGGCAGGAGCAGTGCTCTGCTGAGGGCAGAGCCCACCACAGTGAAATGGGAGGCTGAACGTAACTGGTGGGGATGGGATATTTCCTGGAAAAAGGGGTAGTTTGTTTTTATTTCAGTCTCAACTAAATTTGATATTGTGGTTTTCTATGTTCTGATGAAAGAGTACAAATCAAGGTTTTTGCAAAATTATTACTCCATTTTGTCTGTATACTTAAACCTTGATATTTTTGATGGGTGTCATAGCACTAGTGAGTCTTTAAATGGATTTTTGGCCAAATCAGCAAACGTGTCTTCTCTTCAGCCTTAGGTGCCAGGGTTAGAGTTGAGTCCCCAACACCAGCACAGCAATGGTCTCCAGAGCTGCCTCACTCCACAAAGCACCTTTTTTGTACCTTTCTAATACCATTAGTGTCAGTGAGGCTCAAAAATATGAAGAAAATGAGAACCCAACTGGTCATAAGATTAGATATTATGTGTTTATAATAAGTCTCAAAGCTAATTTAAATAAGAGAGAGTCTTTCCTTTGTCCTCAGTGAGTTTTAACTTGGAAAATTACTGTGAACCAGGTAAAGATGAGAAATCCATAACTAACAGCCTCTTGTTCCTTTGTCTGAATTTTGAAATGAGTCTTCTTATTTTCTTTCTAGAATAATTTGATTAATTTATCTCTTGGAGCTGAGCCACTAATTCAGGGAACAAGTGATGAATTTAGCTTTCTGTTTATGGATGGTCCTTTGAGATGAGATAATGCTTTCACACAGCTTATCACTTGGTTTTTTGAGTGTTGTTTTATTTTTTTCCCCATTTATTTTGCTCTTTTCCCAGTGAATGGCTTGTTGTGATTATTTGGTAGTCAATATTTTACATGCAAGTCGTGTGGGTTCATTGTGATAAGTCACACAATGCTGCAACTGTCTCTGTGTTGAATAAACACAGCACAGGAGAAGAGTCTGAAGCTGTCCCTGGGACTGTGAAAGTCTCAAGGAGAAACAGCAACTTAGGAAAGTGAAAGGAACAGTTAGAAAATGTTAAAACTGTTGCATTGGCTTCACCAGACAGGCCTTGCTTAAAGCATAATTTCTTGAAAACTTCCTAATGCAAGTTTTATTGGAGCGTGCAGAGCTCATCTATCATATTCATTGTCACATTCTGTGCAGGAATTGCTTTGGGAGTGAGAGCCTCATGGACATGCAGCAGTCAGGTTAAGACCTGGATCATTTCTGCTTTGAGGAACAGCGTGCCCACAACCCTTTTTTGAAGCTCCATGTGCATGTATTTGGTGTGACCAACCACCCCTGAAGAAAAAGGAAGCTCAGGATGGATGCTGTGTTGTGGTGGTCTCAGTTGTGTGATCTGGTCTTTTCTGGACCCTTAAAAGAAAGAGTGAGAAAGGAATCAATTTGTATTTATATGAAGACACAGTTGAATCTTAACACAATTGATAGAAGGCACATTCCTAAATGATTCTGGAAAATCATACCTTTCCCCTGTGAATGAATACTGTTACAATGAGCTATATGCCAAATGGCAGCCATTGGACTGTTTTATGCTTTGTGAAGCCAGAATGGGTTGAATATTGTTATCACCCTTTCAGTGGGAACAATGCTGCACCATAAAAATTAAACACAATGCCATTCCTGATTTGCTAGAAATGATTGAAGGATCCCTGTTCTGAAAGCAGAAGTGTATTTCCTTCTCCATTCTCATCCTCTCCAGAAATTAAGGAATGCCTCTGAATCACTGAAAGTATTTTCAGCAATTGGCCAATTTGTAGGTGTTGACTTTGTAAAGACTCCCTGCCAAATCATAGAAACCATTTCAGAAGAGAGGGTGGCTTAAAAGTAGCCCTCTGTCATGATAAAATTAAAAACACTAAGACACAGTGTTATTGTGTGTCCTTTGTGACAAGTAGGGAAATACGAAAAGCCTGCTGGTAATCACAGGCAGTATGCAAGTGCATTTTTAAAGGAGTGGATGTTAGAGGCATCCAGGTTTAATTACAGTCTTGTTTAAGAAAAAGCTCTGTTCTAATTGCAGTGTCATTTTTAGATTGTGGGAAATCTTCCACTGTAGTAGAACAGGTACATCTGTTAAGTACAGGATACTTTCTCACCCCCTTGTAGGAATGTTAAGTGTGTAATACAGGGAAAATAGGTAAGGAAATATCTTCAGTGAATCATCTACTCGTTTCCAATCTTCCTGAATTATCATTTCTTTTCAAACACAGCAGCACCCTACAGGGACAGACTTCTTTATACGAATGCTAAATAGAACTAAGAAAAAAAAATTAGTATTTTAAGACACACTGCCATGCTACCCACAATGTGATGTGAATTTTGGCACTGCAATAGAGAAATTATAGTGCTGACAGTTTTTAATTTGGTCAATAATAATAGTCTTGGTAAGCATATTTTTTCAAATGGGAAAAAATGTGTTTCTTTTAAGCCATCTCTCTGTGTTTACATAGTATGTAAAAGTACAGTGCAAATGTGATGATGATGATGATAATAATAATAAAGTAGAAAACTCTATTGTGTGATACAGTTGAGTGCATACTCATTATATTAAAACATTTTCATCTGGCCTGATGTTAAGTGTTAGCATTGCTTAAGAGAAGTATGATTTTTCTAAAAAAAAAGCTTTGTTTTCTTGTATAACCATAAAACCCCCTATTCTATAAACTTTTGAATGCTAGTGATGTTTGTGTATCTCATTGCTCAGTGGTTTGGATAGTATCTTCCCTTTGCCTATTCAGATCATAATGTCTCTAAGGGCTTCTGTGTTAAGTGTCTTCTGTGTGAAAACAGAACCCAAACATTCCCCTCCTCCACTTAGCACAATACAGAAATATAAATAATAACAGTAGAAATATAAATAATCCTCTGTAGAAGATACCTCAGACGAACAACTCCATGCCAAAATTTCTCTTCCTACTTGGTCTCACAGGTTTAGAACACAGAGACTGCCCTTTTGCAAACTTAAGCCTGGGTCTGAGACCCAAGGGCATAAGTAGCTCTATATTATTATGTGTATGCACATGTCTACAAATGTGTATTAATAGATATATATATATATAGATATATATATATATCATTTTGGAAATGACAAAGGAATGACAACACCAGGAATGGCATCTCAACAGTGTATGGGATTAACGTTTCTCAGGTGACCTTGGCTTAATTAATTTTTCGTCTTTTGAGTGCCTGATTTCACAGCTTTGACTGAGTTTTTCTGTCCAAAACGTAGCTGCCTATTTAGGAAAGCCTGTGCCTAGTTTCATTTTTAGATTTAGGTTTTTGTCTTTTGAAAGGGATGAGGGTACAGAATTTGAAGGCAGTGAATATTGATTATGGTCTCCAAAGGAAATATGTGTATGTGTCAGATTAATTTTAACAAATTGTGTTAAATCATACATGTTAGGCCTGAATCTCATCTCTTTGCTTTCTTCCTGTACTTTTGAACACACTGAGTTTCTTTTGAACATCTGATTTTTTTGATCAAGTTTACAGCTCTGTGTAAGTTATTAATTTACCTAAACCTTTCAAAAGTTATGTTTCTGTCCAAATCCTTGCTTTCATCGACAACTAACTGAATTTTCAGGATAAGATTACAGTCATTTGAGATCCACAGATCAGAGGGGCCACAGATGGCTTTATTGCAGAAAAATGTTGTAGGCTTGATGTGAAACATTTGATGGGTTTGCTGCTTCTCTGGTCTTCATTTCTGCCTGCTAATATACCACTAGGCCTTTTCAGTTAAAAAATGGTACTTAATTGTTTGTATGGACCTGTGAATGTCAATAATATTGCTGGATTTGTTTTGCTAGCTGCAGTATGGACTAGAGAACTTGAAGAACACAAACCCATTCAGTCACTAGGGGCATGTGTACAAGAAGATTTGGGCAGCTCTGAAATAGTTTCAGTGGATCTGAGCCTACATGGACAAAAGCAGTGTATGTTTTAAGAAGTACATTCAAGTAATTAGAACAGCCCCTCCATTAAAAGTGTGTTTTGCCTCAAATAATAAGGCAAACATGTTCAATATTCTCCTAGTAATCCAGGAGAATACGTGAATGCAGGCAGAGCCCACTTAGTGTGAGACTGCTGAGGATTCAGAATCACTTCTCACATTCTCCAGCCTTTTTCATTCTGAACAAGTTTTGTGAATATTTAATATGCTGTCAACTCGAGGTCATAAACGGTTTGCAACAAATAATTAATGCAACAAACTTAGACTCTTCTGCTTTTGAATCTCTGAGAAGGGGTGGCCATTTACTCGTGTAGAAATGCACTGAATCTTTTACACATTTTTTGGTTGTTGCTAATATTGGTGGCAGAGTGTATCTCATAGGGCAAGGTGGGCCAATTATCATTCTGTTGCCAATACTCCTTAAGTTCTCTTATTGAATTTGACACAGTGACAGCATCATTAACAGCAGTCAACTTGATTTCAGCAGTTTACTGAAAACAGTTTTTGTGGTTTGCTTGTAATGTGTGACATTTGAATAATATACAGAATCACTTGGCATGCTTAATAATAATATTGCAATACATTTTTATAATAGCTGTTGCTAAAATAAGTGTATTGGCAACTTTCACTGGTACCTACTCTATTCCCATCTCCCTGAAATAAAGTGTTTTATTTATTTGCAACACCTGGAGAGCTGTGAGAAGGATATTGTAAAAGTCCATCTGGACAAGCGAGCAGTGGTAACGTAAATTATAGTGCTCAAAGGCCATATGCATGAAGTAAAAGTGAAGGAGCTTTTGGGTATCTGGTCATATATTTTCTAAAGCTGACTGCCTTGAAACAATAATGTTGCCAGGTTGGTTATAAATGGTATGTGGTTTGAAATGTAGTTCCTGAAATTTTTCGTTTGTTGTTTCACTCAAATGTTTTTTCTGCAGCTGCTTTGAGTCTGCTGTTAACAAAGATAAGCACTGATTCTTGAAGTTTTGTTGATGACTTTAGGTAGGCAGAAATCTGCCTATCTCCTGAACAGTCATATAACATCCCTTCAGTCTCCTGATCCTCAGTTTGTCAGATCAGACCCACACCAGAGAGGTGACTGGCAGCTGCCTTCCATAGGTTTTGGTGCTGACAGTCCATTCCTCTGCCTCTCTTCCCTGACTCCTCATTCCTTGGGGTCTTCTCGTCCCCTGCTTGTCTGTCAGTAGAACCAACTGTGGTCTTTGGTCCTCAACTCAATAATAACATATTTTTCCCCTGAGAATTCTGGTTTGAAATCAAATTGACTAGTTGAGTTTTATCCCCTAAATGCACATAGTTCCATTGCCCCACTTTTTTAATACATTTTTGCCTGGATTGTAGGATTTTTGCTGGGATTTGAGGATGCTCTCTGGGTAATACTGGCAAATCTTTCTTATGAAGTGTTTGTTTTTTTCAGTCAGTTTCTACTACTGTCTTTTCCTGTTTTCCAGCTGGCAAACTTTCTAAATCCTGGGTGAATACTGAAGGCAGGCATGATGATCGTGTTTACGTGATTTTTCGAACGTGGAACAATTTCAGAAATTACACTGTCAAGCTCCCTGCTCCTGTGTAGAAAATGTTGCACTTCCATAAAGGTCTGTGAGGAGAAATCAGTGTAAGAAATGGAGGGTACTCCAAAACAGTCAAAACTTTATCAATATTTGAGTCCAAATACCAACAGGAGTAATTATCCCTATACCCAGCACAGCACTTGAAAGTATGGTAACCTCGGGAACTATAAACTGTAGAAGAATGAAATTGGTAAAGAAATGTACTGTCAGAAGGAAATAAACGTTAAAAAAAAAAAAATCTGTGTGAACCCTGAGATATTCTTAAGTTTCTGCTTTTAGATACAGCTGTATCTTCCTGCTACACAGAAGAGAGGGTAATTTTTTTTTTTCCCTCTGGAAGAAAAAGTACTTTAAAATCATCTCCTGCATGGGCTTTTTAATTTTATAATCTGCCTAAGAATATCTTGCTTCCTGCTGTAATTTTTCAGCTGATTAGAAACTAACCCATGTGTTCCTACCAGCATTCAGGATTTGTATTAATGGTAATAGCAGCAGATCCGCTTGTAATGAAGGAACACAGAGGTGTGGAAATATTTTTGGGGTCATTTCATTGCTTTGAGAGTCAGATGCATAAAAGTTGCAGCCAGGGCCAACCACCACAGAACTACCCCAGCCTGTGAAGTGTCTCAATGACACACTTTCTTTAACTACATAATGTCCCAAATCTCTGTGCCAAGCGAAACATTGCCTTCATGTTTCTGTCCCACAGACTGTTGCATCTCCAGGGCTCCATTCTTGTCATCGCTCGACAAGATGCTGAAGGTAGATCTGCTGCTTTGGGTATGTTTAAATAAGAATGTGCTTACACTTCTACTTTCAGCATATTTCAGACTTAAGTTAATTTTTACTTGGTGTGCTTTTCCTTTGTGCTGTTCCTTTTGCAGTTGCTCGTTCTTTGGTGTACATTGTGTCAAGGTTGTTGTGTTTCTTTCAGTTTCTTCAGCATGTGCGTCTTTAAAAGTAATTGTGTTAGGAAGCAGAAGCAGCTTTGTTGCTTATACTCCATGTTTTGGATGTCTTTTGAGCCAAATGTCTGCTAAAAGATGAAAGCAGTGGTTTAGGAGCTGTATTCATGAAGTGACTGTCCTAAACTAAGGATATTGTATATGAAAAGGACTTTGTTTATTACCTGGACAGTAATTCTTCCTTTTGTTCCACTTCGTGTATCAATCAGGGTCCCATCTGCCTGTCTTTTACTCAGCAGCATACCCAAAATCTCAGGTAATTGTTGAACATTCAAACAGGTCATCACTAAAAAAAGCAGATAAAGGATTTGTGAAACGTGTCACCTGCAAGAAAAGACTACTACTACTTTAAGACTTGCTGAATTTAACAAAAGATTTAGACAGTAATTTTGATTAGTTTGTGGCCTACTTTTACATCCCTAACTGCTTGGTTAGACTTCTAAGAACTTTAACAGGAAATAAAAGTCCTTTTTTACTACCTCTATGTTCAATGCTGTTCCAAGGCTGCCGTGCTATGCTGACTGCATACGGCTTCACTGGCAAATTGGCACAGACTTCTTCAGCTTTTTTACTTCCCCTCTCCCTGTCCCAGTTGAGTGAGCTCTGCAGTCACTAGGTTTCCATATGAAGACCAGTAGCATGTGAACACTGTATTGCTAGGAGCATTCAGTGTGTAATCACACTGCCTTGGCTTGGCACCCTCAGCCATGGCAGTGCTGATTTCAGTGCCAACCAGCAATCTAAATATTTGCTCTGCTTTTCAGAAGGGTTTTGCAGTCCAGACTGAGCTTGGTTTTTTTTCCCCTGCAGCCAAACTGCTCTCAACTACTCAGCTGAAGGCTGAGACACACCTAGACAGACTTTGGTCCCAGCAGGGACTGCAGTGTAAGCAAGACAATGATTGAACTTAACAAATGATGTTTATGAATTGCAGTTATGTCATTTGACCACCTTCGGGATTAAGTGCAAAACCAGTTCCTTCCTTAGTTCACTGAAGTCCAAGTGCAGCAACCCCTAAACACCTGCATTACTTAGAAGAAAATATTGTTGAAAATTTCTTGGTGTAATTTGGGAGCCTTTTCCATTTGTTCTCTAATGCTGCATTTAAGAGGTCTTTTAATAGACTTACAACAGTGATAATAAAATAGATGACATTTATAATCCTAATTTTTCTTTGAGTACAGGCATGTTTGTTTCTTCACTGCAGTCTCTTAGAACTCCTACCTTGCTCTGCTGCTTTCTGCAAAATCAGGGAAGGTGTCCTTGCAAGTGTCCAGCCTCAGAGCACACAGTAACAAGGAGTTTGCCAGCAACAAAGCAGGGAATTGAGCAGACACAGTCACACTTGCAAACTATTTGCCAAATAGGGAAGGAGGAGAAGAGGCAAGATTAAAAGAATACAGATCTTAACTCTTTTGTTAGCTTCTGGGTATGTCGGAAGTAATCGGAAGGAAATGAAAATTCAAGTTGACAGTTTTCCCTTTAAAATGCTCTGTGCATTAGTGTTGTATGTGAATAGCATTATCTTTTTCTTCTTTTTATTTTTTTTTCCTAAGAGAAGTATCTATTAGATGTCTGTAACAACAATTGCTTACTGGTTTATGCTTATGGCTTATCACAAAACTATTCAGGAGGACTCCTGGTAAAAACTGTGAAGTTTATATAATTGCAACAAGAGGCAAAGCTTTGCTTTGGGGTCTGCTACACTATCAAACTCTGCAAGACCAAAAAATAATGGTGTAATTCCAATGACTTCTTCTAAGGGGCCGTGTGAGTTTTTTTGACCCAACAAGACACTTGTTTTGGCAAGCAGAATAGCTTTGAACCAGAGCTCCTTCTGATTAATACAGAGCTTTCACTGGTCTATATTGTAATTATCTTTTGGTCTTAGTCTTGTGTTTTCAGTGGGATGTGATAATTACACAAAAATTAAATATTTTAGCTCTTTTTTTTTGGTGCGTGTTATCTGCAGTTATATTTGTGCAAGTGTTTCAATGTAACATCATGGAAAATTACCACAGTGACAGAACTGCAAAGATCCCATATTATTACCTTGTGCCATGGGATTTCAAGTAAACTAGAACTCTTTATGGTTTAGGAGAGCTGCCAGTCCCCCTGAAATTACCATTTTAATTGAGTTGATCATAAACAATTTGCTCTGGCTGTAATACTAGACTGAGAAGATTAAATCTATTTAGCCATAGTTTGGGGAAAGGGTGACCTTTCAGCCAGTTTTGTTATAACTGAAAGGTTACTAATTTTTCTGACTGGAGCTTGATGCAAGGACATGAGATGTGAAATTGTAATATTAGAAATAGTATTTTTGTTTAAATATGTAGGTGTAGTCAGTAAATACATATTTATAATTTTTTCTCACTTTTATAATTGTTACCTGAATCTGAAAGTATTAAATCTCTCTATTTGGAATTTTTATTATGAATATTGAGGAAAATACAGATGACTGATACACACACAAAATCAACTTACTTTTAGAGGAATAACAAAATCAACTTACTTCTAGAGGAATAAAGTGCCATGTCTTAAAATAGCAAATGTCTTCTGGCCTCAAAATTTCCAGGGCCAATTCTTTTTTTTTTCTCTCTGAATTCTTTTGTCTTAAAATTGCCAGCAGCCTAAACATTATGTAAGAGTTTTGTCCTGCCAACAAGCCCATCTCCTCTTGCTGTGCTCTTTGCTGCCTGTGGTCTCTGTCAGCTCCAGCACACTGGAGAGCCCAAGCTGTTCCCTTCAATCCAATTAACCCCAGACAGTTACAGCCATGTTTGGTGTCATACTTGCAACCTTTTTTTTCTTTTGTTATTTAAATGACTACTTGATTTCAGCATTTCCCTCATGTTGGCTCTCTCAGATAACTGGTCATTATAACAACTTGCTTTCAAATCATTACCCTTTTGAGCTTGACCTATTGCAGAAAGGTAAAGAATTTCTGTGCTTTTTACCTACCATTTTGATAAGTTTAATCTAATAGTCTTTTTCTCGTGTGGAAAGGCAGTCAAAGTCAAAATGCAGAATGTGATTTTGAAGTCTCTTTTCAGCATTCTTCTGGGGCACAAACATACTAGAAGCTTAAGTAATTGTAAATAGGGGGAAAAAATGCTTTGCTACTTCAACAGCTTTCTCAGATGGGTTGATTTAGCAGGTATGGCTGCAATCAGAATATGCAATGATTTTACAGTTCCAGACTAGTTTTGTCTTTGCTTCTGTAAAGGACAATCCTGTACTATGTGCCTTTCTTTTCCTTTAAAAAAAATTATGATGGAAAATACAGCTCTTCAAAGACTTCTATCATTGACAGAGGTGTTTGAAGGAATAAAGCATGCACAAAATATCTTCAAATTGTACTGTGCTCCCCCTTTTAAATTTTCTTTCTTTCTTCTGAAATACAATGCAGGTCAGCACTTCTTCATTGGCATGGAAGCTCAGACCATTACTTGGACTGTATGGGCATCATAATTGTGATGGATCATGTGCTGCAGCCAACTCTCTACTCAGAGTGGAATTTGGACAGACAAAGAGTAAATACAACCCTCTTTACACAACAGAACATAGTGTAGAGACCTGGGAAACAAAGGAGAGTATCAGGCATGTTGATCCCATTACTCCCCAAATATTTCTTTTGCTCTGGTGTAACACCAGCAAGAGGTTCAGAACTGTGTGGTGACTGTATGGATGCATGTGAGGGAAATGCTCTTTCTGGAAAACAATCCTTCTGTGCACTAAGCTGTCAAAATAGATTGCCATCAAGGCTTCAGGAAGTAATGAAGTATGTCTCAAATGAGCAGATTGTAGCAGAGAGGGTTAATTGTGTCTTCAAAAAAGTTACACAATATCTGGAGAAAAGTTATTGGATGAGTTCCCTCTGATTGCTAATTAGTATTAAGACATCATTTTCTTTCCTTTTTCATTTGCACTGTGCTTCAAGGTAAAAGATGGAACACAGGATTATGACAAATTCTCTTCTGGGATCTCTGCAGTGGGGCTTGTCTTTGATCTTCCTTTCCTCCTGCCCTTGGAGACCAAGTGCATTTTTGCACATGGCAAATGCACAGAACTGTGGGGCTCAGAACTGCTGTGCTGATCAGAGAGAATTTCCCTGATAATTCTGTGCTCTGCATTATTGAAACATTACAAAAGTGTAGTCCAGGCTGTTTGGGGTTTATATTGGATGTGTCTTTGTGTCCTGCCCTGGAGGCCGCAAGCCTGGCATGGGATGAAAGGTCAGGTGGCCCCAAATTCGGGTGTGATCTGTGCTGTTGAGTCATGACAGTCAGATTTGTTTTCCCCTGTATTTTTTTTGTATTTACTGCTGTGAACTGGTGGTTAATATGGGAGTTCCCTGTAATTTTTGAAAGCTGTCCTCTCCTGATAACTCTTCACAATTTCTGCTAGGGGACTAAGGCTACAGTGGGCATATATTTCAAATAGATTTATATTAGAGAAGCAAATCCTGTCAATCAAGAAGTTGATAGCTGAAACTGGATATTGAGGACCTCAGCTTACAGATACAGGGTCTCCCTAAAGCAAAGTCTGTATCAGGCTGTGCTGGGTCAACAGCACAAGAAAGCAGTACTGAGGTGTGTGCAGTAGAGATAAAATGAAAATAGGGCTCTTTTTCAGTACCGTTATCTTACTGACATGCTGTATGCTGGGTTTCTTGGAGCTGCTAAATTTAGATATTTTGTGCAAGGTGTGCACCCTATGAGAGCTCTGCCATTGTGGGAGAGCCTGGAAGATGATGTTGAGTGAAATACAGGACCAGGAGTGGGCAGTGTGGGAGGTAACTAGAGATGGACACCTTCCATGCATGGCTGTGAACAATATAGGCTTGTTGCACTACAAAGTGACCTGAAGTTGTACTGATTGTATATCTTGAAGTCTTCTTGCATAACTGAATGAGTAAAGGTTTATTTGGGAAAGACAGAACTTTACTTTCAGCTGCAAAGTTGCTCTGTGGGATTTTCTCTGTTTCCCTGAACCAGTGTACTTCCTTTTTTTTTTTT
>VZRZ01000213.1:16194-37599 GCA_013398175.1 Climacteris rufus | reverse complement strand
TTTTTATTATAATTATTAAATATTTGAAATCATCTTTATTGCATACAAGCTTTAACATTGGTTTCTAGTTTCTTAACACCAGTGCGTGATTTTTGTGCATGAGAGCTCCTGGGGAGGGTTAAAAGAAACTTTATGATGTCTTTCTGCTGTTACTTTAACAAGCTTGTCAGAAACTCTTTGCACAGTAAAATCTACTTGTACTTGTCCTGAGACCTTTTAGGGATTCTTCCTTTCAACATCCTGTCCTGAACCTAATTTTACAGTTCAAGTACCTCAATTGTTTTGGAGATCTTGATAAAATATAGAAGGGATATCCTCAAACTCACAATTAGGAAATCAGCTATCTTTCATGTCGAAGAACTGTGACACTGCTAGAATTCTCTAGGATTCTCTGTATCCTGGCCTATAAGAATATTGCTGCTTTTATAGGTGGTTTGAACTCGAAGCCTTTCCAGCACCCAAGCACGGTGTGCCAAATACTACTTTTAGTCTTTATAGTTGTAACCAGTTTTCAATTTTCACATCCTCCCATGACATTCTTCACTCATTTTCTCACTGGATTTTTTAATCCAGTGGTGGCAATATTCCTAATAAATATAATTAAAAAGATAGATAGGCCAACTTATCTTTGCACTCTGATTATTAATTCTTGCAGAATAGTTTCAATTTTCTGGGTTTCTTCTGTACTGAGCAATGCAGAGGTGGATTATTATATGTGTGAGAATGTACTCTGACATGTGCTGCCATCTTACAGGGCTGTGCTCTGTTGGTATAACATGCTTTGGACAGAAGCCTTTGAAAATTGATTATTTAATCTTCCAGCAGGTATTAATGCATATTTTATATGTGTTTGTAAGTCAAACCTATAGACAACTGGGTAGTGCCAAATTTGCAGTGGGAAAGGGCTCTTGTACTGCCTCTGTTCTACAGACAGTGACTGATACAAACATCAGCTTCCACTGACACATCTTCACTGATGATAATCCTTGGTGTTTGCTTTTCCATACCTCATACTCTTGTCTTTTATGCTTGACAGGAATTTTCATTAGCTGTACATTCACTCCTCATTTATTCTCATCTTTTACAAGAATGTTTGGGTTTGGGTGTTTTTTTTTTCCAGGGAGAACTTGACTACTGAACTTTTCAGTTTTGAAATAAAAAATAGATCACTAGGATGATCAGATGTATCTAACACAAAACTTTTTTGAAAAACCTGGGAAGGCTGACATGACAAAAAAAGTAATTATAAACTTTCTTTATGATAACTTGAAATCATTAGGTAGTGGCTACCTAATCATTTTTTGGAGTGTTGTTGGAATCAAAGCAAATTATCATAGCTGTGGAGGGCAGTTAGCAGTAAGTCTTGTTTACATTTTGGAAGCTGGCATTCCACACATCGAGTTACATCTAACCCCCTTCAGCACCTGTCAAAAGTAATATTCATCACTCTTCCATAAAAGGCCTAAAGTGACTTGATCAGCTGAAGTTTCTCTGTTTTAGCTGCCTGCTCCTATTTGAGGCAAGGAGAGCCTGTCTTGCTGCACAGAAGCATTGTATGTCTTTGTTAAATAGATACTCAACTTTCCTGTTCACTGCATCTCCTTTTACATCCCATCGTCTTCCTGCTCCCTCCTGACTGTCAATAAATAAAATAAGCTCAGACCAAACAAAGCTGAAAAGCTGCAGCCAGGCAGGGAGGGATGGAAGCTGTCTTGAGCTGGGCTTCCCACTGATGTGACAGCACTGAAGGCAGTCAGACAGAGGAGAAGATCAAACACTGAACTTTTGAGGTCTCTTGCTTCACAAATGCACAAAACAAAAGTGCTGATATGTTACCTGGAGTAAAAGACAAGTCAACAATAAAGAGATAAAGTAAGTAATGAGAGGAGGGATTGAAGGACATTGCAGTAGCTCATCTTACATGTATATTTAATGCTGGTTGACAGTGTGGATGGGATCTAATGAATTGCAGGCGTGGGTGTGTTGTGTGCCCAGTAAAAGGAACGGCTTAAATTATGCAGGACATGTCATCCTGTTGCCAAATATTTAACACCATTCCTACACAAAAGAGACAGCTCAGGGGATCCTTATTTAAACACTAGTAATCAAATCCTTCTCTCATCATGGCAAACCCTTTTGCATAATTTGTGCCTGCCACATCTAGAACTCACATACAAAGTAATTCACAATGAGGCAGCCTGGTGTTGGTTGACAAATCTTAGTGCTTCAATGACAATTTGTGCTGTTCCATAACTGTGTGAGTGAGTAAAAAGAAGTCTGTCTGAATCCCCATTTGCTGATTATAATTGTTGTCTGTGCCTGTATATTTTACAGTGACTTATGATAATTTCTTGGCCTGGGATTGAGAAAGAATCTCTTTGCCTCAGAAAACTGACCATTCTGACTCAAAAAGAAAAACGTTGGAACTGCAAATATTTTCCACAAATTGAAAGTCACCCCGAGCTCCCCATATCTCTTCTGAAAGTAATGCTTTCAGCAGAAACTGGCTGATCTGCCTAATGGGTACAAATTGTTCCTGCCTGAAATGAATTTTATTTAAAATTCAGTATCTTTCAAAATTTATGGTTACTAGTCTGTAGGGGTTTCTTTACTTCTGTAAAATACACAAAGAGAACCTACAAAGTAAAAGTTGTTAAATTATTTTTTCATGGAATCATGGAATAGTTTGGGTTGAAAGGGATCTTAAAGATCCTGTAGTTCCAACCCTGTGCCATGGGCAGGGACACCTTCCACTAGACCAGGTTGCTCCAAGTCCAACCAGACTTCCAGAAAGGGGGCAGCCACAGTTTTTCTGGGCAACCTGAGGGGCCTCACCACCCTCATAGAGAAGAGTTTCTTCCTCATATCTAAACCTGCCCTCTGTCTGTTTAAAGCCATTCCCCCTTGTCCCATCTCTCCATACCCTTGTAAAAATTACCTCTCCAGCTCTCTTGGAGCCCCTTAAGGTAGTGGACGGTGACATAAGGTCTCCAGAGCCTTCTCTTCTCCAGTCTGAACAGCCCCAGCTCTCCCAGCCTGGCTCCAGAGCAGAGGTGTTCCAGCCCTCTGAGCATCTTTGTGGCCTCCTCTGGACTTGCTCCAATGGGTCCATATCCTTCTTATGCTGGGGATCCCAGAACTGGGGCCTCTCAAGAGCAGAATAAAGGGGGAGAATTACCTTCTTCAAATCCTGTTTCTTATGGTTCATCCCAGGACAGGGTTGACTTTCTGGGCTGTGAACACGCATTGCTGGGTCATGTTGAGGTTCTTGTCAATCCACACCCCCAAGTTCTCCTCAGGGCTGCTCTGAGTCATTCTCCACCCAGCCTGTATTTATGTGTATTAGTTCTTAGTTCTCTCTTATCCTGGTCCATTTTGATTTCCTTAGAGGCTGTACTGTGCTGACCCCTCTGTGTTTCACCCAACAGAGTGCATTTGGGTGCTGATAACTTAATAAGCATGAGGAAAGAAAAAAGGAATAAAGAACAGCATTGAAAACCTTAGGCAGCCAACAGCTTTGATAGTAGCAGATGAAGTTTCAGTGGGAATTACAAATGAGGAGATAGAGCAGAATTTGTAATAAAGAAGCATGATGCCGTTCAAGAAATTGAACTTCCACCTACATATTTCATACTTATTTGCACAGTGTTCGAAATTCCATAATGTTAATGATGACCTTTAGTATGCAAGAGCATTAGGGGAAGGAAGATGTGTCTTGCTATATTGTGAGACCACAAAATTTAAAAAAGAGTTTGAGAGTATGATTAGGAACTAATTAGTATCCGCCATAACATCTCCTGTGTGTTTGATATATGAGTTATAAGATTGGATTCCAAAGTTAAACTACTACAAAATTTTAATGTGCTGTTATACCATTTTGTTAAAATCTGGAAGAGAAATAACTGAGATTACAATGTGAATGTGTAGGTAAAGATTCTTAGAGGAGTTTTATGTATCTTGCAGATTTTTAAATGTATAAGTTCTGGAGAGGAGATATGTAGCTTACACAAAAACCAACTCAAGGCTGAAAATATTACTGGAGGCAAATCTGCCTCTGAAGTAGTAAAATCTAGACTCACGTCTGATTGTTTTAGTAGAAAGTTTCTATGTACTCAAAAAGCACAAGCTCTCACTGAATTTCCTGTTGGCTGCTGATACAGAGCATTACAGAAAACACAGTGCTCTGTGTTTTATGAGCATTATATAATGTTTAGAGGATTTATGCTATTAAGACAAATATATAAATACAGAGCAGTCTTTTCCCAGAACTTTTTGGTTTCTGACCATTCTGCCTCAAGGATTGCCTGAGCCAATGGTAGCAACAGCAAATTGATGATGACTCTGTTAGGCTTTCATTAATTTGAACAAATTGTTTTTGGTCTTTTCAAGATTTTCACCTTCTAGTCATTTGTAACTCATTGGCATTTTAAAGTTTAAAAGTTATTCCAAATTTCTTTTCCATTTTGAATGTCAGGCCTCATATCACTTTGTTTTCCTTCCCCATATTTCTGTCCTTGACTAGATACCTCACTGTTTTGCTTTCTGGAGGGCTGGTATATATATAAATGAAATTCTCTCTTTCAGCTTTCAAGAAATTGGCTTTGGGTCAGTGACTAGACCTGTTCTTTCCCTTTCTGTCACTTCTCCCATCTTCTCCTCCCCACACTGTGCTTGATATATTACCTCTTCTTGTGTGCTTTCTGCACCTCGTGCTTCATAGTTTTTCCTTGCTCTCATAATTTTTCAGTCTTTGCTTCAATCTTTTATTTTCTTCCTTTTCATTCTGTTCATTTTGACAACTTTACTGTTGCCTTGCCATGATTATGTACTTACTCAGTTCAGTTCATGTTTGATAAAGAAAAATCAAGCCTGTTAATTCTCATTTACCAATACATTAACTCTAATTTGCTGCAGGAGCAGTGACTGCTTCTGTTTCCTCCAGAACTTTCCTCTTTTATCCATTTCCCTTGCCATGCTTCCAGCCCTGCATGTAAAGCCTGGTGTTTGCACAAAAGCCTGGTGAATGAGGTGGAAGTTTGGTACCTTAATACCTTGACTCTTGATGCCTTGAAGCACCAGATAACCAATTTACTGAACTGCCAGCTCTATACAAATCTGAAAATCAGTGGTTTGAGGTGTAGCCTTTCCTACCATTAGACTTTCCAGTTTTACTTGATATTTATCCAAATTCAAGCTGAAAGGCACCATCGATGACAAAGCTGCATGGAAAGCAAACCGGGCAAAAGAGGGAACCTGTCTGAGATCCAACAGAAGGGCTTTGAAACCAAGAAATGTGTTTTTCCCAGGACTTTTTCTTGTCCTGCAGTTAAAAATTTGATTCAGTAAAAGGGACTATTTTGGATCTGCAGCTTGCAAAGTCAATACAGCACCAGTGGCTGTTCTTCAGTGGCAAAAGCAGAGATAGAGCTTCTGATTATTTGTACATTATTTCTTAATCTAACCTGAAGTAAGTCCAGTGATCTCTGGAATAATTTATCATTCTTTCTTCAGAGACAGAAAGTATTACATGATGAAGCCTGAGCTCCAACTGTGCAATAAAATAGCTTTGACTTACTGGTAATGAGAGCAGTATTAAGTCCCTTCTATCTAGTGGGTGTGAAATGAAGTCATTTGATGTGACATTATTGCATTTTATAGAGAGCATAGCAAAAGATCTTGTTGAGAGGGACTATGAAGATAAAAATGATCAATAGACAGTTTCTTGAAACAAATAAACTAGATTTCTATGTAAACAATGCCCAAAACATCATAATACCAGCTGAAGTACAACTTATGCTGGTCCTCAGCTTGAAACTAAACTGTTAATTAGTTATAATGTGGTGTTGGTAGAGGTTTGAAGACTAAAGATGAATGGAGAGTTCTCATTCTAATAACCACACATTTTGCTTCTGCTCTTACCTTTAACAGTGAAGCTTTAACTCTTTCAATACTTCCTAACACCCTTCCTTTCACTTTTTTATTTAAATATTTATATATGAAATTAGAAAAAATAGTTTCACTGGCTGTATGTTGGCTACTTGATTCACATGGCAAGTGAATCAGGGTGAGACTGAACTCACCTGAAACAAAAAAAACAGATTGTAAAGAATCTCTACTATTATAAATAGATGTATCCATATTGAGGTATAAATTTAAGGATGTTTCCAGTCTATTTCCACCCTAAAATATTGCATTTTTCTCTATCTATACCCTGCTACAATGGCAAAGACCATGTTAAGAACAAGCAGCAAATTGTCTTTGTATCACATTTGTGTGTTAACTCAGGAATAAGCAATGTCTAAGAGGAAAAAAATCTTTTCCAGGGTCTTGACCAGAGTGAAAATTAACCCATATATAAATACAGTGTTGTAGAAGCTCTGGGAATGAGCTGCTTATGCCGTCTGGGTTACCTAACTACAAGGAGCTATTCCTATCAGAGGGGGAAAAGATAAAGCATTTATATTTGCAGAACCCTTGCATGGCCAAGCAGTGCTTACTTCAATGGTATGAGACCTTCTTCCTCTCTTTTATCAACTCTTCATATGATAAAATTGTGCAGCTGGCTTTCAAAATCATTATGTGTGTGTTTAAATCTGTGTTATATTAATTTAACTCCTGAGTTCCTTCTGAGTTCTGAGTTTTTCAGTTACAGTGAGGTAATTTTCCAGCTTTCCCTCTCCCTTGCAGAGTGTGGTAATACTTTTTTTATCTAATGGAATTTGAGATTCTCTACTGTGACTCTACTCAGTAGATAAACCCTTAAAAGAAATAGAAGTGTTAGTGGGCTGATGATGAAGATTTCAGTTCTTTGCAGCTTTTTTTACCCCCACAAAATCAACTTCTTTTTAGATTCAGTCGAGGATCAATTTACATATGAATGCGCAAGGTAACTGGGTTTTTTCCCCTCGCATACACTGTGGAGGAATGAAAGTACTTCTGGGGAAAAAAAAAGAGAGAAAAACAGATATATGTTTCTAGAAAGACTTCTTTCCTGCCCTCTCTTTCTTCTGCCACCAGATACTGCCATAACCAATTATGAGAAATAAGAATAACCTAAGGACTGAAGTGCATTGCTAACTTAAGGGTGGCCCTCTTTCTGTTCTCATTTGGGGTCTCTGGTGAGGAGGACACACTCTGGATCTTTGCCTGCCTGTGCTTTCAGTGCTGGTGGATGTAAGTTTACCCACAGGTGCTCATCTGCAGCTGGAGACCATCAACAGCTTGCCTTAAAATGTAATTAATTGGGACTCAAAGGATTTGCAAAATAGGAGGGAACAGGAAAATACCTCATTTTTCTGAGCAATTCCATATTTCTTCATGTCTGACAAATGCTCAGCTGTCCTCCCAAATGCTGTAATATTTTAAAACCAGGCATTGGTAGCTGATTTAATAGAACAATCTTCTATGTAAGTGCAGGGAAATTATCTGCACTTGAAGAGAAGCTGTAAGTCATTAGAGCAAGTAAGATTGGTCATCACTGTGCCCCAACAACTCTGTTTGAAGGAAAAAGAAAATGTGCAAATGGATTGGTATCCACGGGGGTTTTTGTTGTGTTCTGACTTGGTCATGACTCAAATAATTTTCTATCTTTTGGACACATAAGTGTCTGTTCCTCAACCTGTCATACTTAGTTCTGAAATTACATATTATTGCTGACTTGTTTGGGACTATGTGCAGCATAAATATTAAATTCTATTTAATTGTATGCATACCTACCTATTGCACATTTCACCCAAAACCTGGGCATGTATCAGCCATCAGAAAAGGCAAGAATAGCTGTTTATTACAGACAGCACTGAGGAAAAAGTGCTGGTTAAATTCAGTGAGTCACTGATTTTAAAGAGTCAGCTGTGGCCCTGCCTTTCTTTACACTTGGGTATTTTTTAATCATGGTTGTATTTCCTCATTATTCAGGTGCTCTCAATTACTTTGGCTTTCTGAATAGTGCCTAATGCAGAGAGATTTCTGAGACCTGTGATCACAACTTGCACTCTACAATCAATTTTTCACCAGAAAGATGTCAGAAATCTGAAATATCATGCTGAATTTCTTTTGAACACATATTGATCATTTAGCTAATAAACCAATTATTTTGTCTTTAGAAAACAACCCCAAAACCTCCAACCCAAAAAGCAGTGCTAAAAAGAAGTGCCAGGGGTGTTTGATGGCTGTGTACTTCCATGTTCTACCAAGGACACATGGAGTGAAGGACTCCTGGATGTTTTGGGGCACCTTGCTGAGGAAACCTGTGCTTCTGATGAAATGTTCTGGGAACAGCTGGCTTTGGAGAGTTTGTCTCTTCACTGTCAGCACTACCAAAAGGGAAGCAGAAGCCCTAAATAGCCATTTTAAAATTTTTATGTGTGTGTGTCAGAGACCCCTAGTGCCCTCACGCTTGTGAGGGGTTGTGCTTTTTTGGTGGCCAAGCCCACAGATCACATCCTTACCGTGCAAAATCTGTTCTGAGTTTACAGAGTAAAAACACATGTTGAATTTTGAGATAAAAGTGCTTATAAAATTTAATCTGACATTCCACTTAACTCCAGATTAAATAATGGAATAACAGAATGACCTGGAGTGGAAGGGGAATGAAGATCATCTAGTTCCAATCCCCCTTCCATGGACAAGGACAGCTTCCATTAGACCACACTGCCAGGGTTGAGGCATCCACAACTTCTCTGGGCAACCTGTTCCAGTGCCTCACCACCCTCAAAGTTTGCCTCAGACTCGAATATTTCCTCAGGCTATATTTTTTGAGAATATTTCCCCCTGCTCTTGTTTTCTCACATTGAGTGTGCTGCTCACAGTGTGTGTGTGAATGCAAAGAACACCATTGAAGCTCAACGAATTCCAACACAGTTTTCTATGTGGGGATTAGAAATATAAAGAATCTATTAAAAACTCTGTAATATCTCCAGAAATTATGAATAGATGTGCAAAAGGGATGTTCTAAGGCAAAGTACCTTCAATCACACAGCATCTCGTAGTCTTATCATCATATTATGGCTGAAGTCTTGACTGGCATAGTTGGGGTCGAAATTCTTTCTCCAGAGTTACAAAGGTAAGGTGCAAAAATAATCATGGCTAAAGTGTGTGTGTAGCAGTCAGATTCTTTCTCTAAAGTAAAAATTGTTTTTTTGAGGTAGCATAACTTCAAATCACAGCAAAGACATTTTATTATAGCACATCTACGAACAGGATGTTAAATGTTTGACATGTTTATTAAAAAAACCCAACACAGCCCATTATCCATCTGCTGTGATTACTGTACAGGTAGGCAGCTGGGACTGTGAATGTAAAAATCTATGAGCTTCTGTGCAGCCCATCACTGCTGCTGCCAAAAGCTCTCAATAATACATCTTCATGGTGAGGCTTCTACTGTACTTCAAGGTGTTGGCATTTCCCTACTTTCTAATTAAAACGAACCATTTGACACCTTGGCTGAACCTGTTTGGTGAAGTTACTTGTGTCTATCAGATTTGCTGTGTGTTTTGGAATAGAAATTATGAAGATCGTAGAATGTGAACTCATTTGTACAGTAAATCTGAACCAAACTTTCAGGATTAGGACTGGATTTTAACAGATTGCAGGTTTGGCCACTGGTTCAGACAGGTTTTTTTCTTTGGTGAACTTCAATATTGAGTTCTCTTAATTTCTAGAAATGTTGAATTTCAGAATAAAAGTTCTCACTAGAAGTATTGATTGCTTTGGCCTGCCCAGTGTTGGTTCCATATAATTTGGGTAAGAGCTGAATTCCACCATTCACCCTGCCCTGTTTCTGGCTTTATTTTGTCATACCAGATGTTTGAGCTTCTGACTTCAGAATATTATTGCAAAGCACAATCCAGAACTGGAGACGTTCCATCTCAAAGTTATTTTCTGTTGTTTAGGTTTAGTTTGCATTAAGTACTGTGTTGCTATCCTCTAACTGTGCACTAAAACTCCTTGTTGAAGTAGAAAACCAACATAGCACAGACTCTTTGCAGTTGTCTTAACTCCCATTGCATCCAACCGGTGTTATCCAATGTCAAAGATTCAAGGAAAAACATGTTGCAAAATTCTCAGGGTTTATGTAACTACAGCAGGAGTAAAAGGTAAAAGCTGCAAGAAGATTAATGAGATTATTTATTTAGTAGTCCAGAATGCAAAGAGTATTCCTCAGACTATCATCCATCATTTCTGTTGCCTCAGGCAAAGAGGATGCTTCAAGCTTGCTTCTAATTTTACTGAGTATATTCATTTTACTGTGTAGCTTAAGATCATTCCTTGTTTCATTAATTCATTGTGACTAAAAAGTAAAAGTCATAAAAAATTCAAACTTTGTTTTCAGCTATGGGATTGCATCTCATAGCAGTTAACCTGTCACTCAAATAATTTTTCTGGTCTTTTTTGGGCTTGTTCATATGCAGCTATGAAGAAAGTTGGTATTTTCTTCTAATTTGTATGTGTAACTTTTTTATTATCTTCAAATATTTTTGCTTATTCTTTGATCTTTCCTAGACAAAAGTGTTCTTCTATGATTTTTTTTGATCAGTATTTATCTTCATTTTTCTCTTTCCTGTAATTAAATTCTGTAAAAGGTGAAAATATTCAAAGCAAAATCCCCATGCTGGTGTTCCATAGCAGTCTTAGCTTCATGTTTCTATTGGTTACACAGTAGTACATTAGATAGATGCTCGTTGTCACAACAAATTTGACAGGTGAGATCCCAAGATAGACATGGAAGCATTGAGTAACTGAAGTCGGCATTGAGGGAAAATGCACTGGGAGAGTCAAGTGGAGAGCAGGGTGTGAATTGAACTGACAAGATTTTAATTTCAAACCTGAACCACAGCACTGTTATAGCAGAGCAGTAGAACCAAATAGTGAAGTGTTTGCTCTGGGTTGTTTTTATTTGTTTTCTTTGTTTTTTTTTTTACTCTTACACAAAAGGAGTTCTGCATACAAACAGAGTCATGGCTCAATTATTTTCTCCCTTAGTTGCTACAATACTAGTCTTTATTAAAATACTGCATCAAACTCAACAGTCCTTTATTAAAACAGAATCTTAATTTTTCAGAGATCCTGATAAAGCTGTCTGTCTTCCCTCTGAAAATATAAAAGTAAATTCATGACATTAAATGTTTAATCCAATAACGATTAATATGTGCTCAAATAGAAAAAGAAAGTATCTTTACAAATTAACTAACATAAAACATTTGTAGATTCTACAAGTCAATTTGAACTGAAAATTATATTGGTAAGGAGTCATGTTAGGAAATATGAAGGAATGAAACTACATCCTATCTGCTGAGCTGCCTAAATATTTACTTACTGTACTTCAAAGAACTTTTTTATTAGAAATTATGATAGAATGCTTTTTTTGGCAACAACCCAAGGGTCTTCACATTAAAAGTAGAGTCTTCATCACTTTGATGAATTACAGAAAGTGGTCCATTTTATCTGTGGAATTCTAATGCCCTTGCTGTAAAAGTAAATGAAAATAGGGATCTGATGAAAATAAACTGAATGACACTATTAAAGAGGGAAATACTGGGTTGGAAAACTTCCTTTTAGATATTCAACCAGACCATATTCCAACTCCTGGTTCTGACGTGGTCATTCAGAATGTATTTCTGTCTGCATAAGTTTTAAGAATTCCACCTACTGGATATCTTTTCATAACAATAGTAATACAATTAATTCTTAGTAGAATTAAAAGATCAGTCTGGTAGATACTTATCTTCCTACAAACCTTCATTTCTTCTCCTTCAGCATGTGGAATGAAACATTTAATAGTACTTAATATCAGTGGCTCTAAAGTGAGGATTTAGACTGTATTTAAAATTCATTCAAACCTCATACAATTAAAAACCTGTCTAGAATATTTGGGAAATTGCTTTTGTGACATTTATAAAATGATTTGGTGCATTAGTATGTCATAAAGCACTCTGGCTTCAGAAAGCACCCACTTTTAATTGGTGCAATCACAAATAATTTACAACTCTTGGACTTAGAAAATTCTCATGTTATGGTGTATAAATTAGCAAGCGTGTTTATATAGGCTTATACAATTACAGGCAAGACTGTTGCATTTTTAAAGGCTGTTGCAATTTGTGATTTATCCTCTCACTGTCTTATGGGGACATTGTGTGGAATTGGTAGACTCATTCAAAATGGTCCCCAAATTTAATTCTACATAACAATAACTTATGTTGTCTCTCCTTGTATCCAGGTCTCTGTAACTGTTTTGAAGATGAAGTCTTGTCTCGTTTGCTGGACAGTGCAGCTCAGGTGCTGTACAGGGGTGGTGAGAGATCACAGAAAGGGTGGGTGGCACACACAGTTGGAAGCTGTTGCACTCTTGGTACACATTACTCTGTGTTCACCCATTAGATGTACTCTTTTTAAAAATTCACCATGCTGACAGGAAAGAAGTAGCATTATATTGCAGAAGTTAATGCCTTAGGTGGAGGAGGATGCTTTTATAACCAAAATAATGTAGCCACTGAAGATGTGATATGTTATTAATAGTCTTAGGTACAATTTAACTTCTCCTTTAGCAATTACAATAATTTTCAGCTTTTCACTAATTCTGTATAGCCATAATTCTGAAGCTATAATGTGCAACCAAGATTATTTAAAACAATATATCAGTGTGAGACCAAAGAATGACCTTAAATTAACTGATGTTACAAACTCTATCTTCACACTGCTCTAGACGATCTTCTGATATTGTCTTCAGGAGTACCATTGTCATAGAGTCACAGAATCATAGAAAGGTTTGAATTGGAAGGAACCTTAAATATAATTTCATTCCAACCCCCCTGCCGTGGGTAGGGATGCCACCCACTATATCAGGGTGCTGAGAGCCCCCTCTAGCCTACCCTCAAACACTTCCAGGGATTATCTGTTATATTTATTATTCCTTGTCCTTCCAACGTAATTGTTGCAACTTTCTCTTATTTTGTTTTTTTTTGGTTTTTTTTATTTTCAAAGTCGATAGATAGACAATTAGTGATTAATGGAAATAGTTTAAACCAGCCTTCCACTGTTTCAGTGAGCATCTCTCCTATCCTGTTTAGATGAGAACTCCGAATAAAAATCTGTGTGTGGGGAGCATTAAAGTTGGTTTCCCGTGTTGCATTTACCAAATAGGTGAGAAAAGCATATGAAAAAGCTTTCAAGTGTTGCTGTGCTGCCAGCTGCGTGCAGGGGAGGTCAGAGCCTCTCAGTGATCTGTCAGTTCTCAGGAACTGCTCCAAGCACCACCACAGCTGCCTGGTGAGCATCCACTTAGCAGTGAGTGTTCGTCTTCCCTTGCTCCACTGAATTCAGTGAAGAAACATCCTTTAATGTAATAGGAACGGTGTATGACCTTAATACCCAAATCAAAAATTGATCTTTTGGCGTACTCTTTTGCAGTCTGTTGCTTTAGATTATATCTATATATATGCCGTAATAAAATCTCTATCTTGGTTTACAATTCAGACCTGACTGAAGAGCTGAATAAGAATTGCAACTCACTGTGCTTTAAGATTCTGGTGGTTTGGAATACTTGTTACTTGTATGTGCAGGCTTCCACAGTGTGTTTCTGTGAGAAAATCCAAGTGCATTATTCCTTTTATGTACCTGACCCTCTGCTCTGAGTTGTGTCATGCAGCAAGGCAGAGGGTGACACAGCCCGTGCAGTGCAGAAACATCAAGCAATCTCATTCTGCAATTCAGGCCAAGAAGTCCTGTGGTATTTATAGCAGATGTTAACCCCCCTGACCTCCCAGACTCTGCACTGTGGAGCTGCATGGAACTGGTTGTTCTCTCTGGAGCTCTTCACGCCAGCTGAGGGAGCTGACTCTTCACACAAAGAGATGGGACAAAAGGAGCAGCATTCAGGCAGTCTGTACTCTGTGTAGTGCAGATCCTCACGGTGTATGGCAGTCACTTAAATTTCCTAACTTCATTCAAATGTGGAAAGGCATAAAGTGATATCAGGTATTTGAGTGAGAGCAAAACAAAGGATTAGCTATCAGAAACCTTTTGGGGCTGCCTTTGATTCCTTTGGCTTGGCTTTTGTGATTTGGCTTTTAAATCTTAATTGTGCAGGGGTGATAAGTCCAGATAAGTCTAGCTGATAATCACAGTTTTAAAAAGCCTGCTCTGACATCGCTTGTGTGACAGCCTAATCCAAAATACAGCAGTAGTTCTCTGTAATCTTAATGGTAAATGTTGACTTTATCCAAGCTTACAATTACAAATCCTCATTTAGACTTAACAGAAGATTGCTGCAGAGGAAAACCTAGTGACCTTAAAGTTTTGTGCTCTGAGTGTATACGAATGGCTGCCTTTATTCCTGTGTGATTTCTGTATATGAAAACAATGACACCCAATGACTCTTTTGTTGCGTTTAGTAAATGATGACTGATGGCCCTTACATCCATAATATGTCATTTCTCACTATGGTTACATAAATTGCCTCAACTTCTTTTTTGTGCTATCATTGATTTCTGACTGCTTCCTTGTTAAATACTGCTGAGGGCAATCTGTCAAGGACTGGATGATAGTGATGGGACTTTACAGAGGTGAACTGACATAATTCTTCTAAAATTCCACCAGATAAAGATCTGTTTAGTCATTTTTAGCACAGCAAAATCATTTCAGAAAACTGTTTTTCAGCTGAGTGTGGAACTTGAGCTATTTATGGAGGACTAAACTGAAAGCAAAATCAAGTTCAGTAATTACCTGTTCTTTGCACTGTTGCCTGTCCTTAGGCTTTCCCCAGAGAAAGTTAAAATGGAACTATTTGGGTTCTTTGAGAGTGGGGGCAATTAGCAGCCAGTGTTTTGAAATACTCTACATAGAGGAAAAAGGGGCCTTTAATTGAACTAGAATGTGGATATTCAGACCTAAATTAAAGGCCCATTTCTGGTTTAAAAAAACCCTAACATTTCTGCAGATGAGACTCAAGTCCTGCTCTGTAATGTTTTGAATGTCTTACATGGAAATGGAGTCAGTTTTATGCTACCCTGTTACCTCTGAACACATGCACATCACGTTGTTCATGTGTTTTGTTCTGTTCTTACAGCAACTGGGCTTTTTGGATGTCTGTAAAATATAAGCCTGCCAGTTTCAGTGCAGAATACATTAAGAGCTTTCAGCTTTCTCTAGGAACAGAAATGTTTTCACTGTAGGAATTGCTGACATCTTGAAATTAGTTTCCTTAAAACACAAAATAAAAGTTTTTAATTATTAAAAAGACATAGGAAAAAATAATTGGTAATATCAGAACAAAATTTCCATGGGAGCTAACCTGTTATTTAAAGCTAGTGTGTCTCCTTTGTATTAGCATTTTGAAACAATGACTTTCATTTCAAACCTTCTTATTGAAAAAATTTAACATCATTTACATTGTGATTCAGTGACATTTTTTGTACAGAGGATTTTCAAACAAATTGCTTTACTGGAGATTGAAAGCAACAGGATATGAGCCCTGGTTCCATTTAAGCCTGGAGCCTAAAGGGTCTGAATATGTATAATTTTAGGCATATAAATGGATATGTGCAGGTATTATAGTAAGTTAATATCTTTGTCTATTAATAGATTGTTTTGCAAAGGGAAGAACCTGAAATGTCATAATTCCCAGACAATTTATATCGTAGCAAAGTATTTAATGAAGACAGACAGTTACACAAATGTACAATATTCTTATGACAGGATTTATATTGCGGTTGTATTTTTTCCCTTGACTTCTAACCCAAACAGTTTCTCCTTTATTTGAATGAGTTTTTATGAGAATTATCTTTTGTAAGAAAAGTACAAGAGTGTCCATAGCTCATTGATTTTATTTCAAAATTAACACCGTTCTTGTTCAGTGCTTTTCTTTTGGACAATGCAAAAAAAAAAAATTAAAATATTGTAACTGAAGGAAAGCAGGCAACAAATTCCCATTTAAAATTGGTTATCACAAATAGAGAAGCAATAATTATTTTTCATGGCTTTTTGACCTATTTAATCAAGTCCCTATTGCTGGAGAAAAGATCTCATTTTTGACTTACACTTTTCTTTATTTATCTCTTATGCATTTATCAGGTAATTAATGTCAAATATGCAGCTTATTACTCCTTGGAGAAAAACAATATTGATTTTATTCACAGGATAATTTAATTTCCATCAGTATTTTAATTTCAATAGATTCAGAACTTTTCCTAAGGAACAGAAAAAAATGTTGCTTAAAGGAAATGAAATTTCGCTATTGATGAATCACACATTGCTATTGAAGTATCACACATTACTTCATGGCAGAATTAACTGAGCTATCATAATTACTATGAATCAGATTTTAAATTCATGCCAGATTTTAGAAGAAGTTATGGTAATTAATGTATTACAGCTAGATGTCTTTTTAAAAATGTATTTTTTATAGCTGAGTGGGAAAATGCTACAGCTAATCTTTAAATGTAAAAACAGGTTGTAGAGAAATAATGTGTTAATCTCTTTAGTTACTTTTGTTATAAATTAACTTCAAATTTTTAATTTCTAACATTCAACAGAATTGTTTTCATTTAGAAAATGATTTTTTACATGGATTCTTTTAGATACTTAATTCACAGGCTGTTACAAGGATAGGAGGGCATAACAGAGGTGGGGCAATGAACAGTGTTAAATGCTGGCATTGATGATGCAGTTTTCCTTCACGTGAGATATTGTACCATGACCTAATAAATTTTGACCTTTTGGTGGTATTAGAAATGGAATTCCCTGCAACAGAAGAGAAGATACGTGGTGTGAAAGACTTGATTTGCCTGACCACAACTCTGGAATTATAATTCTTCTTAAGTAAGTAATTATTACCGTTGCAGTTCACATGGTTTTGCTATGTTTCATGTAGCATTTTATTTTTTTTTCTCTCTTTTTGTAGCACAGAAAGGATTCCTTCTACCCCACCAGATTTATCCTGAAAGGAATATCCCATACTGATTGAATCACATGACATTTTAAATGCCCAGGCTGGAATTTCTATATATTTTTCGATGAGAACCATATAATCTGCATAGAAAATTGGAAACAATACTAAACAAAACTGGAGGAGTCATGCTGCCAGGTAACTCACAATGCTGTCTCAGTCTGTGGAGCTGCACAGTTTTGAAAGAGGCAAAACTCAGGGGAAATCTGAATTGGAAAATTGACGTAATTTTGAAAACGGGAAAACCATTTTTTTTTTAATGTCTCAAAATCAAATTTTTACTTTTATACCCCACAGATCCTGTGCCTGTGGATTAAAATGTGATTGATTTCTTCATATTTCATTTGCCAGGATGTTTGGCAGGCATGCCCAGATTCACATGTCTCCTTATGTCTTATAGCATGAACACTTGTCAGCAATTGCTCCCAGTAAAATATATTATGTCTTTTAATACTCTGACAGTTAATAAGTTCTCAACTGATTCAGGGACTAAAAGTGTTTGTTCATGTTTGAGGATTAATAATAGGTTAAGACTGTCATTTAAGGAAAAAAATTCCTCCTCTCCCCAGTTTATTCCAGCCTCTAAACATAATTCACTCCTTGGTGTGTGATAGTTTTAAAGTTTTACTTTAAAGCGTGATTGCAGAGACTGTTTAGACTAGACACTCCAGGCTTTGGAAATTGCTGCAAAGGTTTAATAACTGAATCAATTCAACCTAATTTAGCAACTGGTTGTGATTCAGATCATAGCTGCACACCCTGCTGCAGTACAGAGGAACAGAGCTCTGAGTGCCCTCTGAAAGTGGCCCAAAGCTCTACACTAAGTGAATTATCTCTGCAACAGCCCTGCTGTAGAGAACCTGCTGGCACCTGAGCTGCACTGTGTGCTGGGGTTTGTTGCATGCCCTGGCCCCAGCCCAGGCCATAAACAGGGTGGGTGAGCAGGTGCTGGCTGCCACACGCTGTTCTGCATCCTTGGTCAGTCGTGAGCTGAGGCTGAGGCACAGGGCAGTGCTCCAGCCTGGAATTCCTCAGAAGGTTTATATGCACATTCCTGCTTCCCCCGTGGTACAGAGCTGGAGACCTGTGATGTTTTTATTGCTTGTTAAAGGATAGTCATGACCTGTGAAAATCAATATTAAAGGCCACTTGTAAAATTAGGCAAGATGGGTTTGTCTCTATTCAGGAGCTGTTATTCGAGGAAATGTGATCACTAGGCTTTTATTTATCTGTTACCAAAAAAACCCCCAGGATTTTATACAACTCACTGTGTTTTCAGCAAAAGTTGTGAAACAGAGAATTGGGGAAGAGTGACATTCTAAAGAAGAGGCAGTTTCTAGCCTGTTAGCAGTAGATCTAGAGGTTTAGGTCTTCCTCCTCCTCACAGTTGTTTGTAACAAACACTTTCCATCACCCTGCTCATGTCAGGGAACATCAGTACACAGCTTTCAAAAGTTTTACCTACTTATGTATGTATTTAACTCCTCTTTCAGCTTTGCTCTGCAAATATATAGATAAGTAGAAAAGAAATAACAGCTTGACCCAAGATCTGTGCCCATGGCCTCCTTGCCACATGAGCACTGTCTGAGGTAAGGTAGAAGGTCTCCTCTCTGTTTAAAGGTGGCTTCACACTCTACACTCCATAGATCTTTCCAGAATTATGCTGAACCTGGTGTGTGCAAATTTGTCATTCCAGCAGCATTAGCATAAAAGAGAGGCTCTGAGAGAAGCCTGCTTTGAAATTACAATTTTCTGGTCCTTCTCGGTTTTTGTTAAGTTGGTGTCCTGTACTTTGTATACCTCTAGGGGAACAACATATGGGTTTGGTGGTATCCAAAATTATCTCAGTTGCTTAATTGTTCTGTCATGTTGTACTTGACACAGCTTACTGGAATTCAAATGACCACCAGTAAACTTTCAAATGGATTGTGTTCTCCAGGGGACCTCCTGTCATGAGTGAATTATAGTGGCTGTACACAGGTGGGGTCAGCAGAAGTAGTCATTGAACTTAAACTGTGGGAGAAAAAGGATATGAGTAAGGCTCCTAATTTGAGCAAGAGATAGCAGTGGCCTTTTGTGACTCATAAAAAAATGAGTTATGACTTCAGGAATCAACTAAAAGCTGTGGCTCAGTCCCAGAGGGTTAAGTTTTCGCTTTGCTGCATATCCTCACACCAAGCCATCTTTAATCTCTTGGTATTACTGACAAAAGAGTCAATTGTTCAATTCTGTTGTTTCAGGATGAAATGTGTTTAATGATACCTTGACTTGTGATCTCTAGGATGAAAGAAAAATTAGGTTAATTATTAATTTATGTAGCTTTTTTTCCTTGAGAAGTAACAAAACCTCTCTCTTTAAGTTGCTTAAATGATTTCCTTTTGGTTATACAGCCAGTGTTAAATGAAAGAAATAATTTGACCAACTGGTTTTCAATTTCTCATTGAAAGTAAATTAAAGTGTAAATTGATTTTGACTTACATAGGGAAAGTGCAGCATTCAAGTTTTTACTCAGCTTTTTTGATTTGCTTTCTTTTTTCATGCAAGATTGAATAACTATTAAAGTGTATTTTGTCTACTTAACATAGAGTTTTAAATATAACTATTTTTTTATTATCAACTTTACAACTATATTTTGCAGCTTTATTTTTCTATTCAGTCTGAAAGAGAATCAGACAAAATGTAGTTTTCAAACAGGCAAAGCAGACCTACCTACAGCTTTTTATTGAGAGATTATAAAAGTCCATCAAAGCATGAACTCAGCATGCTTTTACAGATATTTTATTTTACTTTTTCCCTTCCTGTAAGCAAAATATGCAAAACAAACAAAAAAGTGCTCATCAAAATGAAATGTATGTTAATGAGTCATAACTGTCAAACAAGCAGTACTTTCCTTTTGATGATTGAAATAATTGACTTTGCTAAAATGAACATTCACAGATAAGTGGTGATTGCTACAGGATGCTCATTTCAATTATGACCCTAAAGCAGGACACCAAGAGATAAAGTGGCCTGGGTTTAATAGGTTTTCATCCTTCCCTCCCCTCATCACAAGCACAAGATATCAGCGATTGGGGGCACTGTCTAATACATGCTTTTTAAATTTAAATTTTGTGTTTGGAAATTTTGAGCAGCTCCTTTTTCCAAGGCCAGAGCTCCAATGAATATAGTGAGCTCAGACCAAAACTGAAACCTGTGCCTATACCTGCTTCTGGTCTATCTGTGCCTTTTATAGGCTTTGATTCCTTTCCCAGGGCCAGGTTTCACCTGTGATGATGTTTATCTCCTATTTAATTGAAAAATATGTTGAGGGCAGGAAAAATTGTAGCCTTGTGCTAGCAGTTATCTCTGGAGGACACCACTTTGTCCCAGTGGAAAGGCACATATCCTCTGGAGCTGAGGGCTGTTGGGCTGGAGTTTTGGCAGCCAGCAGAATCATCCAAGTTGAGCAGATCAAAGGGTAGAAGCTGAGCAGAGAGGTTCTGCTCTTGGACAACTGATGGATGGTTTTGATCACCTTTAAAAAAGCAGCCATCCTTAGAGCAGAGCAGGGTAATCATTCCAGTGCACTGTGAAAATCCCACAGCACTGTGGGATGAAGGGCCCTTTTACAGTCAGGGGATGTACAATAAAACCTGCAGCAGTGCAGCCAGGAGCTCCAGAACCCCACTGCACAGCAGCCAGGGACACAGGACAGTTCAGGGCACTGTCCACACCAGCCTTCATCTTGTCTAACTGGGGCCTCTCACACGGAGATCTCTCCTCCAAAGAAATTACTTTCCCCTCAGATCAGTGAGTCATATTCCAGAAACAGAGGGAATGTCTAAATCTAATATGAGAAAAGGGTGAGGAACACGTCAATGGAGGTAAGAGGAGAAAGGAGACAGAACTAAACCGTCACTTTTGGCAGCAATGCACAGTTTGATGAAATTAAGCTCAATGTGAAACTGTGCCTCCAGAGAGCTTGGGTGAATTAGAGATATTTTAGAAAAAAATATTATATGAAACCTCTTGCTATGAGGTGTAAGTAGCACAGTGTGATTTTGAGACATTTTTATGAAGGGTTAAAAGATTTTATGATTTTTTTTTGTGTGTGTGAAGAATTATGTCTATGGAAAAAGAAGTATTTACCTGTAACAGGATAGAAATTTTATTTTTCCAGTGGGATTTTACCAAACATCTGACATGTCCAAGCAGTTTAGCTCTCATTTCCTATCAGTTTGGCCTGACCCTGACATACATCTGCAACAGCTGTTTCTGAATGTTCTCAAACCCAGTTTAGTGATGGTGAGTGTTAATTCATTTTGGTTGTAAATAGGCTGAAGCACCAGCTCATAAAATATTTAACGTCCTGTCTGCACTCCTTTTCTTCTTCTTCTTCCCCATTCACTGCTTTTTCCTGCAATTCTTCTTCTCTGGAAGATCTTCACTGTTTAATTTTTGTGTCTCTTTTTTTTTTTTTTTTTTTT
>VZRZ01000213.1:0-16174 GCA_013398175.1 Climacteris rufus | reverse complement strand
TTTTTTTTTTTTTTTTTTTTTTCCATGGCACTGTAGGGTAATAAGCTTTTTTATAACTCAGACCTTTTTCTTGCGGAGGGACAGTGCCATCCATACAAGGCTCCCATCCATCTGGTGTGGCACAGGCAGCAGCTGACATTGGGGCAGGTTTAAAAGTAGAGCACTGAGAGCAATTAGCATTTGAATTAAGGCTACCTGTGGATAACAACAGGTGATTACCCTATTTAACAGCTGTTAAGTGGTGTTATTTGCCAGCTATAGACCACAGACTGAGTGAGTTGTATGCATACAAATGGGAGTTACTGTGCACACAAATGAAGGACGTTAATTAAATAACATTTTTTAAACTGCAATTATGAAATATAGAGGTCGGCTCAAAACAGGTAACCGGTAGCAAAAGGAAGGATTTTGGAAGTGGTTTAGAGTGCAGGACAGCAACTTCATAAAGGCTAAACCCCTATGTTTTGGCAGTGAGTGTTTTGATCTAGAAGTGGAAAAGCAAATCTTGTTATTACACTGATTCAGCTTCTGGCAAAAAAGAGAAAATAGTAAGAAATTAAAGCACATAAGATTATTTTCTCCGTCTGTTTTATCCCTGCATTTCCAACCAGGCTTAATCAACCTCAGTGTTCTTTAGAAAGTACAACACTATTCCTTCTGAAGATGCCCGCTTGCCTCCGTGCATATGTGGGAGAAGCAGCTCCTCTAACTCACTCCCTTCTGTGTTGGGGGTGGATGAATGTCTTTTTTGAACATTTGTGTGGCATATGGCTGTGCAACATCCTCCTAAATCCATGTGGGGTCTGTACCACGGTTCTGCTTCGTGTATTGCTGCAGAATATCTGACTGAGTCTGGCTGCACCTTTTCTGTAGACATTCTCCTTCGCTCAGAAGTTATAACTGTGAACCTCTTCTCCAAGGGCATGGATTTTCAATGACCTTGTTTTAAGATCTCCCAAGGCATATGAAGGGAGTGTATCTACCAAGAAAGGCTGATCAGATTTCTGCTCTGAGTATCTGCTTGCACTCTACAGGCAGAATTATTTTATTAGTGATGATTGGTCTCATTGCTACTCCAGAACTGCTGGAGTTTTGTGTAAGTGCAACTGCCACAAATTACATAAACATGAGCTTAATTTCTTCCCTATGGCAAAATTACCCATTCAGTTAAAAAGCTCTTGTGACTTGGGTGTGCAAATTTTTATTGTATTATTATGAGTATAGGTGTCCAATCCATATACATATAGATGTAGGCATTCACTCCTGACTTCCCGAGTGCTGGAATGCAGGATAGATGCTACAGCTTAGAAGGGATCACTGGTTTTTATTAATGAGAACTGCCTGATCAAAGCATTTACTGGTCTAGGTATTTAAACTGAAACTAAATGCCCATTAACTGTCTGATGCTCGCCAATTGTATGCTACATCCAGATAGAAAATTATTATACTGACAACCTTATTTAACTGGAATTCGATGTGGTTTGGAACTGAATCCATCTGCTACTAAGAGGCTCATAATGACTTAGAGAATTTTAAGTTAAAGCACCCATAACCCCTCAGGCATAGCCACACTGCAGAAGGCTTGGACTATTTACAAACAAGCCCTATGCCATCAAAGCAATTATTTGAATAACGTTCAATAGGGGTTGGTTATATAAACACCTTCCAGTATGTCTTTTCATATGGTTATCCTGGGATCATTATCCCAGTGATGGTGAAGCTCACTCATTTTTCCCCCACTTTAGGCCAGAGACAAACTCTATGTATGAGGGCAGACTCTATACATAAAATATACATTGCACATCTTTTCTTTATTCTTTTGACGTCAGGCAGGAAATTATATATATTTTTGTGGATAGCTTCCTGTCACAAGAATCTTGAAAAGCTGCAAAAATTTGCTGCCAACCAACCAGTACTTTCTAAAGCCATCAGTCTTAAAATAGTGCCAAATTCTGCATTGGAACAGGCACTTTTCAGAATGTCCTGAGCTTTTGTACTAGGCAAGTTATTTAGCTTGCTTTATTCTACAACTGCAGGATACTTTACCACTGTGTGCAGCATGCTCACTATCAGCACTTGGGCATCTTGACTTGTTTCAAGATTAGCGTGATAAACACCATTTCTCTTTTTTCCTCTTGCATCCCACGCTGGGTGGTGAGTATCTTGGAGGAACAGGAGGTCTCCTGGTGTAGGAAGAGCGGTGGCATAATGAAAAGAGGTGGATATTCAGCACAGACAGGCCAGCAGAATGAGGGAGAGTGCAGGGCAGGCTGGACCCATACCTGGGAAAGAAAAGCACTGCTAAAGCCCCAGGGAAGCAGTGCCAAAGCAGCTCTCCATGGAGAGCACGTGGCTCTTGGCAGAGCCTCCCACGGCATGGGGGGATTGATTGAATCCATCTCGCCTTTCTGATGCCTTCTTCCTGCTAATCTATATCTGACAGAATTATTTCGCACAATACAAATCCAAATGTGTCTAGATAAAGATAAGCAGATAAAGTAAAAATATATCTAGAGACAGCTTGAGATTTTTTTTTTTAATGAAAAAGGAATAGTTTAAAGTGCAGAGAGAATAACAGTGTGTTCTCAACCAGTGACAGGCTTTAGCTTCAATTTCTGATGAATCAGTGTCTGAAGTGAGAATTTAGTTGTTTGGTGTAGACATAAAGCTGTTCTCTATCCAGGACAAGAAGTCACTTGTCTCTAAAAAGTCATGAGACAAAGGAACCCTCAAATTAACTTTGTTGTATAGCAAAAATATGTGAATTTTTTTTTTTAGTAGTATAGTATTTCAACACTGTGACTGATAAAAACTCTTAAAAACATTGTCACTTCTGTCAGCCACACATCCACATGACCTGCAAATGTACAAAGCTGATTCATAAACTTAGTTGTTTCCTAATTATGACATTGGACTGCAAAGGAAATGATAGTGTGTTGTAAATGTTTTGATTTGCTCTCTCTTGTTGTGTTTGGCACGTCTAACATGACAAAATATAGAAAATGCAAATTCATATTAACTTACAAATTACTAATATATGAAAGAAATATGGTAATTTTGGTACTTTATTAGAGCCACAGATCTTTTCTTTTTTATTGTTATTGTGACTTGAAAACCTAATAAATAAAGGATGAAAAAAAAGTCACCTAATTAAGGTCCTGCATTTTGATGCTATAACTATTGATAGAATAGCTATTTAACAACATTGTAATGAATGTTCAATTGTCACAAGCTGGAAGGTGTTACACAGTGGTTTAATATATTACTTCTTTTTTTCATCATTTCTTTAAACAGCACTTAATATCAGTCATGTTTGTGTTCAGTTGTTTCCAATATTTTACAGGAAAAAAGAATGTTACATGGCAGGTTTTCATTGTTTAAAATTTACCATCCCAATGAGTTTGAGAAGTGAGAAAGCTAAACCTTATTAAGACACTGGTTTTTTTTTTCCACAATGCTTATAATAAATAATTCTTGCAATAAATAAACTAAACTTTATTAGTAAATAATACAGGAAATGCATCAGGCTGAGGAGGATTAAGTGTTCCTTTCAGAAGAGACACATTCTTCAATGTTCAGATGCCCAGGGGTAATGTTTAATTAACCCACTCAGTTATAAATTTGTGCAGACAATTCTTCATCATTATAAAACCCACAGTAGAAAATGCTTCAGAAATTATCCTCTCTCAGACACCAGATAATAGTAACTTGCCAACTGTTTAATGAGAAAACCATTGCAAATAGAGACGGTTAAGGGCTCAGGTGGTCCTTGGAATATTTTTGTGTTCGTTTGCTGAGGGTCTGTGTTATCAGAGACTTGTCAAGCGAGTCATCACCTCATCCAGACCCAGAGATTCGTTCTAGATCGTCCTTCCCTCCCCCTCCTTGCTCATGCAGCATGTGGTGCCTTGTCCTTGCTGTGCCCAAGCCCCACCATTGAGATATTTATTGCTGCTCTCCCAGCCATGGCCATCAGGGCAGAGCTACTCAGAGAGCACAAACTGGGGCCACAAACCAGCCACAAACCAGACGTGTCTTGGCCATTTGGGAGATTTCTGATGGGCAGAACTACACCAAAGTTGTTGCCATAATTTATAATTTTTGGATAGTGTGAGCTAGTCATGTTCACATGATATGTAACTGTTGACTCTTATTAAAGTAGGTTTTACGTGGGAATGAGGTGGACAGAAAGAGAAGATGTCTCTCTTCTCTGGCTATTTCTTTCCTGAACTACCCAGAGCCCACTGTTTATATAAAATCTAATTCAAACTGGACAAAATGCATTTGGTGTTCCCCGTCAAAATCTTCCAGAATCCTTAAACCATCAGCTCTTGTGGTTCACTGAATACCTGAATGAATTATTTTCAACTGATTTGGCACATCTTCAAAGGAACAGATGGTTCCATTTTTGGCTGCAAAAACAATAACTGCAGCAACAACAAAATAATCTGTGATTCTGCCTAGAACCTATTCAAATACAAGGGAGAGCTTGTTGACCATCTTACATTCCGGACAATTACCTCAAGGAAGAAATATATTTCCCAAGAAAAATCACATTATAATTTTCTAAGGAAAGTATCACATTCATGGAGCAGTTGTCTGAGACTGGGGGAGACTGAACTGTTATGGATGAGTTTCTAATGGCACCTCCCCAGTGATAAGGCAGCTGAAAGGAGAGAGATTATGAAAATATTGTGTTGAGAGACTTCTTTACCAAAGCTAAAAATAAACTAATATATGTTACACAGAAAATGGTAGAAGAAGAAGAAAATGGGAATTAAGCTCCCAGAAGTACAAGTGATGTGATTAGGAATATGCAGCAAAAGTAGGAGAGATTTCAAATAGCCAAAAATTTTCCAGACTACCAAACCCATTTTCTTTTAGAGAATATTTTTACTGAGCATGGTCTAGAAGCGTTTGCTATAAGCCAGTAACCACTGTATCTTTGGTATGGGATTCTCCTGAATTTGTCTTTGAGTCTCTAATGTTTCAGCATAGGAAAAGCAATATAATTGACAAAGTAATTTTCTTCTATAATTGAAAAAGAAATAATCAGATATACAAGATTAACATTAGGGATAAAGCAGCAATAAATAGTGTTCATTGTATGGAATACATACTGTTTTGTAAGTTTTTAGGAGATATATAAAAAACCCCCAAAAGTGGCACTCATTAAAAAGAAAATCTTTTCCTGTACAGACTAGCTGTCAAACATTAATGTAAATTCTTTTTTTTTTTAATGCATTCCTATTTTTAAATCCCAACTAAATTCTACAGAATAGTAGTGTATTTTACAGAAGAGATAATCTTCTGCATACAAGACCTATGCCAGTGTCAGTTTTCTTTCTTTTCTTGGCAACTCTAATTATTGGGAGCGTGCTACAGAGGAAATATTTGGAGAGCTACGTTAGCTGAGGCAGTGCTTAAACATTTAGTTGCTGTGCCTTGGTTTTTCAGCTGCTCTCAGTGCCTGTGCTGTCCCTTCTGTTCAGATGGTGATTAGGGTGGGGAGAAGATCCTGCTTAGACTCAGCATGCTGAGTGAGGGCTTCATCTTCTGGTCATTTTTCAGCTGGATTTGATTCCTGATCCAATTCATTGCATGGATGTGATGATGAGAGTGCTGCATGTGGCAGGAATAACTCCTAATGAGCACAGAGTCTGTAATTTAGCTCTGCTAGAGTGTAAATGCACGTCAGTCTATGGCTGGCATGAACAAATATGTTTCTCTGCTCCTGAGCCAGGGAGAGCCAGGCTCCATGAAGGAAATCTGTGCTGGAGACCAATAGATGTGCATTTGCATTGACAGGAAGGCTTTGGGGAAGTGGTCTGGATGTCGAGGTGGTTCTCTGAGGTAGATTACTCCAACAAGCAGCCTGACAGGTCAGGCAATTCCTGCAGCCTGGCAATAAATGTACTCTATTCCCTGACTAAGGTACAGCTGGTATTTAACTGGGGGGTTCAAGAGCCCTGAACATCTGTCAGGGAGGCAAACAGGTGGAACCCAGCTGTGGCCATAGTTGCTCTTACGATTTAAGTATTATACTAAAATCTATGAGATGCTTTTTAGAATCCCCATGGAAAGCACATTCCTTGTATGCTAACATATTGCCCTCAGTCTGTAGCCTGGTCCCTGCTCAGGGAGGGTTTAATTTTCTGTTTACATGATAGAAGCAATAACATGGAGACATGGAAGCACCCTTAGGTTCTAAATAATTATATTTGCTAAGTGTACACAAGAAGCTTGACTGCACTCTCAGCACTGATCTGGCTGATTTCTAGTAGCTGCTTTACCCTGATGTGTTGAGATCATCCTTACAATGTTCACAGGATACTTACAGGGGTATTTGTCTTTCCTATGTGCTGAAAATGATGGTAACCATTAGCAATCAGCAAACAGCCTATGGCATGATTACAGGCACAGGTAGTATTTTGAAATATTTTGTGTGTTGAACAGAGTAATATTATTTTGCTTAAGTGCCACATAAATATTCCTTACATTCAAACATTCCTGGGGGAAAAAAGGCATTATATAAGAAAAAGGTTCAGGCTGTTCTTAGTGAGATCAATACAGCTCATCTGTTTACATGAGTCTAAGGAGGATATGTTGGGTAAAATACTCTGGGGAAAGTTCTCTCACTGAATATCGAATGACAGAACTTCTTTTTCATAGTTAGTCATATTTAATTGCTATGTCATGAGACCTACATTTAAGCCTACTTTAAGAATCTATTTTTCTATGAAGAAAGACCAAAGATGTTTAACACACATGAGCTGAGAAAAAAGGTTTTTCCAGGACACAGAACAGGTGATGTAAAATAAAAAGTCATTTTTGTCCTCCTTATACAGTCAGTGGTTGACAGTCCTTCATTTATTTTGTTTTGTATCTTCTATTTTTTATCATTTTTCTCATGTTTCTAAATGAGTTGTAACTTTCAACCATTTTGTTGTCCATCAAAATCAGAAAACAAAGAAATCTTACCAAGTGAAAACTTTTGATTTTCAGTGCTGCTTGTTCTGTCATTCTCAGTTCAGCCTCATATTTAGGATCTCTCAGTGGGAGAAGATGGATCTTTGGTGAAGACTGACTTTATCACAGCTTGACAGCACTTTATTATCTGCCTTAGTTTTATCAGCTTTTATGTTTTGTGTTTATTTAGCTGAAAATTGAAAATAAGTTGAAAATTCAAACCAAGTTGCAATCAGGACTGTAGGACATCTTTGTTGTAGAGTGCTGTACATTTTATACTCTTTTTGCTAAAAGAATTTTTTTTTTTAAAGAACTTTTAACATTTGACCGAGCTGCTAATAATGATGATGGACTTGAGGCTCTAAGTGCTTTACTGAGAACACTGGGAAAATACACATAGACAGCCAAATTGAAGGGAAAAATAACTCTGAAGTAAATCTGTCTGTGCGACAGCAGAAGCTGCTGGGAATCAGCTGTGTAGACACAAGGGTTTTCCATATTCACAGAACCGTGGAATGGTTTGGGTTGGAAGGGACCTTAGAGATCACTCAGTTCCACCCCCCTGCCATGGGCAGGGACACCTTCCACTATCCCAGGTTGCTCCAAACCCCGTCCAACCTGGCCTTGGACACTTCCAGGGATGGGGCAGCCACAGCTCTTCTGGGCAACCTGTGCCAGGGCCTCACCTGTACTGCTTTGTCCAGTCTCCCTAAAAACCTAGTGATTTTAGAAGTACAATTCACCGCAAAAGAGTATAGGAGGAAAAATTTTTAATTAAAAAGGCTTTGCATCAGTGCTGGTTTATTTCCTGGGGTCAGGAAAAGTCGTCTGCATAGGTGTGAAAGGTCCTGCTGTGTCTTTGGATGATGATGATAAACACATGGGCTCTGCCTTTTGGTGGAATGGGAAAGCTCTTCACTCATCCTCAGTCTAGGGAACTGTTCCCAAAGCTTGGGTTAAACTGCATTTTCCGGCCATTTTATCCAGTGTCTATGGAGTTGTTTTAATGGAAATGAGCATCAGTCCCTTAATGAGAGTGAATCAATCAAGCAGAGAAAGGTTCAAGAGGAGAAACAGACAGGTAGATCTCTGAAATCATATAAAAGTATGAATTTTTAAAAGTAATCTTATGAAATATTCTTTTTTTTTCTGTTAGATAATGACAAGAACTTGCTGTTGTTTTGATCTATGGTATCTTAGCTTTAAAAGAAAGGTCTAGTAATTTTCTTCCCCCCTCTCTTGCCTATTCTACCACTCAAGTTGTACAGGCTTTTGGAGGTCGAGTGTGCTTTCATGCCTTCAGCACGTTTCTGTTAGAGTGCTGTGATGTAGGATTGTGTTTAGCTGATAGTCCTGGACAACTTGGTTTGGTTTTGGTATTTTAGAGAGGTATAAAGTGGGACAATGACATGGGAGGTGCATGGCAGGTGTGTTCTGAAGATTTGTCACTAATCATCTGCAGGAAGCCGTGGGAAAATCACATGGAATTTATGTTTAATTTTTAACGTTCTGTAGATTGTTGAAGGAAGTAAAGGGGACTAGACAGAAGGGCAAGAAGGTGGGAATTTCTGTGATGGGTACTGCTGCTTTCACTTGTCTCTGCCTGCTTTGTGTCTTGCCTAATTAGCTTGTTTTTAATCTCTCGGAGCAAAGAGTTCCCAACTCCATGTTTGTCCATGACAATCACAGTGAGATCCTACTAGAGGACTGTTCCAACAGAGATAACTATTTTTGGTGTCACATGTCTTTTTCTTTTTTTCCTAGTGAAAATGAGCAAATTAAAGACCATAACTGGGATGTTTACAGCTGCAACATGGTGAACAAACAGATAAGGTAATTTTACCCCTTCTGTTAGTTACCAAAGCAACACTATAAAGATCCCTTTAATTTAGTTTAGTGCTGTGAAGATTAAAGCTTAATTAAAATGGTGATATTTAAAAAAAAATTAAAACCTGCAACAGCATAGGAAAAACAGAAAAATGTAATTATGGTCCAGTGAATGCTTATCAGTCGTCATGAGACTTTAGAGAAGAGGCAATTTTTCTTCTCTATTGAGAGTAATTTTATTCTGATCATAAACTTGAATGACCAGAACAACCTAGGATCATAGCTGTTTATAAATTACTAAGGACAATTGGAAGGAATGTGTTATTCTACTCATAAAATAGGGGATAGCTAGTTTTCCTTTGCTGGTCCATTTCCTGAAAAAGTTCTCTTTCATAGCCATGAGGGATAAAGACTCTATGAAGACAAAAAAAAATAATTCCTGTATTCAGGTATTTCACATGGCTTGTGTAGAAATTCAGTTATTTAGTATTAAAAGATCTCTTTCAAATTTTTTAATAAACATACCCTATTGTGAATTTGGAAGGTGTTAGATTTTCAAGTGGTTCTAACTGGCACCATTTCATTTTATCAACAGAGCTACACAAATTTGTACTGAGTGAAAAGATATGTGAAGGACTCTGTATGATATAATTATTAGACATTCCTCCAGGAATATGACTTTTGTTGGCTAGTTAAACATTTGTTGCTTTGCCAGATTTCTCTTAATGAGTTTAAAATCATTGTGGGGAAGCCATATGTTTAGCCAGTAGAAGGCAAACCGGGACATAAGACAATATTCTTTCACTGCAAAATTCCAAGGAGGAATCTCTGCCCATGACAAAGCAGGAGCACTGGAGAAAGGGCAGTTTCAGCCTGCTGGCTTTGTTGATAGGTATCTTTCTAGATTCTTCCAGAAGTGAGATGGCAAGATGCCACAGCTGGTACCCAGGAGAAGCGGCTCCAAATACCACAGGACTGAAAATGCCCTTTTATTAACTCCTTCTGTTCATCTTGTTCAAGCCTTTCAAAACTATGTTTAACCATCTATCACACGTTACTTCTGGGAACAGAATCATTGGCAAAATTAGACATTTGGCCTTGCATCAAAGCAGCGTTACATTTTTTACAATATACTGATGACTACTGTTGTTAAAACTTGGCCTGGTAGCGTAACTCTGACTTTTTGCCCCAGGATTCTGTGAAAACCAAAAGGTCGTTGGTCTTCAAGGACAAACTCATGGAAAATTAATCTACTGAGGTTGCTGAAACTGTGTCCGGCCCTGGATGTCTGTGAGCTGCAAAGAACTGGACGATGGGGGAGCACACAGGTGATGTATTGCATAAGTCTTTCCTGACAGCAGGTTTCACCCATTGCTGGAGAAAGGATATTGCATTGACTGTAGTTTTGGTCAGGACCTGCACAACACTTTTGCTCCCAAACAATTCTGGGAAACAAAAATTTTAGCTTTAAAAGTATTGCCTTTCTTTTCTAGTCAGCTTGGATCACTGTCTTTGAGAAGCCATAAATAATGGCCACATGATGGACTATAGAATTTAGTGTAATCCCAGAGCACAGGCAGTTAAAAATTATAGTTTAATATAATTGCAGTCTTAAGAAAAGTGAAGTATTTTTCTTCAGAAAGAATTTGTAATTTCTAATATCTGCTTTCTGGGGAAAAAAAAACCACCATGGAAATTTATTCTAGAATGCCATTGTACAATTTGCCCTACCAGGGGCACAGGCTATTTATGTTTTTGACTGCACCATCTTCACTAAACTTAAAAAAAAAAAAAATTTCCATGGTAACCACTGCATCACACAACAAAGACATGCATACACCACTTAGATCTTTAAAGAGGCAGAGTCTGGAATGAAATTATACTCTGCAGTTTTTTAACAATAATATTTTTCTTAGTAAATGCTTGTTTTGTTGTTTTACCAATAAATTCTAATTTTACATATAAAAACAGTATATAAAATAGAGCATCTAAAATAATTCTGTCTTAAAAAATGTTAACTTTTTGAGAGCTGTTTGTGCAGGTGAGATCACTGAGCTGTAAGAGAAGATAAGGAATGGGTGTGAGATGATGATATTCTGTGGTTCTGTCTTTCTGTTAATTCTCCTACATGTTACTTTTTCCATCTTGCAATTTTTGTTTGCTTTCTGGGGGGATGTCATTGTTGCAGTAGAGCGTGGAAGGTCACAGTGGCCACATATATATTTATATATGCTTGCCATAGGTATATATAGTTACATTATGCTGATTTTTACATATATTATCCTGTGGAAAAATAACATGGAGGCCACTCCCTGTGTATCTAACTTTTTAATAAATCTTGATACATTCGTTAGAGAGCACATGGCCCTTTGATAATGCTGCTCATTTTGCACCTCTCAGTTCACATGGAACACCCCAAATGTCTGGGTTGAGGTACAGTAAAGGATGACCTCCTATCCTTATGTTTTCAAGTCTGATGTGGTGTTTATTGTTTAATTTGTACAAAATTGTATGGAATAATATAAAACAGTAAGATTAAAAATGAACTGGCATATTTATGTGGGTTTTTTAGAATACTCAAGGAAGCCCAATTTCAAAAGGTTACAATTTTGGTGCTTCATACCCCTTCTTGTTTTCCAATTTATATAATAGAAATGTTCAAATTTATAGCCGTTTGTATTTGAAGTGCTTTTTGCTTTTGGCTTGAATGATAATGTGACTTAATATCTTGTATCTGCTAAGGAAATTACATCAATACAGTAAATATTTGTAACTTCCATGTTTTGGAAAAGATTTGCTCTAACTTTCTTCTGAGACAAATTATTTAATCTTCTTCATTGGCTCAGTAATCCTGAAAAGGATCAGGTCTCTTCCTTTGTGACCCCAAAGGGATGAGTTTTGACATTTAAAAATTCAAAATTTGGCTTTCATGTTCTCTTAATGCTTCTCTATGGATCTTGGAAAAAGCAGGTCAGGCATGCTGCCAAATTTCAAATGTGCTCAGAGCGAAGGGAGTCTATCCCACTCTAACCAGGAGTGCAACAGCACAGTTGACAACTAAGGCCATACATGAAAACATGTTCTAGATTATTAATGCTGTCTTTAGTCTTTACCATATTTTATCAGCACAATTTTCTTACAAAAGTCATAACCAGAGTCTTATTCTCTTGACGAGCCTATGAATGTTCTTAGTGTGAACTCAGAAGTGTTTGCATACGTGGAGACTTCTAGGAAGACAATTCACCTCTGTAGCAAACTTCCATGTTGGCAGCATCGGCTCTGCAGCTGTTGTAGTGTCCCAGCATCAAGGTCCATGGTCATATGAGACTGAAAAGGAACAATATATTTCAAGGAAAAATATAAAACCAGCTAAGTATTTAACTTATTTTTTTCCAATAAATACTTAAAATTGCTTGTCAAAAGTATCACCATAAGTGTGTCAGGTTCCTTGCTACCTTTCCCTAACAGTAGCTCAGAGTACTTCCCCTATGAATTCCCTAGATTAATGAAGAGTAATTCAGAAACTTACTTAGTATGAGAAGCTTTTGGGGTTGTTTTGTTTTGGGATTTTTTCAAAGTCGATGATAGTTTTATCACAGTTTAGAAAACCTGTTATTGCGTAGTTTGGTCCAGACAGTTTCACACGGCAACTTCCCAAATTTACAGTATAATTTTTTAATTGAATTTGAATGCATCTTCAACAATAGTATGAAATCAAAATTCATCTAAGAATTGGTGATTTCTGTTACAGAATGTAACAGAATAGAAACTGAATTTTGTTACAGCTTTACTATTAGTCTATTATACATAAGCTTTTTGGGACTTCTTTTTCTTGAAGAGTGCAGTTTTCCTTCCCAAAAAGTACTTAAATGACACTTCCAGGAGTGCAAGTTCCTTCATGTGCTGTACTGACACCTTTTTCTTTGTATTTATTTATTTTTGAATGATAAACTCTGTTACAGATCTCCAGTTGTGAAGATATTTTAAGTTGTGATCAAAGTTACTTCCCTTCCTTCAGACAAAGTAAATGTGCATCAATTTATTTAGAAACCAAGAGTTTGTTTGAATATGGGCAATGGAACAGCCTTCTTGGACGCCTTCAGAGATTGCAGCAAGTGAAGAAAGATGGAAAGTGAATCTCATGAACGAGTTGAAATGTGAGTAGTTAGAAGTCTAAGTTATCATGAGTATATAACTTGATTTTTAAAAGGTGAAGAGAGTAGGGGCAATGGAATGTAGCCAGAGAGTATCCTGGTGTGAGATGAGATCTGTGTAGTTGCTAAGGAAGCCATGCAAGATGTATAAAGTAGCTTTTGCCTTATTTTATTGTTTGGATTTGTGTTTTGTTGGGCTGGGCTTTTTTTATGGGTGTGTTTTTAATTTGATACAGACTTGTGGTTTCATTTTGTTGTGGGGTTAGGTTTGGTTTCGGGCTTTTTTGCTTTAGTTTGGTGTTGTTTTGTGAGCATCCATTTTTTTGCTTTGGGTTTTTGGGGAGGTTCTTTGGTTTGGGGCTTTTGGTTGGGTTTTTTTGTTTGGTTTTGGTTTGGTTTGGTTTTTTAATAGAAAAGTCTAGAGAGGGGTTTTTTTCACCTATTTTGCTGAATGTCTTTTGTCTCCTGGCAGTGGAATAGATTTTATGAATCACAGTAGTCATGTAATGCCCATGTAATTGATGAGAGTGGGAGGATTTGCTTGTTCATTCCCTTAAAATAAATTGCAAAAAAATTTAAAGAGTCCTAGTGTCAGTCAAGAGAAGAACCATGCAGCTAGAGGTGCTTTTCACAATGAAAAGGCTGCCTTCCATAGTGCTGCTAACAGTACTGGGATGTTAGTAGAGAAGTGGAGATGTGTCCCTTAAAACTGTGAGGAAATCTGGCTTCTCAGTCTGAGACCATGACCTAGGAGTTGTCAGTATTCTATACATCATGAGGGTTTGTTTTTTTAAAATGAGCAATATATAGTTTCCAGAGCTATGGCAAATAATTTCAGCTGTGTCTAACTATATCAGTTTTATATCTTGAGGATCTGCTATTTATGTAGCCTGTGATATCAGGCTTGGGACAGTGGTGTCATGCTTTGTCGAGTTGGTTTCAAAAATGTTGGAGCTTGTGCTCTGGAAAGAAATATTTCTTACCTTCTGTTTTAACATGTAACTAAACTTCAATGCAAAATGAGTTTTTCAAAGTTCTTTTTCTTTTCTTAGCTTTCCTCACCATGGCCTTTTCATGTCTGATAATCTAGAATACTAGAGATTTTTGTAATACTTTCTGCAAGCTCTTGGCTAATTGCTGAGTTAATTATAAAAATAAATGCGTTTGCAAGACTATATCATCTAGCTGAATGAAAAACTAGTCTTATTATAGGCTATTTAGAACTCAGAAGGCATACTAGGGGCAAGTAGTGGCATAAGAATCCACCGAATTTCGTTGAGTATTAGGACTTGCGCTTAAGTACAGTGATTCAAACAACTAATTTCATCTTGCACATGATATTTGGGAGCCTGAGGTCACAGTCCTCAGTTTAGAAAGAGGGGGAGAAATAAAAACTGAATGAAATAATGCTTAGTGAAGAACAGTATGACAAGAAGTTTTATTTTGTATAAATAATTTATACTTTAAAGAAAAATGTGGTTGTAGTTTTGATAATGCCCAAATCTGTGGAATGGCCTCACTGCTGTAAACAATCCAGTTGGCCAAGTTCCAGGATAGTGCAGGTGAGAAAAGGATGCAGGAAATTCTGTTCTTTCCACACGTGTCTGTTACACTGAGAAGCAAGAGGAGCCCAGCAAACTCAGAGGGTAAGGGGTCTTAAGCTTGGGGGTTTAATATTTAATTTCTATAAATCCCTTCAGGGGCAAAGTATGAGTTACTATCACACTGATGGTAAGGAGGAAAACAATCTGAAATGCCCAGCAAATGTACTGAAGATCAGAAAACAGTATTTGAAATGTGTGGCTAAGTTGCAGCTAGCTAGACTTTTCTCTTCTACGTTTTTGCTGCTATGTGTAGTATTAAACCTAGCATCCCATTATACATAACTTGTTTTTCGAGTGTAGAAGAATCCTTACTCACCATTACAGGTAAGTTTTAAAACTTTTCTAAGTGACAGTTTGTTAAATAGTTATTTCTTAGTTTTGATTTAAAAATTAGTACAAATGCAGAAATTTCACAGATTATACTGTTTTGCTACTGAAAACCTTTTTTAAATTCCTTCTCGAAATACATATGCAATAGCATAAACTGGTAAAACTTTGGTACCTTTTAATTAATTAATTCAATTAATCAATTTAATACATTTATTTGTATTAGGGATATGTGCTAGTTTGGAAATAAACCAGTGGAGGAATTAACCCCACACAACTATATTGTGAGAGAGATTCTAAGTCAGAACTATGATTTAATAGGAGAAATTAAAATAAAGGCAGTACTACAGAAACACCAGCCTAAACTGACAAGATCAGAATACACCCTGACACCCTGTTGGTCAGGATGGTGATAGCAGTCCAGTTAAATAGTGACTGTAGCCCTGTTGGAGTGATGATCCTGAGGGAAAGTCCTGTTTGTCTCTGGAGGTCTGGTGGTGGAGTTCACCTCCTCTGGGAATCCAGTGGAAGTGATGTCCTGTGGTGTCTCCCCAACTCTTCTTTTATACAGGTAGGATGTTCAGTTCCCCCTTTGGGGCGGGGCATATCACAGTGGGATGATGTAATTTCTGATTCATTCCGGGTGGCCTTGATGGCCCATTAGCAACACAACCCCCCACACAATGGTTCCCTTGATGGCCCATTAGCAGCACAGCCCCCCACACAATGGTCTCCTTTGATGGCCCATTAGCAGCACAGCCCCCCACACAATGGTCTCCTTTGATGGCCCATTAGCAAAGATGACCCACCCAAATAGCAGCTGCTGTGTCTCAGAGGGTGTTTATCAGGGCTGAATCATTGATGTGAAGATAGAGAGGCATCACCTGCCTTGGAGGGTTGTCTCTCTTTCCTCCTTATCTAAGGTCAAACTCGATTGCCCAGGGGTCACCTGAGGTCAAACTCCACTGCCCAGGGGTCACCTGAGGTCAAACTCGATTGCCCAGGGGTCACTTGAGGTCAAACTCGATTGTCCAGGGGTTACTTGAGGTCAAACTCCACTGCCCAGGGGTTACTTGAGGTCAAACTCCAGTGCCCAGGGTTTACTTGAGGTCAAACTCGATTGTCCAGGGGTTACTTGAGGTCAAAGTCGAGTGCCCAGGGGTCACTTCAGGTCATGGTCAGTTCCCGGTTATTACTTGATATCACAGGCTTCTCCAGGACGCTGGTCAGGGATTACTTGAAGTCCCATCTCAGAGTTGCTCTGGGTGGTGGTCTGTAGAGTCTCTGGTAATA
>VZRZ01000212.1:604225-639386 GCA_013398175.1 Climacteris rufus | reverse complement strand
GGATCCCATTGGCCTTCTTGGCAACAAAGACACACTGCTGATTCTTGGACAGCTTGCTGTCCACCAGGACCCCCAGATCCTTCTTCATAGAGCTGCTTTCCAGCAGGTCACTCCCAGACTGTACTGATGCAGAAGGCTATTCCTCCTCAAGTGCAGGACTCTGCATTTGCCTTCGCTGAATTTCAGACAGTCCTTCTCTGCCCATCTCTCCCCCTGTCGAGGTCCTTCTGAAGGGCTGCACAGCTCTCTGGGTTATCCTGTCTCCTCCCAGCTTTATGTGGTCACTGAACTTGCTGAGGAGGCATGTGCCCTCTCATCCAAGACACTAATAAGTAAGTCAAAAATTACTGGGCCCACTATGGAACCCTGGGGAGCATGACTAGTGACAGGCCTTCAACTAAACCCTGTGCCACTGATTATGACACTCTGGGATAGTCAGTTCTCACTCCATGTCACTGTCCACTCATCTAGTCCACCCTTCTTAAGTTTGCTTATGAGAACATTGTGAGCGACAGTGTCAGAAGCCTTGCTGGAGTGGAGATAGAGAAAATCTACTGCTCTCCCCTCATCCATCCAGGTAATTTTTATACAAGGCAATCAGGTTGGTCAAGCATTATTTACCTTCAGTGAATCGATGCTGACTACTCCTGCATTTTTGTCATCATGTCATACATCAAAAGCTGAGGATGTTACAGTCAGAATGAGGAAATAAGTTCACCCTGGTAAATCCTAACAATGACAAAATTTTAAATTATAAGGTAAAATTTGTAGAGTTTCAGAGTTTCATAACAGAACTCTGATATCACTGAGCCACTTTCTGAGTGGTAAACAGAGTATTAGCAGAAAGTGTTGGGAATGGAAGACCTTGTGCGAAAGTGCTTGAGTTTGTATAATGTATCTGAACTTAAAATTGCTTGGAAAATAAATTGTATACATATATTTTTATGTCTGTTCAATGATTAATAGACCTACTGAAAGACAGTTATGTGTCTACTATCTGGATGAGATTGAAGCTGGAAATAGATCTACATCAAAACATTAGACTCAAATATTCAGCCTCAGAACCTACTAGAAGATGGTATAAATGCTAAGTTTTTTTCTAACCTTTCTTCATAGAAAAACATTCTGAGATAAATTGAATGAACAGTTCTGTTCTAAGAACATGGCCAGTCTCTTTTTGGGTTTCAAGATCATCCTTGTATGTCTTGGATACACCTCTAATTGCAGGTTTAAATGTTCAAAAATAAAACATAATTTAAGCTTTTGCAGAAACCTTTAACCTTGATTATGTAAAGCTTCTAGTTTCTTGTCTTTCTATTAAGGAAAGAAGTGTGTGAGAATATTAGCTCTGGATATATTCCAACTTCTAATGTGCTGTAGCATGCTGTATGGCACAAATTGTGACAAGACTGACCTTTTGCGTTAATCCATAACAATTTCTAATAGGGTAATATGCAAAATGTTCCATTTGTTGGAGTCTTCACACCAGAATCACCCTGGAAATCTGATGCTCCACAACTTCAGAAGTAGAATAAATTAGAGAAACCCACTGCTTTTTCTTAGGAGCCAGTTCAGAAAAAAAATATATATTTTAGCATTCTATACAGCAAAAGCTCTTTGAAGTCAATATTATGTTAAAATGCATAAAACAGTATTAAATTATAGATGGTAGATGATACAATAGAATTGAACAAATTGTGAATTTTTCCTTCTAGGTGGAACTGGTATATATATTAACTAAAAAAATAATATCTTATGATTTAATATAGTTGCTAGCCAGTAAAATATTGAAGGCTTCTGTAACATAATCAGTTTGTGACTACTCAACAGTAAAATTCCCAACCCCTTAGCACTAAATCCACAAATGCTCACTAAATGAGGTTTGGTATTGCAGTTTTAAGATGCTTTCTGATAGTGGAATTTCAGACTTAAATTTAGCTTAGTGAAAGAGCTGGGAAACTTGATCTTCATGTGCATGCAGGTGTATGCCGTGCTTTAGGAATGAGACTCCCCAGTTCAGTGCTCCCAGTGAGACTCTCCAAACTGTGGGCCACTTGCTTACTTGTTCTCCCTTTGCAGAGGGCTGGTGAAGATCACAGGTTGAGATGAGAAAATGAACTGTAACAGCAACAATATTAACAAAAAGTGTACAAGAGAGAGGTGAGTGATTCTCTCACCAGAGAGCCTGACCCAAGCCAACTGCAGCCGTGCCATCCCAACCCCTACCTCTGGCTTGGAACCGGCATTATGCCGGTGTTATGTTCTCTGGGCTTACTCAACAAGGAGGGACCCCTTTTCCCTGGAAGACACTCCCTTCCTCCTGCTCCCGGCAATGACTTGAGGTGGTAAAGAATAACCCCCTGGTTACTGCAAAAATTAACCTTGTGCTGGCCAAAACCAGGACAGTATAGCATGCTAGTTCTGCCTGTGCTGGCCAGCCTGGGGGCCTGCAAGTCAGCTCCAGTTCAAAAAGTGCTGAGAGGGTGTGATGGGGGTGACAATTGCCAGAGCTAACTACCAACTGCTCCTCTGTGTACCTGAAGCTACAGCATGGTGTTGGTACAACACTGACCAGAGTCAGTTTGTGTAAAAGAGCAGAGGTGAAACACAAGTCTGTCTATGCCAGGTGGTCAACAAACAATCCAAACAGAGGATCCGTTCTGTGAAGATGCTTAGCTGACTGGGTGTTCCCTCCAGCAGAAAATGACAAGGCCTTCAGCCTCACCTTTATAAGGAAACATAGACCATAAATCCAAGTTTATCACAAACATTTTGGCTACACAGTATTAAATTGATAATTGTAAACCTTGGTTTTTAATTAGCTTGATAGAAATTGTAATCATCCTGCCTAAATGATTAATTATGTCATATTTCATTTTTGTTTATTATAGTTCTAAATATTTTTAAAAAGCAGATTTAAGTAATCTTTTCTGTCAGTAATGAATTGAGGACAGACTCGGGGATAGCACCCAGGAGAATCAGCAGTTCCACCTGAGAGACTAGGCATTACTTTTTATTCAACCTTCTAGTTCTCACATTCATCAGCCGGGAGCACTGTCAGCCGTTAAAATTTGCATTTCCAATGTTAGATAGAGAAGCAAATGGAAGCAAAACTGGGAGCACAAAAGAGCAGATTTCAAAATGTATTCTATTGTGGCATGGCTTTAATTTTGTATGAAGAACTGTTATCTTATCTTGCTAACATTTTAAGCAATACAAGTTTCTTGAATTACATGCATGGGTCCTACCCTTAACACTAGAGAGTTCTCAGGGTGGCACCTATAACCTACCATCTGTGGAACAGCAAAGGAAGAAATTTCACAATAATTAGTATATTCTAAGCAAACATTTCAAAAGTGTGACAGCTTCTTTTGGTTCGCTGTGATAAACTAGAGATGAGAAGACCTCTGTTTTTCAGAAAGAATTTCCATCATATGGGAGTGTTTGATTTTTGTTTCTTTTTTGTTTGTTGGGGTTTTTTTTAAAGGAAAATTAGGATAGTGGAAAATCTTAGAGCACACTAAAGTTGAAGCTGCTATCATTTAAAGGGCCTGATGGATCTGTGTGAAGTTTTAATTGCTTTTTTTTTTAATTACGTTAAGAACTTGTCATGATTGCCTACATAAGCCATCCAGTGTTCCGCAAAATCTTATTTTCCTGGTTTTATTTTTGTGAAGCATAACAACTGTCAAGCAAAGGCAAATGAATGGCAACATTAATATTCTTGACATGCTGCAATATTGTGATTATGAATGCCATAAAAGAGCCCGTAAATAAAAAAAATTAATGAAGCAATAACATGAATGGAGGTCATGGGTGTTCTTTTCCCCTCCTTCACTGTTATTAGCGAAGCACTTAAGCATGTCCTTAGCTTTAGGTATGTGAGTAGTCCCATCAAAGTTAATAGTACTGTTCAGATGTTTAAAACTAAACATTTGCATAAATGCTTTGCAGACTTAAAGGCTCTAAGTGAAATGATTTACCCAAACTGAACTCATCTTGGTTTTAAGAACAAGAGCAATTACAGGAAAATAAGTTTCCAAGCCTTATGTCATCAGCCACTCTGACCTGCCACCTAGAAAAGCACTGATGACAGGCGGAATAATCAGCCAGAGATCACACTGGAAGTCTTTTACTATAATCACAAAATGGCTTTTTTTCTTATTCTCTAGAAACTCACAAGAAAAAGATTTCTTCACAAAGAAAGTGCTGAGAAGGAGGAATTCTACAACTGCAGCCTTTTTACTTTGGCGTCGGGTAACTGTCACGTTGTACAGGACAAGATCTGAAATGCTGTTTCCAGAAAGCAGCCACAGAGACAGATTCCTGCCTTTTTAGACCCTCACTGAAAATCTTCTAGAACCCCTCAAAATCAACAATGTCATTACGATCTTGTTTTCATGGTAGCCTTCTATTATTATGGTAATATTTATTAGATCCATAGGTATAGATTCCTGTTAGGGTATTACAGGCAAGACATATGTACTGCTTATTTGAGTAATCAAGCATCTCACTTAAACATCACAGGTCCAAGGAAATAAGAGTTTAATTAGCAATGATGCAGACAACTGCCAAATTTCTCCCCTATGTACCTCTTCTGATATCCTTCCTTGTCTGAGTTGTTCCAGTTCTTGTGAAAAGTTGACTGAAATGAGAAATTCTCTTTTTTATGGGATATTTCAGAAACTTATACTCCAACAAATAAAAGATGGCTTTATTTTCACAGAATCTAAATGCCTACACATTGTACACATCCTCTATAAAATTCCTTAATGAAAGGGTTGACCTTGCAATGTAAATATCATATTTGGGCACTGTAACAAATATTAATGAGTTAAAAACTAAAATCACCATTAAACTAACTGTAAAGGAACTCAAGACAGACTACTAACACCCATTGTTTTCACTGTTGCTATACAATGAATTTTCAAAAACGATATGATATGTTACTCCTCCAAGAATGGTAGTCCTGCTTGTGTTTATTCTGTTGCATGCCTCTAGGTAAAAGAGACTTTTGGAAAATAGCCAGATGACCTTTGCAGATTTGATGAGCCTTTGGGCTAGTTAACTGTAATAACATGAAGGTGTTGATTGTCAGACCTTTAATGCCTGCACTTGCCATTCATAGGCTGAATCAATGGTATACTAGGAAACCTTACAAATATAATTTGGCACCTAAAATATTTTTGTACAAGTATTTTAAAAGCTAATCTGAATTGATTTATTTAAGAAAGTTACATCAAGAAAAAATATACCTGTGGAAATAAATAATTTGTACTAAATCTGGTTTCTGTTTACCCAATCAAAATACTGTGTAACTCTGGAGGAGAAAAAAGAGTGACTTGGGTTTCAGATTTTATCTCATTTCTAAATGGGGATTTTTTCATGGAAGATCATCATATTGCAAGTTGGAATGCGGCTCTTTAACTTTTCATGCTCTTTATCCTAAGCAATTTTAAGTTGAAAACTCTTGTCCTCTTATTCTGTAAAACCATCCAACATGGCTTGATATTCCATGTCTCACATCCCACCCTCGGTCCTATTTATATATGGAACACACTACAGATTTTGTCATAGGACCACTATAACACAGGCTCCAAGAAAAAGGTGATGTTCACACATTGAGGGAACAGCTGGCAGCTGGTGTTTTTAAGCTAGTGATGCTTGAACTTCTCCTCTTCAAAATATCTCTGTGAATTAGCTCAGTTATAAATTACACTGAAAGCCAACAAAGATATTAAAGAGGAATGTTTTCATTAGGACTTACTTAAGTCATTGAAGCCCAGTTGGGTTTCTGACTTAAAGCAGCTGAGGCACAGGCTCTAATTTTTGAGATTTGTGCTGTAGTAACTCTAGATGTGTAAGCCTTGTGACTGGTAGTGAATAATTATATATTACATAGAGTTTATTCAAAGACAAGATACCTTGAGAAAAATGTTTCTTTTGATCATATTCTCCAAGAATATGTTATGTGCTATTTAATTACTACTTTACAATGGCAGTTTAGCAACTTTATTTTAAATTTCTTGGAGTGGTCTTTCAGCTGGATAGGAAGTAGAAAAGACATAATTTTTAAATTTTCCTTTCTACTACTGCATGGAATAGTATTAGTCTTCAACTATTCTACTGTCACATGTGTAATCAATCAGGCAAATTATGAGAGTTTAAAAATTACAAACATAGAGTATTTAAAAGGAAGAGTAATAACTGCAATACACAGCTATTCTATCACTTACCCTTTTCATTGTTTTACTCTTATCTTCAAATAAAATCATTCCCCAAGTGTCAAGTATCAACAAATGGTAGAATTAAAAAAAAAAATGTATGAAGAAAAATCGAATGGGTTGGAAAAAAAAAAAAATATATACACACACACACATATATTTTATTTTTTTCCCCCTCCCCCCAGAGTATCTCCACTTCTAACTTTTTCTTCCACGTTTGACTTTGGAAATGTTCATTTTGATTTTTCTTTGTTATTCTCACAATTTGTCTCCGGTACATGTTTAATTTAAAGAAAATATACCTTTTATTGAATTTATTATTTCACTCTTCTGTTAATCTCTAATTTTAAAATTTCATTTTAAATTAACATTCATTAATTAAATGTATTTTATACATGTTGGGAGTAAGTCGAGAAAAAATTATAAACATAGCTGGCAATATTTTCACTGAAATACACTTATTTGCAATTATGTGACAAGGTTCACTGAAGCTAAAAACCTCCTGTCAATCTACCAGGTCCTAAAAATGTCACCGAGACTATCCTTCCCAGAGATTCAATAAAGCTATTAAAATAATTGAGGGGGGAAATTATAATTAATTTTTTTCTTCCTTTTAGTTTGAATTTGAACCTGTCCTTTACACTGAAAATTAAAAGAAATGAAAGTACAATCTCTTGATTATCATCAGTATGCAAATAATTTAATCTGCTAGCTAATTGTGTTTTAAAATTCCCTATCTAAAGTGTTGGCATTAATGTTCTTCAGACAATTTCAATGAGGAAGAATTCAACACACTTTGAGACACTAAAAATACAATTTTTCCTGTTCAGGAATTCATACTGTCTTAAGTGAAAGTGAAAATATATTTTCCCACAACCTCTCACATCCTCAAATTTGACCACTGATGAGCAGATGAATGATGGCAAGTTTTCTTTTCTGAGCCCAAGTAGAAAAGATGAAAGTATTTAAACAAACTGCTGTACTTGCAATATAATCAATCAGATAATTAAAAATGTCTGCAGTATATAGTGATAAAAGTAACCTCCATATGTTTCTGTTAAAATCATATAGATTTCTGTCAAAATCATATAGAATCTCTAGTTTACTTCTTTGGATCAGATAACTAACCCAACTGCAAGCAGGGAAATACCAGATGTGATTGACATATATTGACTTTAGAAATGGCTATATTACAAGACATTTTTTCATAGTCATTCTAAAATGTATGGTCATATTAAAGCGACTACAAATTAAATGCACAACTGCTTGAATATACTACACTTGCTGGTTTGCTATCTAAAGTGGACAGATAATTAAAATGGACTTTCCAAAGAGTCATAATAATTCAGTATTTTCCGTAATGTCTTCCATGATGAAGAGCTGAATACAATTACAAATTGTTACCACAGTAACATGGTTCAATAAATTACAAGCTGTATTTGAAGATAATATTGTGATTTTCAAAGGAAAAAAAATACAAATCTCACATAAAAGAAGCAGATATTCCATCTGAGACATTGCTAATGCAAGCTCAAAAAAAATATTGAATCTTTTTTGGGCATCACATTTCCAGGTTTTGGACAAGCTAGGTAGTGTCTAGCCATGGACAACAATAGCAAAAAAAGCGGAAAGAACTGAGTTTGTTAAGTTTAAATATGCAAAGGTTAAAGTGCATGGACAGAATAATGGTTTTCCACTATATACAGGGGTGGAACTGTGAAAGATTTATTCTCTGTTCATGGAGGTTGGACTGGAAGAAAACTGGTGTGTTTTCCTTTTCCCTTGTAAGAAAAAGTCAGAATACATATTAGAAAAATATAAGGGTTTTTATGTTGTTCCAGATATTAATAAGAAAGGTTAAACCTTCATAAAAGGTTATCAAAGAGAGATTAGAAAAATATCTTCCAGAAAATCTAACTGTACTTGATATTAATTCAGTGCACAGACATGGCTAAATTATCTGCAACTGTGACTATTCCAGCTCTGATTTTCCTGAAACTGTAGCCCAGCAATTATCTGAATTATCAGAAAAAAATTAATTGAAGAAAAGAGATACTAAACAGTATCCACAAAACACCAAGGTTCATAACATTATGATCTGGGATGCCAATGATGTTTTAACAGATCAGCTAAAATGATTCTGTCTTCTAGATAAAGGCTGGGAGATTTTCTCTATTCTGAAAATATTTTCCTGATTTTTTCTCTACTGTTTTCAGAGGTTTAGAGGCTTCCACATTTTTTGAGAAGGAAATTTATGTAATTGGGCCCACTATGAATTTTTATCGATTACAACTCACTGCTGTTCAACAGTGAAACTAGTTTAGGTCCTGACATCTACAGTTATAAGAGGCAACATGTTTTTCCCATGCTTTGAATGTCTTTCCATTAAACCTTCCTTTCTTCTTCTTTACACACACACACAAGCACACACCTTCCTCTCTGGGACAATATAGTGAAATAAATCATTACCAGAATAAAAGACATCCAGAAGAGGGGCCACAGTTGGAATACACTTGGAGGCAGTGTCCTTCATAGGAGCACAGAACAGCAACTGAGAGGAGGTCATGGTAGAAAAATCTTTCCAGTCCAGTTCTGGGTTCTGCAGTACAAGAGAAACATTAATATCCTGGAAAGAGTCCAACAAAGGGCCGTACATCTGCTTAAAATATTGGACCATCTCTCATATAGGGAAAGGGTAAGATAGCTAATGCTGTTTGACCTGAAGAAAAGAAGACTCAGGGGAGATCTCATCAGTGTGTATAAATACCCGAAGGGAGAGTGAACAGTAGAGAGCCAGCCCTTTATTGACAGGATAAGAGGCAATAAGCACAAATGGAAACACAGGAGTTTGCCTCTGAACATTACAAAACACTTCTTCACCGTGAAGGTGACTGAGAACTGCCAAAGGAGATTGTGGAATCTCTATACCTGGAGATATTTAAACAGTGTCTGCTGCGATTCTGGCCAAAGTTTTCGGCCCCTGCCACAGCACATCTTCTCTTTGTGAGTTCTTTTAACAGACACTTGAGATAAGACACAGTAGAAATACTTCAGAGTTTCTTCGGTCTCAAAATGTTTATTAAGTGTTATCTATAACTTGGCAGCACAGAAAAGTGCGTTGTCGTTAATAAGAAGGTGCAAAATGGCCTCAAGCACGTCTCGTCCAGATTACTTATACCTCAGATTGTCCAATTAGGGAGATGTTGAGTAGGATATTTTCAATAAAAACCCAATAATCAGTTTTTCTTATCCCGCATTGCGGAACTTTAGAACCAATGGCAGAAAACACGAGTTTTTGGAGAAGAAAGGGGAAGTAGCGAAGGTAAAAAAGGAAGTTATAAAACAACACTTAAACCCTCCATTTTGGACACTAGTATTATAATATTTCATAAACCCAAATGTCTACACTTCTACCTAATTCACCTAGTGACACAACCTTAACTATACAGCATTAATTTCAAAGTTATCACACTACAGGGGAAGTCTTTTCCAGGGTTTAAGATCAAATGAGGTGTATTTCTGGGGATCAAAACTTGTTAAAGCAGAAACAGAGAAATTCTCAGAATTCAGGGTTCCAAGTGTCTGGACATGATCCTGGGCAACTGACTCCAGGTGGTCTTGCCTGAGCTGAGCAGTTGGACTAGAAGACCCTTCCAAGCTCAACCAACTATCCTGTGATTATGCAATTCTGTGACAAGAAGCCAGGTAAATCCTTGCTGCTGTTTCCTGAAATGCTGCTGAGAGCCACCTGACCCCTCTTGAGCTTTGAGAGGAAAAGGGGAAAAGGAAACAAATATACTGTAACTGTGGCCCTTGTGCATTTCAGCTGAATTCAGCTACAACCGCTTTTGGGCTGTTTTGTTTTGTTCATATGGTTTTGCCATAAAGGAAATATACACTTTCAGCAAAACCAGTCTTTTCACATATCCCAGGTTATAATTGCATGTAGACTTTCAGAATGGGGTTGCAGACTGGAAAAATAGCTCAGATTAGCTAACAACAACAACAACCCTGATGTTCTTAATATCTTGTTCAAATTAATTATTGTCACAATTCTTTCACAATTCTTGTATCTAGCTTAAATATTTTAGAAGATTAAAGAAACTTAGTAAAAGTTATTCCTATATTCTTTACTACCAATTATTCAGAGATCAAAATCAGATCAGAAGAAAATACTAGAAAGAGATCGTGTTTCCAAAATTGCCAGTTCACTTAGTCTTGGACTTTTGGAACAAGGGACTAGCACAGGTTCAGAATTAATTTCCACACTTCTTGTTAGCAAACACACTCCTACATATTTCCACTAAATTTTGCCAAGCAGATGATCATACACACTCAATTTATCTTTCATTTTATATATTGAATGACACTATTTATTTTCTTTTTAGAATCTCTCTTTATAAAGAAAAAATAATATGTCAAGAAACTAGTTGACTTCAAAATGACAAGTTTAAAGCTGAAGTAGTGACAAGCATTGATAGCATGAAACTAACAGGCTAAAGCTAAAATATTTTACCATGTTAGGAAGTCTCAAAGGAATACCAGTTAAGTCTCGAAATCAATATGAAATCCACATATTTCAGCACTTCAATACTTTCTATGCAGTTACTGCTCAAGATTTAGTTTTATCTTAGAAATAGTTGATAGTAAATTTCAACTAAATGTAGGGGCTTGAAAATAACCTGTACTGAGACAAAAATTCTCTTTTTATTATGCTCAGTCTCCTTCCAGATTCAGGGAAGTATCACTTGTCATCATGAAAAAAAAAAAAAGATAGAACAGAACTCAAATATTTTAGATTTTCACCACTCAATTGAACTTTTGAACTTTTATTATAATAAATATTACTACCTAAAGAAATATTAAAGGTATGAAATAGTTTAAAAATATACATGTTCGTTTTCCAGATAAAACATATTTTATTCTTTAATGGTAGAAGTTAAAATGACAAAACCAAGTTTTCTCATATGAAGTCATTAAAATTATATCTTTTTATTTTTAGCTGTTCAGGGCTTAAAACTGATTATTGAAATAAACTTCATTTTCTGTGATACAGTACCTATTAATTATTTATTTATTTATACTCAGATGTTCAACATAATTTAGACTACTTAGATATAAGATTTGTGAAGATCTGATCTGACTCTCAGTACCTCAGCAGTTTTATTCAGTTAGTTAGAGAAATCTTTAAATCAAGAAATGTGGTTTTATGTCAAGCCTTTAACGTATACCTAGTGTCTTCACTGCCAAGCAATGTTTTTCTGTCAGATGAGTTTTCCTGACTTTTTTTTAGTAACAGTCAAGTAAAAGAAATCTTTGTCAATCAAATATAATGAAATGGAAAAAAAAAAAAAAAGAAGAAATTAGTTGATTGATGTAAAAAAATAAGAATTTTTTCTACTGAGATAACACAAGCTGAGTTTTAAAATTGGAAATCAAGATAAAGTAACAACTGAAGTAGTCAGAAAGTTTGGAGTGTCTAAGAAGACCATGGCATTCATGCAAATATTCCAAGTGATTGGAATGAAAGGAGAGTAAACTACTGATTTTTTTTTTTCCAAATGCTGAAGTGTGGTTTTGTTGTGGGTTTGTTTGCTTGTTGGATTTTTGTAATGTTTTGTTTTGTTTTATTTCTTGCATAGCCCTGGTGCAAATCTCATGTCTTTCTTTCCAAACCACCCCCATTTCCTGCAAGGATATTAGGAAGCACTCAGCCATGACCCATTCCTTAATCCACTGTTCACACTGGTGGAAATAGACCTCCAAATCCTGACTTCTATTTTGTTTCCCTGAAAACTGCTGGGGAAATCCTTCTTTTGTCTAAGAAGTAGACAATAATTGAAGTCTGCTGAGTGGAAACTAACAGGGGTAGCTTTAACATGCATAGTTCCAATAATTATCAGTTGCCTTGAAGTCCCCAGCGTTTGACCTGGGTCTCACAAAATGAACACACCTTTTGTTAACACCTATTTATGAAACTGAAGGTTCCACATCTAGGCCTCTGACAGATGTATGATAACAGAATTTCAATTAAACAGTTTTCACACACAGACACTGTTGAGCTTTGGAGACATTTGTTTCTAAACCCAAATGGGACTAAGAACGGAGGTAATTGATAACATTCAAAAACTGATAACATTCAAAAACTGATAACATTCAAAAACTGATAACATTCAAAAATTTCAGCTTCACGCAGCTTTTCCACCTCTTCTTTCCTGCATTATTTTATGAATGGGTTTTTTTTTGTTTCTTGTGGCTATGTTGTATTCTTAGACTTCAATCACATTTTAACAATTGTTATACATATACTTTCTGACTCACTATCGAAATGTATTTTCTTTTTTTCAATAAATCCATTTTGACATTACTACTTTTTCACAGTTCTTACAGAGTTGAGTTTAAGCACCTATTGTTTTTATAATGATTACTCTTTCTCTCTCCAGATTTTCCTTTTGAAGTGTTTTTAGAAATTTATAATGAAAATTTTGTGATACTCTTCATGATGTATATTTACTCATAGTTTAAAGATATTAATACCTAATTGTTGTTTGGATGGACACCCATACTATTGATATGGCACATTTTCCAGGACGTTTTTGACCTGGACAATCTAGAAGCCTCTCAAGAGGTGTTTGGGCATAGGCAGTGCTTAGATTAATTGGGCTATGAGTGTCAGAAACCATATTATCCCACTTTATTGATCAGTATAGCTGTGCTTGTAAATCTATGCAGTGTAAGAGAGAGGAGGATTTACCAGAGGTGATTGTTTTGACCTATTTATACTTCCCAGTGCAAAGTCTCCAGGAGTCTACTGGACATCCAAAAGAGGAGACTGTATTCCAAAATCAACTTAATCAGTATCAAGTAGAAGGAAATAAACCCTTTTTTGCATTAGGCTTACTGTGAGTTTCTGGTCCTAGGGTTCCACAAATCCATAGAACATAGACATTCCTGAATATTTTAAATAGGCCTTGTAAAGTGTCTGCAAAAAGGTGTGAAATCAGGATTGCAATTTTATACACCATTAATCCTAAATAATATCTCTAATGACAGCCTAATAGGATATTTATAGAAATTTAATCATAATTCAGGAGTGGTTTAGCAGATAAAAGAATCTTAACTCCATTTCAAGTCTGTGGAAAATCATAACTAAATTGTAGGATTGTAGCATAATTCAGGTTGGAATTATTTTGGGTGTTATTTAGTCCCAACTTTTTCTCGAAATAAGGTCAGCTTGAGGTCATACCAGGTTAATTAGGTAACTAAAATGAAAATTGTATTGGACTTGTTTTTCTGTTGTTTCCTTCCTTTCCCAGAAATCTTTCAACTGAGATTGAAACAAGAAACTCTTTTTTTCATTTCCCTATAGCATTATCGGTGTGTTATAAAAATAATTCTGAATACTTTATATTGCTACTGTGTTGCCCTGACTTTTGCAGTTCTGGATGTTGTCATTCTTTTGTAGCTAGTTTATCACACTTTTCTATGTAAACATGGCCATGTTATTGTAACTGTATCTTATCATTTATATTCCTTTCTCCTGAACACAGAACTTTGATGGACATTTCCTTTGACCACGGTGATTGAGGAAGGAAGAACTTATTTCCTCCAATGAATAGTGATTTATAAATGTATATAAAATAAAGAAGGTGGGTCTTGCCCCCCCCTTCCTTCTCCTTCCTCCTATCTAGTAACAGGTGTCTCTATCTCTTCTTTTGTGTCGTTACTGTGACACGACTGTTTTGACATAAATTAAAAGCAAAAAGAGTATCTGTAATACAAAAACAAATTCTACCTCCAAAGTGTATTTCTTCACAGCACTGGGTTTTCTAAAAACACCTTAATTTTTTTCTCATATATCTAGTCTTTACTGAAAGTTAGAGTTAATACACTATGGTTTTGTGAGTATTTGTTTTAAGGATACTTTTTCTATCAGCTAGTTGCTTGTGGATACATTGCCTGGGGTATGCTTTTATGGTCACTTGGAAAAAAGTTTTAAGAAAAGACATTGACAAGAAAAAAATGTAAAGAAGAAAATCTTCACCTACTGAGGTACTTGGTGCAAGTACTTCAATAAGTGAAAGAGGGAACAATGTACAGTGCAAGGCTAATTCTGAATATCGCCTTGGCTACATAAAATACTGACGGAATCTTTTGAGACATGGTTCCACTTAATGTGTGTTGCTTTTACGGACAATGGAGATGTATTATTGACAAATCTGTATTTGTACTTGTAAAACAAAAAAAAACCCTAACCAAACAAATAAACAAAAGACAAACAAAACCAACCCTGAAGTGAGAAACTGTTTGATAGGGATCTTTTGATGGTACATAAAAAGCCCTAGCTTTGTTAATATTATCTCCTTACACTCTTCTTTTAGCTGTGTGAAGCATAAAGTTTGGTTTATAGATGCTTTTTGGATTCTATTTGCACTGACCCCAGACAGTATTAGTATTATTAAAAAAAAAAATTCTTTTGGATTGAGTTTAATCAAATCAGAAAAAGATTTGCCAAAGAGGAAGATTCACTGCAGAAGAGTTCAGTCCCATATCATATAACACTGAGGCATTCACATTCATCAGTATAGTACTTGCATAAACTCTCTTACAGATATGAATGGATTAAAGTGAAATGTCATTGGAGAAAAAGAGTATATCAGAACAGATAATTCATTATTGGTTTAATCTGTTCTGCTCTATAGGGAACAAAGAATAACATGAGTTTCTGAGTCAAAGCCTTTTATTTACTCTAATAATAGATAGACTCTAATAGATAATAAATGGTGTTCCATTTTAGAGAAATTATGTTGACCTGTCAAAACTTTCTATAAAAAGCTTAGTCCTTCTCTAGGTATATTTAGGCAGATCTAATAGTGCTATAAATTCAAACCAGGACACTGGGATTTTCAGCCCCATACTTAGAATCATCTCTATTATGGGATCTCTGGATAGAAGATACTCAAAAAAAAGCTGTGTAGGAGTAAAAACCCAAAGATAAAAATTAATTTAAGAGTAAACACTTGATGCTAAACTTTAGAGAAAGATTTTTCAAACTCTTGAAATAAAACTTTAAGGAAAGACATTCCTTTAATCTTCCATTGTTCTTAGCCAAAAACAAAAGCTCTTGTACAGAGTGGAAGTAAAAGGAGTTTAACAGAAAACATCATTTACACATTTTTTGAGCTTTGGGCAGTAGAAGTCTATTCATCAGCCTTCATACATCACAGATGTTGTATTTTCAGCAAATGTAGGACGATTCAGGAACAACAAAATTATAAACCCTTGAATGTTATTTTAATACAAAAAGGTCTTGAAGATCTTGACAGGAGTTAAAAAGTATACTTAAATCCAATAATATTCTTTCATGCAATAATATACAATTCAATAGTAATAATATTTAATTCTATGGCCAGTGTCATAGGAAAGAAAAACTGTGCCAGAGTACTGGCTTTACAGCTTGGTAAACTGAGGCCAAAAAATGATTAAGAGATTTGCACCAAATCACACAACAACTAATTACCAACAGGGCATTAAAAAAACCAAAAAGTAATTTATCTGGGATGTGCACAGCCTTACAAGTCGGAGGAGTTCCCTTTGCTTGAACCAGAACTAACTTCTCATGGTATCTTGTGAATGATGAAGACATACTTTATGCTGAGGATATATGAATGCCTTAATGTATCTTAGTGGTTCATATGTCCTAAAGGCCAAGTCCTACCAACCACTCAGTATCTCATAAAGCATTTTTTCCAGTCAGACTGCATACACCTATCTATTCTTCCACAAATGTCAGAATGATTATGCATAGCAATGTATTTATGTAGACTACAGAAGAAATGAGCTTGGCCCTAAATGATCTCTTAAGGAATTAATTCTGGTGTCTTAGATTTGTAAAAATTTTCTCTTGTGGGACTTCAGGTCTAGCGGTGCGCAAGGGTCTTATTTTGATTCTTTGGATTCTCGGATTCCCATTCACTAAGGCTTCAGTTGAGATGTCCCCTAAACTTAGTTAAAGCTGCCTGAGTTGTGAGATGTCTCAGTTGTAGCTTCTTTGCTATGTATTTTTTGCAGTTCTTCACATATGGAGTATAATATGACAGAGAACAAACACTCCTGAGTTTATTTTAAAAACAAAATGAACAAAGAAACAAAAAGAAATCTGTGTGGCTCCCCTGCTGGCTTTTGAACAGAACTGTGTTACTAAATCATGATAAGAAATGTTGGCAGAGGAGCAAAATTAGGCTGAGACAAGGTCAGTGCTTCTAAGTGATAAAGTGAATTTATTACAGAGTTAAAGGAGTAAGCAAAAACAAATGAACATCTCCTAAACATTTTTCTTCTGCCGTCCTCCCATCCCCGCCCCCCTCAGCAGTCTTACAAATTTTCTTTTATCCCAGATCATAAGGGGAACCCAGGGAGGGATTTTTTCTTTAATTAGTTTAGTCCTCAGATACTCAGGTGTTTCCTCTTCTTAGTAATTATACTTGGAGGTCTCTCTCTCTCTCTCCTTTAGCACCATGGCACAGTTTGCAGAAGTTGGCATGCAGCCCACCCAAAACTGCAGCTGCTCCATCTTCCCCCATCAGGCTGGTCTCTCTCCTAGGGTAGGAATAAAACCAGGCTTCTTTTAATTTAATTGACTCTCTTCTTGATTCAGGAGCAAAGTCCTTGGTCCCCACCAGACACAGCTATTCTTGTGGGAGTTCACTCCTTTCCGTACTGTATCTGCTACAAGTTTGATTAAAGTTTCTCACCACAGGCCATGAGAATGTCTCAGTTCCGATGATGCAGGAATTTCCTCCCTCAGTGCTCTTCTTCTTTGTCAGACTGGCATTGTTTGCTGGCTTTCATATCTGATGGTTCAGTTGTTCTTCTCAGTTGTTTGCTATACTCCCTCTCCTCTGCCTAACCTACAACTACGTGACCACATGGCACGCGCCTGAGTACTACAGAGATTGCTTCTTAAATATACTGTCGCAGAGGCATTTCTGTCCTTCCTAATTGGCCCAACTGTAAAAAACAGCACATCAATCTCCCAGGAGCCGACTGAGATAGGCCCTGACCGAACAGCTGTGGGAGCTTCTGGATGCTCCTCACAGGACCCATCTTTTGGCCCCTACCACACCCAAAAAGCTAGACCTCCCAACTCATCAAACCATCACACTAAGGCACAGGAAATCCTACAAGTTTGACTCCTTTTTCTTCCAGAAAATTCACACCAGATGTTGTGAATTCAGCTGTGGGCACATTCAAAACATGAATGAGGACTTTATTTTTCTTTCTGATACAAATCACACTCCTTACATAAGAGGTACACAGACAACACTACCCAGAATTCAGAGTATCTCTTGAAGCCCACCTTGTAAGAACTCCTGCAGCAAATAAACAAGGTCAAAGCTGCAGGGACAATATGATTCAGCCTGGAGGGTATGAGAAGAAATGACAGTGGCACTGCAAAGGGCTTTAATCAGTATGGTTCTGGTCACTATATAGTCTGCAGGGAAAAGACTTGAATGCAATCCCTCTTTTTCCTGCCAGGGAAGACAGCTGGCTCACTCAAGAGTAGAATCAGAGCATCAGCTGACATATCAGAATACGGACAACTGGGGCTTGGGTCTGAAGGAAAACTGGAACCTACATTAGTGTAAACATGTAGCAGCTGTGCAATCAGCTGTAGCGTAGGTTAAATTCACCATAAATTTGCAATTGTGTAAGTTTTTGCAGTAGAATAATTTTGACTGTGAATTTCTTCTCCCTCCTTTCCATATTGAAAGAAGAGAAGGTCTGAAGATTGCACAAAAATGCAAAGTCCCAAAGCAATTGCCTAAACTGAAAGATAGGCCTCACTGGGTTAAAAAAAATGCAAATAATTTGGCTATGTGACTAGAGCTTTCAAGACAAATTACAGAGATTTTCTTTGAAGAAAAATAAAGCTAAAAGAACAATATTTAAATAACATTAATGAGAGTAAGCTCCCAAAACAACAGTGGTGTTCAAAATTATATTGAATAAAAGTTTAGCTGTAATCAATGAAAGAAAAATATATTTCTACATCTTGGAACAGGCTCTGTCTAATTGAGTAAATTAGAAATTATATCTTTTTGCCTTAGTAACTAGGCAGAAATTTGGGGATAGTGTGCAATCCCCTCTTTGACTACTTAATACAAAAAAAAAATCTAAAACTTATCATTCCTCAAACTGCACATAAGCATTTCAAACACATGCACAAACATTCATAAATAGCAAACATGGTGAAAATAACACAAAAGCTCTCTTATGCTCTGAGTTCAACAGGATTTTTGTGAAGCTGTCAGGAAATTAACCTATCAAAGACTAAGAGGATATTCATAGGGCCCCATAAGAGAAGGATATTCCTGTCCTCTCCCTTGGCACAAGCACTGTTACATAAAAACTTTCATCCTAGAAATACCAATTCCCTCAGAACTTAGGTCTTACATTCACAAGATCTACCCACCTTAAACATAGGTAATGCATCAATGTGTTATATAGGAAATGTTGTTTATGGATTAAGATGTTATTTGTTTTAAAGAATGGACTGGACAACGTAATGAAAACTGCATTATTGAGACCAATCATACCTTGGCAGAGGTATGGTATGGAAATATTGCAGTAGTACTGAATGACTCTTTTCCCTAGCTGAAATTCTGAAAATGTGAATGAATTCATATGTAGAAATGTATAGGGGAAACACACATACTCCTCTAGTATAAATCAATATTGTTGACAAATCACTTGGAACTGTTACTAGTTAAAGAATTTCTCCCAATGAAGGTGTCATTATCTAGAGAGTTATCAGTTCAGAAAGAAAGAAGAGAAAGAGAAAGAGAAAGAGAAAGAGAAAGAGAAAGAGAAAGAGAAAGAGAAAGAGAAAGAGAAAGAGAAAGAGAAAGAGAAAGAGAAAGAGAAAGAGAAAGAGAAAGAGAAAGAGAAAGAGAAAGAGAAAGAGAAAGAGAAAGAGAAAGAGAAAGAGAAAGAGAAAGAGAAAGAGAAAGAGAAAGAGAAAGAGAAAGAGAAAGAGAAAGAGAAAGAGAAAGAGAAANAGAAAGAAAGAAAGAAAGAAAGAAAGAAAGAAAGAAAAAGAAAGAAAGAAAGAAAGAGAAAAGGATTATAGCAGGATGCTCTAGAAAGGTAATTCTATACATTTGGTGAGTTGCAAGCCAAATTAGATGATTTAACACCATTCAGTATTAGTAGCGCTGAGAACTTCACTCTAAATTTGACCACGGTGAAATATACTTTTTGAAGTCTAATCTTCCTCCTCTGTGTTTTTGTTTGTTTTGGGTGGTTACATTTTTGTTTTTTTTTCTGATACTAATGTTTAATTCTCCATCTCTAATAAAAGGATGTCTCTACAAACAAAGCTCTGACTAAACCTAGTAAGAATGTCAGTGACAATGGCTCAGCTCCAAAACAGGATTCAGAAAAGAGCAAAAGGGATCTTTAAAACTCAAGGGATCTTTAAAACTCAAGGTAATATGATTGCATTGCAACAGAGAAGGGTAAATGCATGGTTGACTATTCTCTGACATCATTACCAGCTGTTCCAGGGAAGAGTGTGGCCCACGCTCATTGTGTTAGCATTGACAATTACTGCATGTTTTTTTTCCCTGCAGACTGACTAGGGTTGCTCTGGTAAGTAGCAACTCACTCTGATGAAGCCATGGACCCTTGCAAAATAATTTAACACTGTTGACAATACTAACATCCATCACTAAATGGAATAATAACTGTTCCTAAGTTTCTTTCTCATTCGCAATGTTGGAAAATAGCACCTTTGTATTTTCTTATTTTCATCTGGCAGAAGAGGTGTGTTTCCTATGAACTGACATTACAGTAGTTACTTACCAAACTCAACTTTCATTCCAGAATGCTGTCATGTATCACAGGTAAATGAAGAAGATCCACTTCATGACACTGAGAATTAATGCAATGCAAGAGTGTGAAAGTTCAGTACATTACCTATAAAGAACAACAGGAGAAGGTATTTTACAGATGCTTGGTCTGTCAATCTATAGTAACTGAAGAGCCAAAAGCAGAAGTAGCATTGTGGATGTCAGATTCTTGCAAATGCTTCCAAATGTCATCTGCAGAGGTTGATGACTGACAGTGCAACTGCTGCCTTTTAAGCAGGGTTCAGTATACTTCTTGAGTTCACTGACATGATTGCAGTTGCATAAATATGTGTACAGTGCACCTTTATTATGGCAATCTGCCACACTAAAACTTGCCTCCATTTGCATTGCTTCCAAAGCACCATCATTTGAAAGAATGTACCTTCTGGACACAGACAGTGTACTGTTTAAAGGTGTAGGTGCTGTTTCTGACTGACATATGGGATGACAAAGGACATGTCATTACCCTGCGACTGATCTTCCCATCTTAAAATATACAGAAAGACAATGGCTTCCTCTGCAAATGAGCAAACAATGGTAGAGTGTAATGTCAGTATTGAAGTATTTTGAGAAACTGTCTAGAATTGTGTCCACAAGATAAGAACATTCAAAACAATTTAAAACTCTGCTCTAATAGGGAGCTGTGAGGATTGCGCTGTTTGGTTTAAGAGACTTTGATCTTTTTCTCGTTGCAGTGGTAAAGCCCAAGAAGATATTTTGCCTTCAAAAATCAGTACAGTCTCACTGCCTGCCATTAGCTACAGAACAACATTCTCTGTCCCTAGAGAAGACCTACCTGCAGTGTTATATATTGCATAGTGCAGAGCACATTGTTGGCAATGAGCAATTGTAATAAGGCATTTGACTTCTGAATGTGGCAGCTAAATGTGCAAAAGACTGACTCTACTGGGAAAAGGTGAATAGGCAATTTCCAAAATGTTCTGTTCCTGATGTGCATTAAGCTTTCTGGCTGCATAGGTTAGAGTGGACCACAGCTCCCACACAGGCTTGTGCCTTAAGGCACTGATGAATGAATGTTTGGGAGCAAGCTTCAGGGACAAAGAATGAACTGTTTGCAAAAGTATTCCAGATGACTGAGGATCTACATGACAAGTCCTTTTGAAAGTTAGAGTAGTCATCTGAATCCCCCCCCAACAAACCTCTAACTGCTGGAGATATAGATATATGTGCATATAGACACAGTCACTCCATCTTGAGCTTTGTTGCTTATTGTTCTCATGGAAAAGCACATTTTTCTTAGCACTATGCATATTCACAGATTGAGACATAGCTATGTTAAAGACTGAATTTGATTTAGAAACTGACAACTGTGCTCTTCTAGAGCAAAGCAGATTCTGGAGTCAAGAGAAAAGGATATGATGCCAGGGACAAAAAATTAAAAAAAAATGGAGAGCCGATTGCAGTCTTATTCACTTTGTATGCACTTTCCTAGGAGCTTCTAGCCATAGGTGGAACAGTGTTTGCAACACTGGTGCCTCATCCCGCCTCTTCAAGTTACCTGTAAGAGAAATTTTAAAATTAAGAATAAAAATTAAGTACCGAAAAAAAAATTAAAATTACAGGTGAAATCCATGACACTCAAGAATCTAAAAGATGGACCCCTGAGTATAAGGTAGTATGCTTTGATTTCCTTGATAATTAGATAACAGCAGATAATAAAATTACATGTCCTTTCTTAAAATAAAATTAATGTCATTCTGTGTAGGTAATTATTTTTTGAATTATTGATAAAAAGAGGCTGAAGGACCAACCAAGACTTACCCACCTCTGTTTGAAGCAGCCAAAGTAGGCAAGGTAAATCCCACTTCTCATTTTTAAATTCATGTGAAGAACAAGACCTCAGTTACTGCAGCAGTGGTCAGCAAAAAAAGCTGAAAGCTTTTGAAAAAGCAGCAAAACTGAAGGCATAAACAGGAACAAGATAGATAGTAGGGGGAGTATGTAAACAAGAAATCAGTGAATGTCAAATTTATTTGAAACATGGAAATTTCAAGCTAAATGTATATTTAGTTAAATTTCTCACCTTTGACTTAATGCTTATAGCAGTTTCTCTCAGTGATTTTGAAGAGGTTTTTTACATTTGAGACGTGATTTGTTACATGTTAACCAAATTCTTTTGTTCAGGTTCAAAATGAGGTGAAGTTTTGCTTTTTCCTGTGTTAACTGCCCTGCTTTTTCTGAGATTAGCAGAGCTATTCCAGCTTAATTTTGCTGAGGATCTCCCTACAGCCCTAAACTGGGAGGAAGGACCACAGGTGGAAAAAAGCCAAATAAGTGTAAGGTAAAAAAAATACATAACCTTCAAATGCAAGATTGAGCATAATAAAAATCCATTCATAGTCAAAGCATCATAGGAAAGGGATGTTAGTATTGTATTTAAAAGAAATTACTCAACTGACACAAAATGGAATCCACTGAGAGATATAGAAAGGCAATTTTTTTACATGGAAATTTAAATTTTATTTTTCTTTGATACACTGTTGCCATGATATTTTCATGGAGAGACTATTTTTAAGAGGTTAAATTGAAAGGTGCACAATGGAAAGCAGAATAGTGCTTGAGAGAAAACTAGATTAGCCCAGAAAGCTGTCCAGAACTAGATTCTGTCCAGAAAGCTCCAACCTTTGTTGGAGAGTAGAGACAAGCATTTAGCAGGCACACATTTGTAGGTGCTGGTTTATGTAAAAGTTTGAAAGGGAAACATAATCCAGGGGTGGATATGCCCTATTAAAGCCCTCATTAACTCTCTCAGGTATAGCAACCTTAATGTTTCACGTGAGCAGCTACCTCTCCAGAGTCATGCAGAGAAACAGGCTCTCCAGCATCCCATCATCTGTCATAATCCCTGTCTATGTGATGATAAATTGGTCTCACCAAAAGGGCATCTACTGCTGAGTAAATGTGTGGTGTGCATATTCCAGCAGTTTGTAGTATTAAAAGGCTGATGTTCTGTATGTTTTCTGGGTTCTTCCCTCATTCTCTTTAGAAATACTGAATATATTCTCAAGATAATATTTTTTTACCTTCATTTTGAATCCTCAAAGATATTATGCCAGCTTCTCTAGTCAGTTACATTGTAGTATCAAATCGAGGTTGCTGTCACAGTGACACGGAGGACAGAATTCTTGTAAAGGATAAGAACCTTTCTTTCAAAAGTCAGAAGGTCCCGTGATTTGTAGCAGTATAAGATATGCCCTTACAGAAACTAACTTTGCTTTTCAGGTGCCTTTTTCTAACAAGCTGAGGGTAAAAAATGTAAAGGTGAAAATGAGTTAAAAATGAATTCTTTATGCAAATACCACATTTTACTTTCAAATTCCTAAGTACAATTATCCATCATGTTCCAGAAAGATGGTGATAACTAAAAAAAGCAGATAATGGAAAGTGCTGTAGCAGACCAGTTATAGTGAAAGCTAAAAATTTCTTCTTTACAAACTCATTCTCAACCCGTTCTGTTCCTTTGATTTATGTGTCATATGACTTCTGAATCTCTAGATTTTATCTCTTTTTTTTTTTTTTTTTGAGATACACACTAAGCAGCTTACATTTAAGGGAGAGTGGGAAATAGAATTGGCTTTATTTCTGTACAAGGCAGATTGTATCTTCCCCAAAGACTTTTTATGGTAGTTCTTTGCAAAAGATATTACTTTTTCTCTGTGTCTACCTGCAGTGTTCATCCAAACTAGTATTGATGTTATACAAGAAGTTTTTCATTAAAGGTATAGGCAGTAACTGTTCACTTTTTCCTCCAAAGATTATGTCAGCAACACAACAAATCAAAATTATCTAGCAGAATGTTGATATTCTTCTGAAGTGAGAAGGAAAAAGATGAAGGAAAGTTTTTAGTTGAGAGCATGAATAGTATACCTCAAATCTTTCTGGAAAAAATAAACCACTTATTTTAACACAGAGGTATATCAGGTTATCACTGTGTACAAAGATCCAATACCGAGGTCAAAAGGCTGTGCTACAAACAAATTTGAAAGAGCTGACCATACACAACACAATTCTACCTACCTTTGCAGATATCTATTTCCATGGTTCTTATAAGAACATCCTACAAAGTTCTAAAGATTTCTTTTCCTCATAGATAGATAGATAGACAGACAGATTTTTTTAAAAATAGCACTTACTGCTTAGACATTTCATCTGATTCCTATTAAAAGGAAAAGACCTCACCATATTCCAAGTCAGCTAGTGGGGGGTGGGTTATATTCTGTCTATTTTATCAAGTTATCTCATAGACCTAATAGGGAATGGGGAAGAGAGTTTTCATCAGATGACTTATTCAGCATTACAAAGAATATCTTTGCATGTCTGTACTTTACATCTACCTCTAACACTTCCTAATGTATAGAATTAAGAAAGGGCAGGCTTCACATTAAGGTTTTCTGCGTTCTTTGTCAATACATTATAATTATAGGCAGATACTAGTTTCTCAAGATCTCATTTCTGTGACACATTCTGTCTGCTGCATCAGCACTTATTACTGAAGCAGTCATTACAGATTGCTTAATGTATTCATGAAACCACCAGATCTATTATGTGAGGATTCACCACGAGCAGAAATGCTTCAGATGGAAAAAAAAAGAAAAACTGTAGCTGTTTCCTGTGACAATATCTGCTTTCATTGTGATTGCCAGGAAAAGCTCCTGTATCAAAACAAACAAACAAACAAAAAACAATAATTATTTTATTGATTTTGTAATGACCTTTCCATTCATGAATGGAGTTATAACCTACAAATATGAAAACATTTTCATCAAGAAAAGTAAAACTGATACACTCCAATGATTCTGATTGTAGCGAGACCTGAAACTACTGCAGTTTTCCCCAGTCAAAAGTTAAGACAAATATTTGCTAGCAAACCTGAAATCTTAAAAAATCTCAAAACAATCCTCCCATAATATCTTGATGAAGTGGGATTAATTTGTGACTAAGTGATGATGAAGAATGCTGGCTTGTTAACGTTCTAGTGGGAGCTTTCTAATTATCCAAAAGAGAGGATATTATCCAGGTCAAGTCCAAATCACACAATTTGCATGATATCACTATAGCATTCAGCCTCTCCATCATAACACCCTCTATCCAGTTCTTCAAATTATTCTGTTCTTTCTCTTTACCATTTCTTGTGAAATATCATGCAGATACAGACAGCACCTGAATAAATAAATAAATAAATAAATGCACCTTCTGCTATATTTTTGGCAGTCATTTTAAATGGACAATTTGTAATCCAGGGAAAAATACAAAGCAAACCCAGAACAGGAAAGGTGTAGCTAGACAGAAAACATACAAAATACTAATTTGCTGCAATATTGTGCATATTCTGTGCAATATTTATTCATATTTTCAGTGTAGAAAAGTGTTATCCTGACTGCTGAAGTTTCTCTTTTGTGTAAGCATACACTGAGAAAACTCAGTGCAAAGAAACCTATTTGCTTTATGGCTAAAATATTTTGAATGCTGTACAACTGCACAGCAACAGTTCCATGAGGGCAGGTATACCAGTATTATATTATAACTACATTTTACCTTCTTAGGTATTACTTTGATAAGTAGCAACTGTTCTTTCATATTTAAATAGTTTAGGGAAGCCAATAACAGTAAAATTATGTAACTATTTTTCAACACTGCACAGAAGTCTGTGTATTATGTCTTCTTAAAAATTTGATTTTCAATACAGATACTTGGTGCTTCTTATTCTTGCTTTTTTTCCGTTTTATTACTGAAAGTGCAAGTAGTGAGAAAGAATGAGGAATGAAAAATTAAAATCTATAAAGCAGATATTATTACGTAACTCTTTCCCTTTTCTGTTTCTTAGTGAGATACGATTTCAGAATTAAGAACACTTATATCAATTGTTTCATTAAATGTCTTCTACAGCTCTGTCACTTAAATAGCACTGTATCCTACTTTCCAGAATTATAAATAGGACAGGTCCATTGGTCAAAAAGCTCAAATTCAGGCAGGTATTGAATGTACAACAGCTGTTTCACCTGCACAAGGTTCAGCTAACTATGAAGATGTAATGCAATGACATTGCGAGAAGCCAGAAATAATCACTGCCATCTGACTTGGTTAGATACTCCATTAAAATTTTCCCACTGGGAATCACACTTACCCACACCCGGATCAATCTGGACATGCATGAAGAGTGGCTCTGTGAAGCTGTAGGGGCTCAGCTAAGTCTAAAGGACTCCCCAGAAGAGCCACCTATTAAACAACAAACTAACACAGAAGGAGGTGTGATGAAAATGCAGATGAACTAATTTTTTCCCCTTTTTAGTTTTGCTTTTTAGCCCTCAACGCCTTTGTTTCAGAAGGCTTTTCAGGTGATACCACCTTGCATATACAATATTCAAGCAAAATAGAAGAAAGGGGAGAAAGATCTCCAAAGAAGTCCATTTTGATCTCTTCCCATCATTTAGTGCTGCTACAAATAAAAAGGTCAAAAGAGAGAAAGAGAAATGCTTCCTACTGTTCTCTTATACTAAAGCATTATTTTTTTTCAAAGAATCAACTGGGAACTGAACTGAAATTATTCTTTTTTTCAGATAAGTATCAAAAGCCCTCTAGTAAAGAGGAGTGGGGAGATGGATCACTTTTGTCAATCACTGTCTGAATAGCAGCCATTGAGTAAACCTGTTATCTGGGTTGCTAATGGTTGATAAGTCAGTTCCATGAGCCTTGCAAAAGACAAAGAGAAAGGAGATATGTCACTTCTGACCTCACCTTTTTAATCTAAACTCATGAAAAGAAAGCTGAGTTGTAAAAAATACTTTAAAGATTTGCTTGTTCTCCTCTGGGACACAGCACAAAAGAAGGGGGAGAGATCTAAATGGATGGATCTGCCTTTCTCAAATTGTGACTGTTGGAGCATTGTGTCTTTAAACATTGCTTGGCATAGACTGGCATTACTCTGTATATGTGTTTTCATTGTATGTTAAACTATAATCCTCTTTGCAATATAGGTTATGCTCAGATACTATCACGGGGTCTTAGAGTTGGACCTATTTAATATTATTAAATGCTCCTACATCCTTTCCCTTGGTCTGTCCCTTCTAATGTTATGCTTATAGCACTGGGATTTATGGAGAGATTTTTTCAAAATTTTTATATGTAAATAGTTCTGGGTTTTCTTCCACCTTTTTAAGTTGTGTGAGTCTAGACTAATACCAATTTGCAACATGAGTCTGAAAACAGAGGTTTATTGGTCTTAAACAGTCTGAACTCTCTTTCCAGCCAAAAAGTGGTACTGAACTTTAAACCCATTAAGCCTTTTTCTACAAATAGCTACAAACATTTATACAAATGAACTTTTGAATGTAACATATAAACACACAGTTTAGCTTTCACACTAGTGTATACCAAAATACAATAAAGTACATTTCATGCAATGGAGCATGATAGACATCTCCTTGTGCAAAATGTCAACCAACTTGGTTCATCCATCCAGTGCTACCCAGAGAAAATCATCTGGACCATTCCAACCAAATGCCAGCCTTATCCTGTGGCAGTGCCTGTGATGCAGATCTCTGCCCTTCAGGGCTGATGGGGAAGTCCTCCACTCACTTTCCCTTATTACAGCTTTAATCTGCTTCCTAAGTAGGGCAAGCACAAATATGCTTCCCTGAGAACTGATAAGAAAGTCTTCCCAATTAGCACTTATCACTGCTTTAGATGGCAGTGAAGGGAGAGGGAAAGATTACACATCATAGAGTCCACAACTCTTCATTTTGAGGATAACAGTGATAAACACCTAACAAGAAGTTAGTTACAAGGTTTCACCAAGCAAAAATGCATGATTATGTTAGCCATCAGATAAAATTTTTACTATTTATTAGTAACTGTGAACAGACTTAAAACATGCATGAACGTATAATCTTAATTGTTTATAGCAAATAGAAACTGTCATCATAAACAAGGTTCTGGTGTACCTCTATGGCACATAGCCCTGACACCAAATAGACTTCCATCAAACCTCAGCTTTGCTCTATAACAGATTCTGAATTATGACGCTACATTTTTATTTTTTCAATCAGGTTAAACCTGTACTTACATTGCAAGGTTCATGTTGTGTCCCTGAGGGCACCACCAGCCGTGACTGTCCCTGACCCCTTGGGGGCTCCCCGCAGCCCTGCCCTGCCCAGACAAGGCCCCACTGAGCTGGGCACATCCAGGGGCCACATCCCAGCCCAGCCTCTCCCATCCCTTTCCCCAAGGAGGTTCCTGGTGCCTGGGACTTCCCCAGTGTCCCCACACCCTACCCTGACCTACCCTGGGGAGCTCGTGACACTCCTGAACCCCAGGAAACCACCAGCTCCTGGAGGCCTCCAGCAGTGAGGTGCGGCTATTTTGGAAATGTCTAGTAGGCATGATGAATCAACAGAAATTAGCCGAGCCTTTCAGGTCTGTTGCCTGCTTTTTGCAGCTGAATATTATTATTCCCTTGTAGCTAGTTTCACACAGTTCTTTCTGTAAACATAGCTATGCTATTGTAACTGTATCTTATCATTCACATTCCTTTCTCATGGACACAGAACTTTGATGGACATCTCCTTTGACCACTGTAGTTGAGGGAGGAAGAACTGATTTCCTCCAATGAAAATTGGAGTGATTTCCAAATGGATATAAAAAATAAAGGAGGTGGGTCTTGAAGCCCCTTCCTTCCTTTCCTCTGATCCTGGACACAGGTGTCTCTGGCTCTTCCTTTTGTGTCGCTGCTGTATGACAGGTCTACTTTGTGTATGACCTGAAGAGGAAAATAGGTAATTTTCTTACATTTTCACAAGCAACCTTCCAAACTGAATAGATGAAGATTTATTTTCAATATTTTTAAAGTATACTGGAACCTCCAGAAAAACTTAAATCCCTCTGAAGAACCACATGCCAAAGAAAAGGACAAGTGTAGACCTCCTTAATTTTTAATTTTGTCCCTAGCAGATCCCAGAAGCGCATTGTTTGATTTTAGTTGACATCTTCTGCTGCTTTTTTTAATGTAAGTATACATACTACTAAGGTCATGCATTTTTTTCCACATAATCCAGTAAAATTTTGAGAAAAAATATACAATATTTATCATACTCATCACTTTGAAAGACCGGGACTTTACATATAAACTAAGCCTCTCACCCCAAAACAATCACAACCATCAAGAGCCAATGAAATAATCTATAGGAGAACATTTTTTTCACTTTAGTGTTCTTTTGCTTTTAACATCATTAATTGTTCATTCTTTAAAACAGTCACCTGAATAAATTGCTTCATAGACACCGTGGGTATTAGAAAAGTCCCTTAATATTTCTAGTAATCCTAATGAGCAGAATCTTCTGCATTAACCTTTCCCCATCATTGGCTGGAAAATCTAAACTAAACTAGGCCAGGGCAAGACATATAGAGCTTGGCAGTCTTCAAATCTCTGGTGAACTATTTCAGGGAGTGCTAATTACGATGCAATAGTGAGAGCAGGAGCTGTTCATCACTGCTGAAGAACAAGTCAGCATTTGTAAATGGTTCACCCTGACAGCTGTCTGCTATCTGCACTCCAAAGAGTCCTTTTTAATGTACTAAAGCCTATGCAATAACATTTTTTTCCCTTTTCCCCTCTTAACTGTTAAATGCATGTTGTCTTGTCTGTTCTGCCTGCACAGATAGTTAAAATGGTGGTCCATATGCTTACTATAGCTGCATGCATACTTAACTCATTCATCAACAAGCAAGGGAAATACAAAAACAAATGTTCTGATTCTCGCAAATTCACAGTATGAGAATTTCAAAGACTTGCATCTGTTGAAGAAGGTATTTGTTCATTTGGCACTGGGTGCACAGGGGATAGCTCCACCCAACATGCACACCATAAAAGGATAGGGTACAAGCTTTTATCCTTAAACTATATGCATATGCATCATATTTCCAAGAAAGGGTGGTTACATGCAAATCGTTTTCCAGAACTTATGAATATTATTTACATATATTTTACACATACGCATTTCCTCCTGGTGGTTGTCTTGGGTGGTTGTTGGATGAAGGCTGCAGGTCTTCCTCCTGGCTGAACTCTTCACCTTTCCCTCTTGCCCATGTGCTTTTGGTAGGTCTTATGTAAGTCTCTGTTGTGTCAACTTGGCAGGTTCCAGTTCTTCTGTTCTTTCTTCTGAAAGAGCTTGTGTTTCAGTTTCTGCAATTTTGTTTCCCTTTTTCTTAAGACTATGAGTTAATATTTGTTAAGCTATAGATAACTGTTCGCTAAGCTTACAAGAGTCCCTTTATTATAAAAATTTCCTTTCAGTTCCAACAGGCACCTAGGAATAGTCTGTCCCTACAGCATCATTAACCATATCATTGGACTAGTTCATATTGCTATTTCCTACCTTTCTATGCCATGGTTTTAATGTCTCTCACATATATTGTTGATTGATTCTAAAAGAAAAATTAAATTCTTTATTTTATAAATTATTTTCTTTCAGGAAGGAAAAGCACATTTTTTTTTAGCTAGAATAAGAAGTTAGCAGTGGAATCAAAGTTGAATCAAGCTTAGTTAAAAAGACAACTAATTACTGGAGATTTTACAGTTAGTAGCGATAACATAAAAAGCATAACCCTAGAGAGCTGTAAAAGAAAAAACATGCTAATCTTAAGCAGTATCAGTCAATGACAGTGGTATTTGATATTCATTAAATGGTAAGGTAGCTCATAGTATTTAACTGATAAATGATTACACTAACACTGAAATGTTAGATTAAATTTTCTGCAATTGGAAAAACTTTTAACTGGAGGCAAACCAATTCACTATACAGTAAATTGAATTATCGAAGGGGAAATTAATTGCTTTAATGGTCATTATATAAGGGATTTAATTAATCTTTTTGTTCGTGGTTTCGTTTCAAATACATACCTTATTTTTCTGACGAAGTCTGATATATTAAATAAGAGATCATCCTGCCATCTATAAAATAAATATTATGAAAAAGAAGCAGGAATTTAAAGTTTATTCCACCATTGCTTTTGTTTGCTGCTAGACAGAAATGAACATCTGTTATCTTCAGAATCATTGGCCACTTCAGATACAAAAATAAACTTCCTGTGCTTCTTTTATGTATCTCACAAGTTACCTGACAAACATATGGAGTTCTTTACAAGAAGGAATGACTGCAGAGCTTTGATTGTCATGATTATTATGTTTTCAGCACAACCTTCTCCTGGGAAATGGAAGAAGAGTCTCTGGCTGTATCTGCCAAACTGCACAAACTTATAGCATGCAGCATAATATAATTTGTAACATTAAAGAAGAAAAAAATAGAGGGGAGGGGACGCTATTGTGCAAGATGACAGAATGAAAAAGAAGTTTGAAGTTATACATCCTTTTTAAGTGGGAAGAGAAAAGAACAAAGAATAAAACTGGGATTTCAGAAATTGCTGATTTTGACCTAGCTCTATTTCAATCAAATCCTTTGCTGCTAGTCACAGAATAGAAGTAAACAAATACTGAGCACTTAGAGTATATCATGGTGATTGGCATGGAAAAAAAATGGGTAAACAGGGATCGATTGTTCTCTGTCTTTTCTAATAAAACATCCATAATTATCAAATTAAGCCATTTTATTTGAGGTAAAAAAAGCTACAAGTATTTCTTGATACAATTAATAGCTAAGTTATATTTTTATTACAGGATGTTGAAGAAGCAAAATCTTTAGGACTGGCAAATGTGACAGCAGAAAATATATCTGGACTATTAAGCACAGAAACAATACTTCTCACTTCAAGCACTCACTCTCACCCCCGCTATAAATTGTAGAAGTCTGGGACAATATTTCAGTAAAAATATGATAATCTGATCACACTTATCTTATATCACTCACTACACTATTTTTCCAGTATTTAGTATCTGCCATTGCTGGAGACAGAAGCCTAAGCAGCAAGGAATTTCAGCCTGATTTATTTAACTGTCATATGCTTCTGAAAATAAATAAATATGTGTACCTGAAAATGATGTTTTCTCAGGCAATTTTTTTAAATTAAAAATTAATGGACATTTAGAAAAGTATATATCTTTGAAATTTATTTGGTTTTTTTAGTGTGTTTGGGCAACACGAAACACTTAATGATTGCAACTCAAATTACTTTTAGTCATATTCTTACAGACTGCAAACAGAAAATCAAAGACACCTTGTGTTCCTATAGTCAGAAATAAGAAGGAACTGCAACTTTACATGCCCATGATGTCACCAGCTGCTTGAGGAATTAGGAAAAAAGGAAAAGGAATACCTTATTCCATCAAATTCAAGATAATCTGTTCTGGAACACAATAGGTTCCTCTGGACTGTAAAACTGAACTTTCCATTTGTGTTTTAAGGTACATATCACTGAAAGAATTGTGCAGTTCCAGACATGCAGTGATAATGTAATTGAAATAGCTAGTGCACTGGTAATGCACATCAAGTGATTCACATTTTTACTCTATGATCCACACCTTCTTCCTATGTAAACTGGCAAAAGGAATAGAATTATACTGTCAAATATTTGCTAATAAAGTATTTGGACTTGCAACAGAGAGAACAGCTTAGTTGTGCTCTTGAGGAGAGGATGTGCTTAGGAGATGGATATAAAAGCACCTGGTGAATTCACAGGGTCAGATCAATTTAAGAAAGTGCATGCTTTGAGAAGTTATACTGTGCTGATGTAATGATAGATAAACAACTAATTTCAGATTTCAATGGAATTTTGCATAATATGTTCAACTGGTCTGAATTTTCTGATTAATCAGATTTTTTTTTTTGTTTAAAACATTTCAGCAAAACGACATCAATTATGAAAACCTTCTGCAGGAGTACAGGCAGAATATATGCAAGCTTTTCCCCGTTTCATGCCAGTTCACATGCCACACTACCAAAGAACTAAGCCTAGTCAATTCTGCTAAATAGAAGATGACCAATCCCTGACCCTGAAATCAAGTGGCAAGAACAGATTCCCATCCATGCTTGTTAAAGCTGGTCTTGTGTAAGGCAAATTGCCCATGTGTGTCCTGAAAAGCACTCTGCCTTGAATCTCCCCTGGGTCCTTTGTGCTCTATTTGACAAAATTAGTACTTTTTGTTGAAATGTGGGACATGAGGTTTTATGGGTTACTTGAGTATACAACCACGATGAGAGAGAGCTGGAGGGCTGCCTAAGGGAGCAAAAGCCAAGACTTGTGCATTTTTTTGGTACCTGGCTAGGTGGCTGAATAACCTGGATCAAACTGCTGGGATGGAGACCTTGACAAACCTGCTCCAATCCACCAACTTCATATCCTTTAACCTTGGAACTGCCATGTCACTACAGATTTGTTCAGCTGTAGTGGGTTGACCCTGGCTGGGTGCCAGACACCCACCAAAGCTTCTCTATCACTCACCTCCTCAGCTGGACAGGGGAGAGAAAATATAATGAAGGGTTCTTGAGTTGAGACAAGGACAGGGAGAGATCATCCACCAAATGCCATCACCAGTTGGCAAACCAGACTTAAATTAGAGATATTTTAGCACCAACAAAATCAGAGCTGGATAACAAGTAAAATAAGACCTTAAAAACACCTTCCCCCCATCCCTCCCTCCTTCTCAGTTCTACCTCCTCTGTCTAGCAGTGCAGGGGTACAGGGAGTAGAGGTTATAGTCAGTTCATCACAAGTCATTTCTGCTGGTGCTCAAGGAGAAGAGTCCTGCCCCTCCTTCAATGTGAGGTCTTTCCCACTGGAGATAGCTCTCTATGAACTTCTCCAGTGTGAGCCCATTTCATGGGTAACAGTTCTCCGCAACATGAGTTCATCCCAGGAGCAACAGTCCTCCCCAGACTGCTGCAGAATGAGTGTCTCTTCCATAAAATGCAGTTATTCAGACACAATCTGCTCCATTGTAGGTGCATCAAATGGAAACCTGCTCCAGTGTGGGCCTCTCTCTTCACAGATCTGCAGATCCCTGCCAGGACCCTGCTCCAGCACAGGCCTCCTACAGTTTCACAGCCTCCTCTCAGGCATCAGCCTGCTCTGGCGTGGATCTCCTCCACAGGCTGCAGGTGGGTCTCTACATCTCTGCGGATCTCTGTGGGCTGCAGGGGCACAGCTGCCCCACCATGGGCTGCACCATGGGCTGCACAGGAATCCCAGCTCTGGCACCTGGAATACCTCCTCTCCCTCCTTCTGCACTGACCTTGGTGTCTGCAGAGTTGCTCCTTTCACATATTCTCACTCCTCTCTTCTCTGGCCACTATTACATCTGCACAGTAACTTTTTTTTCCTTCTTCTTACATGTGTCTTCTTACAATCCCTGTAGCCCTTCCACTACTACCAAAACTTTGCCATGCAAACCCAATACACGAGGGTAGGATGAAGCCAGTCCTGGCTATTCCTGGCATTTTTAAGGTATCAGTTCTCGGATATAAAGCAAGAAATGTGGAAGCTGTTAGAGCACAGATCTGAATTAGGGATAAACAGGTTTCTAATTTTTGTCACTAAGGTGATATTCTAAGGTGAATTTACTACAGTGCATGCCATGGGACGGAATCCAAAGTGTTTGTGGCTTTTTGAGTGATCTGTGGCTCCAAAAATGTTCATCTCCCAGAGCATCTTTGCTTTGCTGGTGCTGACGTTGAGCTAGGAGTCTGTAGGACCCCAAATGGACTGAAAACACACTAAGATCTTCCCACTGAGTGCTTCCTCGTACAGAATAATGTTTGTATAGAGAAAAATGCTGGAGGAGTGTCACTGATGAGTCAATCCTATCATGGTATCTAATTACTACATAGGTCAATTTGGGTTTGACTACCTACAGTGCTGCAGATTAACTTGGAATAAATACATAATATTGCATGATTTTTTTTCTTAATAATTAATTAATTATTTGAATGAATTATTTGGAAAACATTATTAACACATGTCTGTCTAAGGTTATAGAGATTTTTCAACAAAATAATGATTGCTTTTTGGCTAATAGGCAATTTTTAGTCAGAGAAGAATAATTTTCATTTATATATT
>VZRZ01000212.1:592301-604219 GCA_013398175.1 Climacteris rufus | reverse complement strand
TATATATTATTATATATAAATATAATATTCATTTTATATATACATAATAAAAAGAAAATATAAAGTGTGGTGCAAAGAGTTTAACAGCTACAAGATCCTAAATCAAAATATAAATTCAAGCTGAAATCCAAAATCTGTTTTTATTTCATTGAAAACCTGGCAAAGACAAAACATTGTAATCTGGACTCTATGTTGCTTATCAGTCTCTTCCAACTCAAGATATTCTATGATTCTATGATTTCACATGACAACTTTGAGAACATTTTCCTTATATAGTATTTAGTCTAAACATTGTATAGAAATAACATTTTACTTGTATTTTTAAATGTGGTTGATTTTGCAGTCTTCTAATTACTAGTTATCTTAACTATAACCTTTCTTAATAGGTCTGTAAATAACCCTCTAATACCAGTAACCTAATTTAAAATTACTTTTTTAAACAGCTAACAAAAGGCACATCATTATACAAAGTAACAGTATAAAAGACAAAATTACCTAATTTCAGGTACAGCAAAGAAGGAAATGTCTAAATGTCTAAAGTCTAAAGTTTAATAATAAAGTAAATAATAATAAAGTCTAATAATAAAGTAAAAAGCCTGTGGCCATTACTTGAAGAGTACTGGAGTGCACTTTTACACTTGACTAAACTAAGGTTTCACTAATATAAAGTCATAATACACTAAGCACAGCATATGAAAGTCTGATGTTTAACACAGCTGCCAATGCAACATTTTGACAAAAGCCATTATGTAATAAGGATAATGTGGGGGGTTTGAGCAGACAGAGCTTTTGTCACATCTATATTGGTGTAGGGTTTAGGCAGGTCCTAAGAAGGCATGGGATTGAGATACCAGTGCACTGAATTCACATGACACAGTTTTACAAATGGTGTGTGTCAGAAGAAAGAAATGGCTGATTTTTTCCTCTTGTAATATTTTCCATTGAAAAATGCTATTTCAGCAAAATCAATTAATTCTGCAAGGACATCTATTTCATTGACACTTCTATCGAAGAACTGTATAAATAACCCATCTCAATAAGATCAAAGAAATAGATCATTTTAACTTCAATATTAAGATAATAAAATCATTTTGTCAATAAAATTAAAACAAAATAATTCAGGCTTATCAAAACAAACCTACTTTAAATATACCTAAATAGAAACTTTTTATAGAACCAAATGAAATATTTTTAATTTTCCAGATTGCTACTTTTGAATTTCATATTTTTAATTCCTTCTGGTTCAGAAAATACAACTGTCAAATATGAGAAGTGTTAGACTCTAAGAAAATATTACTCTAATGAACTATGTCTAGAGGACAAAAAAGTAAGACTGCAAAAGACCAGTAATAGGACTACAATGGATTTATAAACCCTGCTTATAAGGGTTTCCAATTAATTATGGTTCTGACTGTTTGATTGGCTTTGAAAGTGTCAGTTTCACCGATAGTGATAGGCCATATACAGCACAATTTCTCTTTTATATGTGACTAGTGAGCTTCTTCAGGTCCTCCACAACTGACATGACCAAAACATTTTATCTCTTAGTTAAGGGATACAGTTGAACAAAGAGGTAAAGTTAAGTTTATTTCTTAGTTAAGAAGTAAAATCATTTACCTCTTAGACTTCAAATATGAAGCATATGAAAATGCAGTACAGAAAATTTCTGTATTGCTGTTCCTTCTGGTAATTAAACAGAGATTTAAGACCTATTAACTGTTTTTCAACCCTAGTGGTTGCTGGTTCACCTTCCTTTTTCTTTTGTCCTCAGTGGATTTTGAGATAATTTCAGCTCTGTCCATAAATTGCATCACATTTATAAATTCAGTTTTCTCAATTATCATTCACAGAAGGCTTTGAATAAGCCTATAAAACCCCTATATTTTAAAGCACTGAATACCAAGTCAATATTCATTGAAGGCAACAATGATGGACTCCATAAACTTCTTTTTACAGATTTTTCTGTTTTCTTCAGAATGTGAACTTTCATGTAAAAATAAATGTTCACACCCTTTGGCTGTGGAAATAGCCTTCATTCCCTAAATCAATAGATTTCTGTCTTGTTCATTCTGCAGTCAAGACATACTGAACAATATGACACCTGCAGAAGTGTTAATGTCTTTCATCTGGATAGGATTTCAACTTCAAGGTCAGTATTTGACACTTTAAATGCTTAAGAACCAATTTTCTGTTTGCAACAAAGTGCAGAGATTTTGCAACCAAAATCACAGTTTAGTTTCCAGTCATTCCTGCTTGAGCAGAGGTAAATCCAGTATTGCCTGTTTCCCAAGGCACCTGCAGGGAACAGTCTCACCTCCTTGAGCAGCACCCCAGGGAGCAGCTTTTGGCATAGCTCATGCTGCTCCTGCATTCGGGCCAGTCTGGCAGGGAGAGACTGAGTTTCTTCAGCCTTTTTGCTACACAGGTCTGCCAAGGGAATTACAGCCTTGCCCCAAAGTTCACAAGACAATTTAACAAATAGATTCCAGATGGCCAAACCTGCATTTTTAAACACAGCATCTGACATCTACATGGAATGTTATGCAATCCCACTTTGACCAGATAATAAAATGGTCTCTTTTTGTTCGTTTTACACAGGTGAAGGAAAACCGAATCAAACTGAACTGCATGGAATCAATTTTGCCCTTCGTTCTACGAAATTCTTAAGTCCCAGACACAACTGTCACTGGTTTTACAGTGTTAAAGACTCACTGACTTCTCATGGAAAGTATTGACAGGCATTCAATAGTGGGAAACAATCTACCCCTTCATGAATTATAATGACAAACAGCCTCCACTCTATGCTGGTGGAAATATTGATTAATACAATTTTGCTTATGTTTCACACTTGGGATAGAAATCTTTTGTATAGATTTTCTCGTAAAAGAAGAGAGGCTATATTGACAAAGTCGAATAGCTAATATTATCGGAAGACATCTCTGAAAGCACTTAAAGTAGAAAACATTTGAGAAAAAAATTAAATGCGGTAATAAAATTGTAGAGGTACTTTCTGAGAACACTGTAAAATAAAATAATGCTGAGATTGTCCTTTGGATTCCAAGTGATGCAGGTAAGTATCTGAAGTGTGATGCAACACCTCCAGAATTAGTGTGTGCTTATGAGTGCTTGGTCCCCTTTTATTCCCATTTTTCAGGACTGTTTGCATCTTGTGAATCTTAATTTTTTTAGGCACCACAAATTAACCTAAATATCTATCAATCAGTTGATGCCTAAAAGGCTAGCCCAAAAACTGAGGCCAGGCAGGAGTAAGGGAATAAAAGGTGGGTATTTATTTGAAGGGCCTTCAAAGGTACATTTAGGGCAGACAAAGCCCCCTCCTTGGGGCATCACCCAAAATGGACGACGAGTCACGAGTTCTCCACACTTTTACAGACTTGGTCCATTCGCATATCAGCATAGATTTACCAATTAGAACTTTACAATTCCCTAGCTCGTTCCACACCCCCCCCCCTTCCCCAGAAGCTTGGATATGGGCAGCCTGAATGGCCTTGGGTGAGTACAGAGTGGTGGTGTTATGTCTATAGAAAACAGCAACCAATGAGATATAAAGCATACACGCCAGACAATGCAGGATTTAAAAAAACAAGAGTTAAAACCTAAGGCAACACAGTGATGCAGGTAGACTTAGGGGAGTGCTCCTGCCCTATGATGAAAAGCATTTATCTCCATATTGCTGTGCAGAGATAAGTCCATTTTGCTGAAAACTGTGGGAGATGCCAGAGGCGTCACTGTGGTAGGAAAAGCACTTGTGCACTTAGAAATTTGAACAGTTTGAGATTTTAGGTATAAACATTCATATAAAATATTGTGTCCCATAAAAATAATAATAGAACTGTTCTTTACAGAAACTTATGTTTTCAAGTAAAAAAATGTATTTTTGTTTCAAGAATTTCATAGCATAGTTTTAAAAGTCTAAGTTTTGTTACTGTGTTGGGCTGACCTTGCCAGACACCCATCCAGTCACTCTTGCAGTCCTCCTCTTACACAGGACATGGGGAGAAAAGATGATGAAAAAGCTCATGGTCTGAGGCAAAGACAGAGAGATTCTGTGCCAATTACTGTCACAGATACAACAGACTTGACTTGACAAAATTAATTTAGTTTCTTTGCAAGTAAACTAGATATGGATTGTGAAATACAAAGAAAAATTCACTCCACCCTTTATTCCCAGGCTTTACTTCACTCCTTTATCTACTATTCTCTGACTTTGCCCCATCCTGAGCAGCACAAGTGGGATGGGGAACGAAGTTATGGTCAGTTCATAACAGTTCCTCTCTGTCACTCCTTCCTCACATTCCCTGCTCCTGTGTAAGCTCCTTTTCATGGGCTGTAGCTCCTGACAGAAGCCTGCTCCATTATGGTCTCTCCAATGAGCACCAGCTTCCTTCAGAGAATATCCATCTGCCACAGCACGGGATCCTCCACAGGCTGCAATGGGGATATCTGCTTCACCATCATCCCCCATGGGCTGCAGGGGGACAGCCTGCTTTGCTTTAGCCACCCCATGGACTGCAGGAAAATCTCAGCTCTGGCATCTGCAACACTTCCTCCCCTCCTTTACTGATCTATGTGTCTTCAGGATGGTTTCTCACCCTTTTTTTTTTTTTTCTCTCTCTCTCTCTTTTTTTCTCACAGACTCTGCCATGCAGTATTTTGCCCTTTTTCAAAAATGTTTTTGTGAAGGCATCACCAGTGCCATTGATGGAATGGTTGTGAGAGTCTAGCACGCGGCAGCCCCTGGCCTTTCCTCACAGGGGCCAGAACTGCAGTTCCCCCTTCTGCTACCAACACCTGGACACCTACACCCTGCACAAAACCTGACATCTCTTTCTTGAAAAATAGAAAATAATTTTCAATCAGTGTTTTCAATTAGTATTTTCATTTTTCTGTTAAAACGTCCTGGAAAGGAGTGAGCTGCTTCAATATCACGCAGTAAGTTTCTTCCTTCCTTGCATTTTAATGTTCAAGAGATTGCTTTTCTTCTCTTTTCATTTGCTAAAAGAAAAGGCATATTTTTCCTGTCTGTGATTTAAAAAATCATAAAGTTATGGCTTAAAACCCCCTATGCATTCTGTTCTGTATTCTGCAAATGTTTCTAATTAGCTCACTGGAAAAGTGGCAAAATTAATTAAAAGACTGGGATTTTTGGTGTTTTGTTTTCTTAATTAGAGGTCAAAAATCCTTGGAACTGTAGCAAACAGAATTAGATGTTTGAAATACCTATAAGGCACAAGAAGTATACAGCTCATAGCCATTGGAATATGTGAATGGAAAAAGACATTAAAATACATTTTTAGAAGAAAGATCCATTAGAGGCTGTTAAAAACAAGGATTTCACTCCGGCTTAATCAGCAGATAACATAATTCTAATAGCATATAACTGATTTTTTCTAACTACAAGAATAATTAATAAGGTAGGACTGAACAGAAAATAAAGAGTACCTGCTGTTCTGTTTATTCTTGTGACATTAATAACTCCAAAAGTGCCCCATTTTGTAGGAGTTAACTCACATACATACTGTTTTGCCATTTATGCAATTAAGGAAATTAATTTCAGTAGAGGATGACACACAAAATAACTCTGTTCTCAGGAATAGGAAGAAGGAAAAAGCTATACATAAAGAACAGAAAAACAGAGACTAATGGAGGAAGTTTAAAAACTACAAATGAGAAAGAATTCACCTTTCTGTCTTCTCCTGTGCCTGATGGTGCATTTCAGAATGATTTTAGAGGTGAAGAGCTGCAGTAATTGACCTTGAAAACCTAAAGAAAAGTCGTATCAGTTTTCCTTTTAACTATGTGTCAAAGAGAATCAGTTCCTAATTACAGACAAGGTAAGGAAGTTGCTTTGGCTACAGTATATGCAGAGTCATTAATTTGGAAATAGATGGTAGATTTTTTCTGTCCTTTTAGTATATCTGGAAGATTGCACAGAGGAACCGTAATCTATAACTACAGACTCTTCTGTAATAATGCAGCTAATTAATAGCAATCCATTATGTCATTTATACTATATAAAAACTTAACTCTTCTTTCAGGAGCCAGATGCACTGTTCAATGATCACTCAGAGAAAAAGAGTTTTACACTTCTAAACCTCAGTGCCTAAGTTCTTGCTGATCAGCATTGTATGACTTCAACATCTGTGCACTCCAACCCGTTCCAAATGCCTTTTTTAAAAAGTTGTGGGTTTTCAAACTGCATTTATTTAATTGGAGTTGTAGAGGTAATTTAGTAGCCACCTTACACTTCTATTTTTAGTCTCACTTTAGATTAAAACTAACCTTCTTACTCATTTAAGCAAATCTACACTGATGGATTGATTCTAAATTAGATTGGTGACAAGTAGCTACTGTTTCACTGGCAGTGCTGAAGAACTAGAACAGCACAAAGGGCAAAATTTGCAAAGCGGCCTTCGATGTGTATTTGTCTTGTTAGGTGCCACTGGCAATTAAAAAATCCAACTTATTTACTACCTACAATCTCAAATTTCTCTTTGTGCAGGGAATAATTGAACAGACTTTGTGCTTAGTTTAACACCAAGTTTGAGACTTATTCGCAAAATTATTTCACTTACCCACATGCTCTGATTCAGTGGACATGCTCAGCGCTTCTGATTCTGCATAAATAATGCTAATAAAATACTTCTCAATAAATAATTAGGGTTTGTATAAGAAATATGGAAGATCAGATGAAATTCCTTTCTTTGATCTGGAGTATGAATCTGTATTTTAGTTTCTCACATGCTCCTTCCTTGTAGGCAACAGAGGCAGCAACTTACTTATTCCTACTCTGGGTCTGCTTTATGCATGCTAAAACACTGGGTTTGCCAGAAAGTAACGACTCTGTGGACAGATGATTAGCACAATTGCCAGGACTCCAGATCCTCATTAACATCCTTCTTGCTGCAGAGCAGTATAACGAGATTTTGCCACACAATAATACACCTCAAAGAAACATACAGAGTCAACTCATGCATAAAAGAATGTTTCATAGAGCTGAAATAAAGATTAAAATTAATATAATACGGAAAAACAAATTTTTAATTAGGAGAAATGTCTGTCAAGACTATCCAGTGTCCAAAGTGGCAATACTCCTGTGCAGCCAGAAAGACCTCTCTCTAAAAGTTAGATGTTGATTGCTGGATTAATCTGGTCCATAATATTTCTTAGTAGCTGACCTCAAGCAGATGACTCCCTAGTGAGCATATGGATTTACTTGAGGCTTTCATCTAGGTGCCTGTCTCCTTCTGCGGTTGTAAAGCATATCTCCCCATACATTTATGGACCTTGTATACATATATACATATATCCATATATCACCATGTCCCTTAGGATACTGTCAGACCTTGTTGTCCTTGTCCAGCCTCACCTACTTCCCACCCCACTACCCATGGGTCCAAGAGCCCCATTTCAGCCCACATGGGGTAATCAGTTCCTGCCCCATCTGGAGCGCTGTTCTCCAGTCCTCTTCCTGGCCTTGTCTCTCAGAAGAACCTTGAATTTTCTCTGCACATAGTTTATCTCCTGGGTGGGCCCTCAGAGGCTCACCTCCTTTTGCGCCTTGCTGGTGCCTCTGGCTGGCCTCTGGCCCTGGCTCCTTGTTTACTGTGCTTCAGGTTGTCAGTGACCCTGTTACTGGTACCTGGTGCTGCACGTCCTTGGAGAGGGCACAGCCTTGGTGATGTGGTCACCCTTGGTCCCTAGCTCCCTGTCCCTCAGGGACCAGCTGCCCCTTGCTGCACTCTATGTATATCCTATGAGCTGAACTGAGAGTTGTGTAATTCACTACATACATTAGAATGATACTGTGATACTTAGTAATCTTGGATTAAATTCTTGTTGGAATTATATATCTGGCTGCTTGTTGAACAATAAGTCCACCAAAGTTCCAGGAAGAGCAAAAGAAAGCCACCTGAACCTAGGTCTGGTCAAAAACAATAGCTGGAAGCAGACTGGAGATTCTTCATCAGGGAAACAATTCACCTGTATGTCAACAAATCCTTGCTTAGAGAAAAAATGGAACAGAAAATGCCTTACTCTTGCACTGACAGAGAAAAACTTAGTATCCAGGGGGAATTGTTTGCATATTTGTGACACATTTCTAAAAGGCAGAAGGTTATAGGCTTCTTTCCAGATTGTGTAGCAATGTCTGTTATATTCCCTCACTTCTTAGGTACCTAAGTGTGAAACCATGTCTTTCAAAGGTAAGCTGACAACACACAATTTTCTCTTTTATTCCCTTTTTAACTGAAAAGAGCACTTAGGCTCAAAACTTGTACATTTATCTTGAGCTGCATTTGGGATGTGTGGCCTGCTAACCATGCCTTGGGCTTCAGAGTTTATGAGCACTGTGCTAACATCAAGAACAATAGTGAAGTTCCTTGTCTTTGGATAGCTGTTCCTGAAGTTTGCCAGTCAACTCTGAGAACATCTTTCTTTTCTCTCAGGTATTCATAGTTGATGATAGTTACTTCACACATTTTTCTCTCCTCTCCTCTCCTCTCCTCTCCTCTCCTCTCCTCTCCCTTTTCTCTCCCTTTTCTCTCCCTTTCCTCTTTCTTGGTTTGTCAGTTTTGGACTGTTAAGTATATATTTCATGAAAGGTGCATACTTTATAATAAAAGCAGCAGACCTGTCAGTTAAACAAGCAGCCAATTCCTCTATAACATATTTGGTTGTCCCCGCANTTACTGCACACATCTGTCTCTCCGCTCCTCTCCTCTCCTCTCCTCTCCTCTCCCTTTTCTCTCCCTTTTCTCTCCCTTTCCTCTTTATTGGTTTGACAGTTTTGGACTGTTAAGTATATATTTCATGAAAGGTGCATACTTTATAATAAAAGCAGCAGACCTGTCAGTTAAACAAGCAGCCAATTCCTCTAGAACATATTTGGTTGTCCCCGCAGTAAATAAGACAGCAATCTCACAAACTCTGCAGTAACTGCACTCAAGTCACTAGAAGTACCAGTGCCAGAAAGTAACAATTAGAAAAAAATATTCCCTGTGGACTAAAATCTGAGACATATTCAGGCATACGTATACCTAAAGATCAAATTTATACTACAATTCCTATAATCAGTGCCATCTATTTGTGCTGGAAGTCATGTTTCTGCTGTCATATGCAAAGCCAGTGCTATCTTAAGCAGCTCAGAGCTCAGCTCAACCTGAAGCTTACACAACCTGCCAAATCGTTCTTGCCAGCAGGCTGAGTCAATAGCAGGTAATGAAAACACCTAAAGACAGAATCTTCCTAAAGCACTGTCAGACACCTGTGTTACCCCAGAAAAGTTACATATCTTAACCATAAAAATTTTCCACTGTAATTGTGTGAAAACAAGGAAAGATTCCTGTGTGACCAGAGCTGTCATGACAGAACTGTTCCTTCCCTTCAGTGCAACACTGACTTTTCTATGGCAACTGCCTTCTGAAAAATCTTGGCTAAAGCATGTACCTTGGGGCACTCTAGCTAGATGAAGAGAACGCAGTGGCCCTTTTTATCATTTATTGTTGTTTGCTTGAAACTCACCTGGCATTTTACAGGTGATAGAGAAAGCGATGAAGCTTATTCTCTGACAAACTGACAGTTTTAGGGGCTTTTTTTGTTTAAAATAAAGGTTTATCCTTTGTAAAAGAAATCACAGTAATATATCTTTTTTACTCTGCTTCAACATAAGCAGTGAAGAATAGAGATGTGGCAGTAACTTGCAATTTACTAAAATGTTTCTTTTCATTTAAACTTTACATTTTTGTATATCACTCCTTAATGAAACTCAGGAACTGCTAGTGAATCAATAGATGCATAATATAAAGCAGGAAACATTTTAAGAAGTGCTATACACTAATAAAGTCATGGGTTGCACAAGTTTCAAGAAAAGATTTGCATCAAAAGAAAATGCTGTTCTGCAAGCCAGTCTTAAAATAGTCTTAACTTACCAGATGTCCTCCATGAACTGTGGATATTTAAAACTCCTTTAGAAATCTAGTGTTATTTTCATCTGGGAACTGGTTAAATTACAGAATAGAATACTCTGAATTTACTAAATATCTGATAATTGTATCTCATCTTATTAAGTGCCATTGTTTCATGGATTTGTATCCCATTTTCCATGTCTAATATGATCAATTAATTCCTCTTTTAAAAGTATTGGATGCATCAGCAAAAAAATGAAAAATACTTTGCCTCAAAACAGGATGGTAATATACAGGTTTAAAGAGATAGAGAATATCAGAAGAAAGGGTGAAGGAGTGATAAAGTTGGTCAGGCACAGTTTGGTTGCTTGTGTCATGTTTAATAGCTCTCTCAGCTGTTAAATTCTAGCAACCAAATATTCTGCCTGCAAATCAGTAATGATCTTTAACATGAACAAACATAAACAGGACAAAGTCTAAGTTCAAAAGTAGGTCAGTGCTATTTACCTGGAGGTGGCAGAAAATGGTATCACAAATCTTATACTTCAGTTGACTTCGTATGATGACTTTCTTTGTGTTGAAATGTAATGACCTACTAGATTTTAAGGTATTTGTACATAAGCTTTGTTTCCCTGTTTTTGTTTTGTCCTCAGAAAAAGTTTTATTGTGTGTGTGAGTGTCTCCATACGAACAAAGTCAGGCAGAAAGTACAAATCAATGACTCTGAAACAGCAGCAGTCTCTCCTGAAAACCACAGGACCTGGGGACATATAAGTCACTAAAAACACACAGTCATCTTCAAGCACTGCACAGAATTCTTTAATGCTGGTTCACTGCAGTTACACACTTCATGTGATGACTCACAAGAGTGATTTGATGAATGGATGAGTAGACTCACTAAATAGACTGGTAACATCAGAAAATTTAAGTTCTTATAGTCTGGTAACGTCAGAAATTTGTTTGTTGTCAGGCAGAATGTATAAAATTGACTTCAAATTTATTTGACATGCTTTCTAGTACTGTGCATTCCTGTAGGATATTACAGACATTAAAACAGGATAATTGATAAAATAGATTGTGAATTAAAAAAAATTAACCCATAAAATGGTCGTTATTCTAGACCTTATTAAATCAGTGTAAACTATTCCAACACAAACTGCCCCAAACCCTTCAAACGCACAGTGTTCTGTGGTAGTTCTCAGAGCATCCATTGAAACTTTACTTTTTCAATAAATTAAAACATTATTAAAGTTGTGATAATTATCTGTGAGCTTTCCACTGCATATCAAGAGATGATACTTTTTAAAGCAAAATAGCAAAAAGGACACTTTGCTGTGTCAAGATAATAAAGTCTTTTCTTTTCTTTTCTTTTCTTTTCTTTTCTTTTCTTTTCTTTTCTTTTCTTTTCTTTTCTTTTCTTTTCTTTTCTTTTCTTTTCTTTTCTTTTCTTTTCTTTTCTTTTCTTTTCTTTTCTTTTCTTTTCTTTTCTTTTCTTTTCTTTTCTTTTCTTTTCTTTTCTTTTCTTTTCTTTTCTTTTCTTTTCTTTTCTTTTCTTTTCTTTTCTTTTCTTTTCTTTTCTTTTCTTTTCTTTTCTTTTCTTTTCTTTTCTTTTCTTTTCTTTTCTTTTCTTTTCTTTTCTTTTCTTTTCTTTTCTTTTCTTTTCTTTTCTTTTCTTTTCTTTTCTTTTCTTTTCTTTTCTTTTCTTTTCTTTTCTTTTCTTTTCTTTTCTTTTCTTTTCTTTTCTTTTCTTTTCTTTTCTTTTCTTTTCTTTTCTTTTCTTTTCTTTTCTTTTCTTTTCTTTTCTTTTCTTTTCTTTTCTTTTCTTTTCTTTTCTTTTCTTTTCTTTTCTTTTCTTTTCTTTTCTTTTCTTTTCTTTTCTTTTCTTTTCTTTTCTTTTCTTTTCTTTTCTTTTCTTTTCTTTTCTTTTCTTTTCTTTTCTTTTCTTTTCTTTTCTTTTCTTTTCTTTTCTTTTCTTTTCTTTTCTTTTCTTTT
>VZRZ01000212.1:531875-592183 GCA_013398175.1 Climacteris rufus | reverse complement strand
CTTTCCTTTCCTTTCCTTTCCTTTCCTTTCCTTTCCTTTCCTTTCCTTTCCTTTCCTTTCCTTTCCTTTCCTTTCCTTTCCTTTCCTTTCCTTTCCTTTTTTTTTGTGGGAAAAGCTGTAGCAATTTCTGCTAATGTTAATAGGCAGTGGAGAGACTTAAAATAAGCACATACCCTAAGGACATGGATTAAAGAATGAGCTCATGCATTTTTTACCCTGGAGGAGGTGTTAGGTTTGTGGGTCACTGATTCAGCAAGACTGAGACAGAAAGAGGTGACCTGAACACCAAGTCTTTCAATAGGTAGAAAGAGAGGTTAAAGAGGAGCTGTAACCTTTACAACACTAACTCCTATATACAAACTGCTTTAACAAAAGTGCTCCCTGAAGCTGATGGCATTCAATCTTTGCCATATCAGTGCATTCTCCTTACCAAAAAACTGGAATTTTGGTCTCTAGCAATGGACCAGAGTTTTTGTTTGTTTGTTTCGGGTTTTTTTCTGCCCAAAGGCTGGTTTAAAAGGCTAACAAGAAGGAACAGCTGTCACATTGCTGCCAAGAATATTAATTTACTACGGCTGAAGTGAGCACTGGGGCCTTCGTGTCCTGGGCACACTTCCCACAGCTCTCTTCTAGGAGCAAGAGTACGGTTTTACTCAAAAGTATCTTCAAGACTTTTACAGACTTTAGTGAGGATAAAATTAAAAGCTTTTCTTTTTGCCACCTTTTAAGTAAAGCTTTTTTTCAACTTGGGAAATAGACATTTCTTCCCTTGTCCATTAACTTCTTCAGGTTTCTGAAACACTGCTGGTGAAAATATGACCACAAGCTCTCGTCTTTCTTTTTCCCTTGTGGCCTCACATGATATAAGACAAAGTCTTTGAATGGATTTGTGAGATATTCCTTTCTTAATAATTTTTCTTTGGGAGCAGATAGGCAATACATAAAATTAAAATTTACCTATAGCTATTTTAGGTTTCTGGAGCCTCTATATCAAGACATATAACCATCTTTTTAAGAAAAACTAACAATTTATTCATTATGATCTTCATTTTTTTTCAGAAGAGAAAAATGTCTGGAAAACAAGTGAAGTAGAATCACAGAACCACAGAACCAGAGAATATTCTGAGTTGGAAGGGACCCACAAGGATCATCAAAGTCCAACTCTTGTCCCCGCACAGGACCATCCCCAAGAACACCCCCATGTACCCGAGAGTATTGTCCAAATGCTTCTTGAACTCTGTCAGGCTTGGTGCTGTCCAGTGCCCAGCCACCCTCTGGATGAAGCATGTTATTCTAATATCCAATCTAAATCTCTCCTGACACAACTTCAGGCCATTCCCTCTGGTTCTGTCACTGGTCACCACAGAGAAGAGATCAGTGCCTGCCCTTCCTTTTCCCCTCATGAGAACGTTGCCAGCTGCAATGAGGCCTTCCCTCAGTATCCTCTTCTCCAGGTGGAACAGAGCAGGTGACCTCAGTTGCTCCTCATATGGCTTCCCCTCAAGGCCCTTCACCATCCTCGATGGCCTCCTTTGGGTTCTCTGTAATAGTTTGATATCTTTCTTACACTGTGTCACCTAAAACTGCCCCCAGCACTTGAGGTGAGGCCGCCCCAGTGCAGAGCAGAGCGGGACAATTCCTTCCTGTGCCCAGCTGGTGATGCTGTGCCTGATGTCCCCAGGACACGCTTGCCCCTCCTGGCTGTCAGGGAACTGCTGACTCACATTCAGCTTGCCATGGGCCAGCACCCTCAGGTCCCTTTCCACAGTGCTGCTTTCCAGCATCTCATTCCCCAGTGTGTTCGTACACGCAGGGTTGCCCCATCCCAGGTGCAGAATCCAGCACTTGTCTTTGTTAAACTTCATAGAGTTGGTGACTGCCCAGCTTTCTAATTTGTGGAGGTCTCTCTGCAGGGCCCCACTGCCTTCGAGGGAGTCAACAGCTCCTCACAATTTACTACCATCAGCAAACTTACTTAGTATCCCTTCAAGGCCTGCGTCCAAGTCATCTATGAATCTTGATGTCTTTTTCTGATCTTGACCTCAGAGTATTAGGAGTGCTAACTTACCTCTTCCACAGCAGAAAACAGTGATTCATGTAGCATTTTGGAAGTCCCCACCTTAACAAAAGTGGAGATCTCTCTGAAGAACCACTACAACTGAGACTTCAAAGCCCCTTGAGTATAGCCATCAGCAAATTACTCGCTGACAGAGGTTATACTGGAACACTGGTTAGAAAAACCTAAACCAAACCACACCATTCTGCTGGTTATGTGGAATTCAAGCAATCATTTGTGATTACTAAAAGATAAAAGAGTAAAAAATGAAATATTGAAATAATTCATGGTTGTAGCTGCAAAACACTGTTTTAAATCCATGTAGAATTGGAATTACTTTGATGAACAGAAATATCCTTAGAAAACCGAATCAAGTAATCTTTTATCTCATCTTCTCCACTTACCTAATTCAAAATAGGTTCTTTGACCAATTTTTCTCACTGTGTCAATAGTTTCTTTTAATATTAGCCTATAAATAATTTTATATGAAGTAAATCAGTTTCAGCATAAGTAATGCAAACAACTCAGTATCTCTTACAGCCCAGTTGGTAGCTGCTGTATGGAAGAAAAAGGCTTCAGAGACAAGACTAAAAAGCAATCTTTGTACTGGATGTCACATCCCATTCTAGTAGGAAAACAACTAAATTGGGAATGGAAGGGGATATTATCTCCATATTTCTTGTGTGGCATGGGGTCCATAACCTTAAAACTTAACCATGTAGACCTTATCTTTTGCTTTTTCTAGAAATGCCCAGAGAGGGGGGGAAAAAAAAAAGGTGTCATAGACCATTAGATTTTAAAAGAGTTAATGATCAAGAAACAAAGTCTGTAGTGAACCTCAACTTCTTTTTTTTTTCATTCTTTTTAGGTCTTCCTGAAAATTTTTCAAGGGAACCTAACTTATATTGCCAGCAGTCACCCTTCTCATTTTCTAGAGGGAGACAAAAAGCCCATTATTTTCCAGTATTAAATTAACATTCATAAAACCTGATATTTTTAGGTCAATTTTACTTAAATATTTATATAGTTTCAACTTTTTTTTCCATAGGAAACCTCAAAGTACTGTGCTTCCCATTTGGACTAGAAAGTGGTGAATATTATGGTCTTTTTCTGTTTCTCTAAGCAGTGAATTCCATTATCTTAAATGTGCAGATATGTGATGACTTACCTCTTTCTCCTGAAGTCAGGTAGTTAAATTCTGAAGGTCAGAGCAACTATGACCCTGCTCAGTCAACGACTGGAAAACACTAGATGAAACATTAAATGTGACTCCGTGTTCTTTCTACAAGGAACTGCCAAGAGCAGAACCGTGGGTGTAAGTATTTATTGTGTTCAGGCTTCAGTAAGCTTCATCATGATAATTAATTCATGAGATAAGGAAGGTATACATGATTAAGGTCATTTCATCACCAAACAAAAAGTGAGAAGTTGTCTCTTAGCTCTGGTGTTCGTGTATAGGTTGCTATTTATAAGTCCAAGTTCAGAGGAGAGTCTAGAAACCAGAGGCTGCTTTGATGATTTGTGCGACATATCTTCAAATGGAGAAGCAAATATGATGGAAAGCTCCCTAGGGGGTTTCTTCTGCCTGCAGGCATAACCTCTTTTTTCCTTGGATTTAGTTTCAATTAACTCCTCGTCAGCTATGTGCTGAGCTCAGCAAGGCACCAGACCACTGAGCAGTCTTCATAAATTGTGACAAATAAATATATTTGAATATAATCTGAATAATTTATCAGAGTCCATCATATCCTAGCCTTTCTTCCATATCTTTTGGCTAACCATGGGGATGATGATTCAGTATTACTTTGCATTTTTGTATGATTATTTATGCTCCCACACAGTGTCTGCAAAAATATACTTTCTCTAATCTGATCATATTTTGCATCCATTTTTCAGTCGCAGTGAATGGATCTCTAGATATTTGGTTTATATGTTTTTATGGTCTACATTGCTTTACTTTCTACCTTTCTTTAGGTTTTCTAAGTAGCATCTAAATCAGTGTCTCCCCAAGACATGTAAAGCATTTACTATAGGTAAAGTAATCAACTATATCTATATTTATTATTATAAAAGGGTATGACCCAGGTAAGTAATTTAAACGCAGTCAAAAAAAAAGTTTATCCAGAACAAGGTACATTTTAGAATGCATTTTAAAGCTGTCTGGAGCTGACTGACAAAAGGGACATCTGTAAATGTTACCTCTAGCCATGATCTGATATTAAAACACATTTTATGTACTATCCTTTGAAAGCCAGCCTCTCTTCTGCTTTTGTAGGGTTTTTTGGTATGTCAGAAACTGTGATAAAGGACATAGCCTAGGCTGAAGATTTCTACTAAAAAAATCAGCATTTCATCCAAGAACGTGATGATGAGACAAACTTTTTAAAAACAAGCTTAAAACTAATCAGAAGGGTGTCTTTGGAATACCTTGGTGATCTGAACTTATCCTAGCTGCTTAATGGAGTGAGAACCTGGACAAGTACTGATAGTATAGGGAGGATATCTACTTAGAAATTACTTCAGAAGTCCTGTCATGTTACTACAGGCAATGTCCATTCATAAGTTTTGCTTGAATCTGCTAGAAGTCTGGTAGAAATCTTCATGGAATCCCTCAGTATGCATAGGTTTGTTTCCCTTTTGCTGGTTAACACCTGAGAGAGTACTAAGGAACTTAAGTAGCATTTATCTTCTGCTTATATATTAAACAGAATACAGGGAAGTTATCGAGTTAGTTGCAGAGGTATATTATATAGATAGTCCTTCTCAAAAAGATCAAAATGGAATATGGAAATGACATCTCTCCATCCAACAACATTTTAGTAAGTAGTCTTAAAACATTAAGTTTTTTTCATTATACTCACTGTACAAGTTAATAAAAACCCAGTATTGTAATAAGATGAACAATTTCCAAGCATATTTGTTACTATGTGTGCTTGTTACTGCTCAAAAGGTTGAAGGTTTTCCACCATATCAGGTATTATGGAAGAATGCAAATGAATACAGACTGAATTTTTTACCAGTGGTGTGGTTTAAACCCAGCTGGAAATAAAGCACCCTGTGGCTTCTCATTCAGTCCTCTTCTCTTCCCCTTACTCAGGTGGAATGAGGAGGAGAATCCTAAGTAAAACTTATAAGTTGAGATAAGAGCAGTTTAGTGATTAAGAACAAAGTAAATTATTATTATTATTGTTGTTGTTATTGTTATTTTAGTATTATTATTATAATTGCAATTCTCAAAAGCAAGGGGGCAAATAGATTAGATTGGTTAAGACCGAGTACAGCATCTACTAAACGTGGCAAATATGGGTAGCCAAGTGGCAGAGCAAGATCTAGCTATTGCAGGACGATGGATATAGTTTCTTTTGTAAGTCTGGTAGTGCTCAGTATTTTCATTAAAAACCAGGATAGTAGAATAAAATTATGAGAAAATATTAAAATCACATTGCTCAGAAAGGGAACTCGGGGCCTTTGGAAGACATCTTCAGAGTTCAAAATGTGTCTGTACCAAACAGACAGTGCTTATTTGGTAGGCAAGCAAAGGAGAGCAAGATTGCACTAAGAGATAGGTAATAGACACAAGTAGCAATAGAAGAACCTTTTAACAGTATCATACATTGATTTCACAGTGGCATTTATGAAAAGTTTAGAATGAAAATGAAACCATCAAAATTTGAATATCAAGACAGGTGAAAGGAATTTGCCTCTGATTAGAAAAGACTGTGACTAAATTTTCCAATATTAAAAATTGCTATAAATGAGCATGATCAATTGTTTGTCATGTCCTATGAGTGCAGTGCATTAAGTATTCAACTTAATTTATAGCGAAGATTATTTTGGATAGATCAGTAAAATGTGCTTCTTAATATAAGACTAGCCAGAACAGGCTGTTTAATAGGCTACAGAAGCAGTATAATTTCAAGATTTAAAAGAAGTCACACAGGTTTCTACCATGGACAGGCTGGCTATACTTGAATTGTCTCAAAACAAGGAGATAAATCATCTTTTGCAGTGAGGGCTATTTGGTTTTGTTTCCTGTATATGAAGTTTTGTGTTTAACAGATAAAATTGACCTTTCTGCTTAACACTGTTTTTTCCACAAACCCATGATAATTTTTCATGTGCAAAACATCACATCCAGTTTATCAAACAATCTGGGAACTATTAGGCTTATGGAAAATTCCCTCTATCTTGCTTAGCTATTCTTGACACAGAAGTAATAATGAAGCCAATATGTTAAACTAGGTTTCTGCTAGATCAGCTACATGCAATTGCTAATACATAGAAAGATTCCAAATATAATTATATAATATAAATCATATGGACAATAAATTATAGAAATGGGGCAAAAATTACATTACTAGTATATTAAACACATTAATGAGAATTTTAGGGAAAAGATAATGTAGGACTGTGAGAAAAAGCCTTAGAAAAATATTTTGAAACTACAGAACAAAAGAAGTCAGCCTTTGAAACAGTACCTGAGGAGGAATCATATAGTCAGAATATCATGTGGCCAGATGGTTATCAACAAAATCTGAAGGACGTATTCAAGAAGGAAATGAGCAAGCTTTAGAACTACACGCAATTCTTATTTAAACTGTGCATGATGGTAAAGCTCTTGGAGACACAGGAAGGAAATGCAGACAAAGAAGAAACTATGAGTCTTCCATAATGAAAATACCAAAGCAATCCAGCTTCTGAAAAAAAGACCCGAAGTTTCACACAAGTGCAAGGGTCAAGCCAAAGACAATGACTTAGAAAGATAGTCGGAGATAAAGCATTACAACAGAGAGATCATTGAGATCACAGGAAAGGAGCATGTCATATTCACCTCTGTCTCCTTGACTGAATAGGAATTGAGCAATAAGACCATGTATATCAGTTTAGCCATATAATAACCCAGCTAATCTTGCTGTCTAAGAACAGCTATTACTGTTTTGTCCAAGAAAGTGTTGGTGCTGCCTCTTTTTAAGTTTCTATGAATCAAAGAAAAGAAAAAAAAATATTAGATACTTTACTAATACTTATAATTGCTATTGAGATCACAATGTTGCTTTAGCCAGATTCCAATATATTTATAATATGAGGATAATGAAAAAGGTTGCAGTTTACTCTTCTGAGATATATATGTCTGACTTATTCTAGAGGACCTATACTACAACCCATGTTGGTAATATTTATTGCATAAAACTAGGCTGATGAACGAGGAGATAGTTGCAAACTGTCAGAAGGTAAAAGCAGAAATAAATTATCATAAATTCAATAAACAATAAAAAAATTGCAAAACCTAAGTAGGAAACAGGTCTCAGGAGAGTGCCATAGTGACGATATTAGACTCATCTCATGTTTCTAGCTATGTTCCTTCAGATACAAATGAGCATTCAGCAAATGAAGTCTAGTCAATGTAATGAAAGAAAGAAACAATACTCAGGTAATATTGCTAAATATGATGCTTATGGAAGTCAGCATTACAATAATTACATATAAATCAGCAATAAATTGTTGCTTTTTCAGGCAGGTTTTCCTATGAATACAAACTGTAATCCTCCTGTATTCTCAATCTTTTATCATTTAACATCACTGAAATTCAATATGTAAATGAAAGGTTTTAGCCACAGGAGAAAAGACGAAGTCAACCAAACATGGACTGAGTGTCTGAGGGAAAGAACTGGAAACTTTGCATTTCATCCTTCTATAGGGCCTTACATGTTCAAAGTGCTGTATGAGCATTCCTTAGTGAAAAATGTCTCCTTTCATCATCTCATGCTAATTACTGAGAGAAGAAGCAAAATGTTAGTAGAACTAATGTACTCTGCACGATACAGTAGCCTGCCATGTATTAATTAGCATGAGAGCAGGAGAGAAAACAGTTTTTAGGAAAAATCCCAGGAATACAAAAGGAGCAGGAAGCGAAAAACCTGTTCCAAAGTACTTGAAGGTAACGAGATATAAAAGCAAAACAAAATATGCAAATCTGAGGAAAAGAGCTGACTACAATGTTTTGTTGTTGTTGCGGGTTTTTTTTTTTCAAATTGTCATAGTGAAAGGGCAAGTATTTTTTTAATGATGAAGCTTCATTCGTTCTCATTCAACTTGTTTCCAGTATTCAGAGAAAAGAGTAAATGTCTGTACCTCAATTAAGTATTATTACTAAGTCATCTTTGATTATAACCCTGTTTGTTCCCTATAGTGAGCTTGTAAATCACACAAGTTGAGCACTGTTCGTTCCTCTGATGCCCTGCAGGGTAAAGACTGATTTCCCAAACATTTCTTGGAATCTCTCTCTTCCCCTAGGCATTCTCTTACTGGAATTTTAATGTGATTTTCCACTGATTTGTTCTGTTTTAGAAGTCTGTGGCAACATTTCCTTTTTGTTTTAATCGATTTTCCCTATGATTTTCTTTTTCAATGAGAAATGCAAATCTTCGTAATACTTTTAAGAACAACATCTGTTCATTTGCATGGAGAAAATTTTATTTTGCCTGTTATTTTTCATTCCACTGGTAATTGACAAGTGAGGAAAATTGAAGCATCTTCTGGCAGAAGGAAGGGAAATAAGAACTATTTTTTCCCATATGTGTATAAAGTGAAAGTTATACAGTTGTTTAAAATTCTACCAAAGATGTTGAATTTAAACATCTTGGTATCTTAGTTGTTGGAAACAAATTACCAAAAACAAGATATTATGACTGTTCAAAGATAATTTGGTCCAAAACAGGTATTTTCATTAAATAAGAATATTAATTTCTATACATCAGGCTTACATACCTCAAAGCCACATATGCAAAGTGCAGTTAAATTTTCAATAGCATAAAAGCTTAGCTCAGTAGGAAGTGGCTTTTCTCCCATCACATCTTTGAGGTTTGAAATCTTTATGGTATGGGATGCTGCTTAAAAATGTAATTCATATCTGTCTTCTGAAGATTTTAGACACGTGAGGAAAGACAGAATATCCTAGCAAAATTCAGAGTTGATTAAGAGAAGAATGTAGCTGTGTGGAAAATCATATTACCACATGTGATTTAAAAACAGATGAAGACTTAACAAAATAGAGTAATAATTTGATGTTGATTTACCCACAGATTCAAGGATATGCTTGAATATTGCAAACTAATTCAATGGACTAATACTCTACGTATTAATTATGCCCATTCCTTCTTTAACAGGTTTGTCAGAAAGCTTCTTCCCTGACAAAGAAACTCTTTTTTCTTTTTTTTTCGAGAGTCCATTTCAGCCTCCTTCATGTCTTTGTTAGCAAAAGAGTTAATTTGATGCCAGTTGCTCTGATATATTTTGTTCCATAAGTACTTCAGAATGTGACATTTAAGAGCTTCCTAACATCACAAATAATTTGAAAGCCAAAGCTTCAGTAAGCACAGTGAGTTTTATGTAAAGCCACAATACATATCTATGATATTACACAAACAAATGATGAAAAGCAGTTGTCATAAATAAATGGTGTTGATCAATATCTCTGCATTTCAAATGACTGAATTTTGGATAAAGGTCTCTGTGTTCTACAATGGGTTCTTCCAGGGTATGGAAACATCTATAATAATTTTTTTTTACACTGTTAATTATCTGGTTTTCCCAAGAGAATAAAAAAATCATCTCCACTGTAGAAAAAATATCAGATTACATGGAAGAACATTGCAATGAATTTAGAATTTAATATTTAGCTTTTAAATTTACTTTATTGCAGAAACCTTACACATTTTGACTTCACCAATTAAGGAAAAAATAAAGAAGTTACAGCAGGGATACTTTTATTGTTGCAAGTAGCAAAGATTGAATCATACTTGAATGCAGAAGTAAAATCTCAATAACAAGAACAACAAAGAAGTCAATTTTCAAGGGTTTTTTTTTTCCATATAAGTAATTGAAATTGTGAATAATTTGTAAATATATTTTATTCTGAGATATTAAAAAAAACTTGTAAACTTCTAAAATCTTAGGTTCGTAATTCACAGTTTTCTACCTGTAAAATGTACTGGTATGCTGCACGGAACCCTCCTATTACTGTAGCTAAGTCATATTTTGCATGCAAGTGAAATTCCTTATTTTCAACATTTCAGTCACTTTGTCAACAGTGAAATTTAGAGCTTGGAAGGCAGCAAAAGAAACAAGTAAATGGATATACTTATAGGGCATAATCTTTGTTTGCATCATATATACCAGTCTCACTTGTATCTTATAGATGCTGCTAGTACAGCAAAGCTCCAAATAATTTTCTTACCTGAAACATTACTTGACATTAAAATGTGTCAGTCATAAATCAGGTGAAACACTGAAGATTTTTTTGGTGTTCATATATTCAGAGAACTGTGCAATTTAACTCCCTTGTGGAGGTGTTGTTGGCTTGTTGTTTGTTGTTAGTTGTTTTTTTTCCTCTTTTGTACTTCAAGAACATTAGTTCAAAGCAATGAAATAATAAAACAGATACATTTTATTCTCTGGAATCTTCAGAAGTGTTTATTTAAAAGTGTATATATATGTATGCTATGAGAATATGGACACTATTTTAAGAAGACTCAAGAGACACATTTAGGACTTCATGTAGCCATCAGTCTTACTGTCTTGAGTATTAAAAAAATTGACACTTTTATCTTTTGAAGTTGATTTTATTTTCATAGTTTCAACATTGACTTTCTTGGACTACAGCACTTATTCTATATGTACGATTTTGTAAAATACAAGCTTAAAATGAAAGCAAGGTATTGATAAATAGATACAACAGATGCCATCTGAAACAAACATCACCCATAAGAAATTGTCAGACAGGGTATATCTATTGGAAAGTGATATCATAAAAATCCACAAAATTTTAATCACAAAGCTATTGAGATTTTGCATGCATCGTCCTTGGTATTCCAGCATCTGGAATAAAGCCAGGGAAAAAAATCCACAGCCCTGGAAATCTTTAAAGCATTTTCCCTTACTGAAGACAGTAGTTAGAAGTGACTTTGCTCCAGTTCTGTGCTGTGCATTGTGCCAGGGTTTCTTTGCTCTACTTATTAAGCTTGCGACACAGGCAACACTAACTCTGGCATTGCAGTTCTGTTTGCGTTCAGAATTGGTTGTTTCAGTCAGAAAAGCCCAGCTGAGAAAGTGGCAGCATACTGATCATCTCTCAATAACTTTTCATCCAAACTTCCTCAGGGAATGTGAGTGAGGAAGGGGACTTTGATCGGAAAGCCAATGCCTGAACAGTTGAACCTGAAAAGCAAGATTTCACCGAGCTCAGCTGTTGCTGTGCCTCTGGGCGTGGCTTGCGACCGGGCCCGGCCCGGCTGCGCTGGGACTGTCAGTTCCTTTCCCCCCCGTGCGGTGTTGGTCCTTTCCCCACCCCCGCATGGCAGCTGGGGTGGTGCAGCCCGGCTGGCAGGGGCCATCTCGGCCCAGGGGAACAGCTCATTGGTTCCCCTGCCAGGTGCACCCAGCCGACTGATTGGCCGGCGCCACTGTCAATCATCGTGGTCCTCCGCAGTGATTGGCTCGCCCGGCTGCCCTCCCCTCGCCCCCCGTCTTATAACACGCCCTGAGCGCCACTTTGGCCGTCTTCTCCGCACCATGTTCCAGTAATAAAATCTGCTGGTGATAAGCGGAAAAGAACCCTTTCTCGTCTCTTTATTTCCCTGCATGAATTAAACCGCTGTGCGTGAGCTAAGCCAAGATCTGCAGGAGTTCTGATGCTCGGCTCGCCTCTGATCGGAGACTAGATAGGGCCTGAGTTGCGTTATCTAGGCAAACGGGACCGACGCAAAAGACTCCGAGTTACTCGCGCTCTCATGGCACTCAGCCATGTCATTTCCTTTTAACCGGGCATCTGCTGGGCCCAGTGTGTTAGTATGACTAAAAAGCAGAGGTAGTAAAAAACTGCATGTGGTGGGAACGATGCTCAAAAGAACAAAATCAAGATCCTTGTTGCTATTGAGCTTCTGTCCTTTTACACCTTATGAAGCTATGCAGAGAACTAAGGCATTGGTCAAGATCCACTGAAGCTGTTCCAGGTAGGAGCAGTAGTATTTTTAGATTTGTAGAAAGTATGATAATGAAGATATCTGGATGTCAACTAGGACATTCTTGGCCCAAAAGCAGGGTCCACTGAGAGGATGAAACAGGTGGAGCTGGTGTAGGCAGTTCTGAGCTGCAGTTGGCCCAGCATGTGAACATCTGCTCTGATACGAAGAGCTGAGACATAAAAATCTAATCACCAAAAAAAAAAAAAACCAAAAGAAAATAAAAAAAGAAAAAAAAAAGAAAAAAAGAATTCCTGCTGTTCCTACATTTTGTTCTTTCTTGAGAAGTACAGTCCCTCATCATATTGGTGAACTTTGCTGTCACTACAGTTCATTGTTAGTTATGTCTGTCTTAAGAAATTAAATCTGGCAAAGGCACAGTCTGAAGTACAGACATGAGAGCATCTCATGCAAAGGTTAGCTTGCTTTCAGGCATGGGATGTGCCAAAGAACCTCTGCCTGGCCGCAGTTCAAAAGATAACACAAGCTGGAGATTTTTCCCAATATGCAAGCAGTAAAACTTGAGGAAACACGATGATTTAGTCACACAGACAAACTCTGCTGTGCCAGAGCCACAGAACAGGATCTGGTCAGCTTTCTTATATTATACTCACTAAGGAAATGAGCCAAAAATCTAATTTTCCTTCAAATTTTCTCGTCTTTGGTGGTCTGGGATTGATCACTTCTCTAATTTTGGATCAAATTTCCATATTTGCTGTTGAAGAAACAGTGATACATCCTTGTCCTTCCACCAATGCATATTTCTGGCATCACAGAATTTAGCAGTCACCAATTTTTAGTACTTAGACCAGATGAAAAGGATGTTCACAGCAGAGCCTGAAGCTGAGTCCATATTTTTGGAATTCTATCCCAGGACTATCCTTTATAGTCCTAATTCTGTCAGGACTGTCCTTTACATTACCTAGCAATGTTTACTGCTTGATTCTGTCTTCATGGCATTTTGTTAAAAAGGTGATGTTGCATTTGTATCCCAAATCGCTTAGTGCATTATGAAATCTGTCAAATCAATCATGTTTCCACATTCATAGCATGTTATAAACAACCCAGGGCAGCTCAATGCGTCAATTAAATGCCAAAAAGGCACAGTATAGTCACCATAATGTGAGCATAACATCACTCCCAAAATTGCCTGTAAGCTGGATGCAAGTATGGCGAGGTGTTTATTTGTTTTCTGAGAGAAAAGAAAATCATGCATCAGGATAAGGAGATAGTGCATTGTGTATACCTGTGTAATAATCATGTCAGTTATAATTTTGATTCTGTTCCAACGAGTTCCTTTTTACATTTGAAAAATTCCTTTAGGACTTCCATAGGCCCTGTGAATTCTTCATAATATTGACTTCCTCCTACTCAATAATCACCTAAGACACAGCACCATCAAAATATGTTTTACAACATTCTTATGGCAACTAAAACAACTGCTTACAAGAAAAATTAATATTAGGAAGTAGCATATTTTTTTGCCATCTTCTAATATAATTTTGCTGCTGGAAATCTGAGAGGAAAGCTGCAACTGTGAGATGGTGCAGCTCCTTGTGGCACATCAAGGACTGCTCTTTGAAATGGCATACTGCTATGTTAGGTGGCCACTAGAAGCCTAATTAATATTTTCACTTCATACTGCTTTCTTAATCTGAGAGCCAAATCAGATTTTTATTCCAAGACATTGCTTCTAAAACAATAAATCAAACTGAAATATTGCTTGGCCATCTTCCAATGGGCTGCTAAATGCTAGTTCCTCCAAAAATTAGAAATCAGAATCACTATCAATGTAGGGGAAAAAAAAGCGTAAGTTATGATCTGTGAGTGCATTGTCTCTACCTATTTGCATTTTTCATTCTCTCTTGCTGTCATAGCCATTTTCAAATGTCTTGAAGCACTGCTAAAGAACAAGCAACAAATAAAGATGCCTAGTAATCTTAATCTGAAAAAAAAAATCACTCTTTTCCAGTGATTTCAAGACATTAGTCCCACACAAAACCCTCTACCAGTAACGAAGTAGACTCTGTATGTGCTGATTTGGCAGTATTATGCCAATTTGCACTGGCATCTAATGCATTACACTTTGCCAAATTTGGAGTGCATGCTAACCCTGACATTGAGTAGGAAAATATATGTCCCATATAACAAACTCGCCTGACTATATTTTTGTTGGTTTTGTGTTGTGTTTTATTATCTAGTAGCTAGGCAGCTGAGAAACTCAACCATTTACTTTATCATTTATGAATGGCTTTTGGATTTGCTACAGTCCCTAGAGGATTTGGGGTCTTCTAAACTAATCAAGAATTTATGATAAATAAATAGTGTATTATGTCTGTAATAGATTAATTTTTCTCCCCACTAATGATCCTTTGGCCAGTCTAGGAACTGAGGACTGTTTCTGGATGAAAAATAGATATTGCAATATGTTGCCTGAAGGGGTAATGTCGCAGTAATGACAAAAAAGAAGAGACAGAGACACCTGTTACCAGCAAGGAGGAGAGAGCAGGAAGGGGGACCAGGCCCGCCTTCTTTATTTTATATACATTTAGAAATCACTATTCATTGGAGGAAATGAGTTCTTCCTCCCTCAATCACAGTGGTCAAAGGAAATGTCCATCCAAGTTCTGTATCCAGGAGAAAGGAATGTAAATGATAAGATACACTTACAATAACATGGCCATGTTTACATAGAAAAGTGTGAGAACCTAGCTACAAAAGAATGACAACATCCAGAACTGCAAAAGTCAGGGCAACAGGGTTATACCAGAGAACAAAATGAGGAAGGACGTTTTCCATGGGTGGTCATACAACTGTGAAACGTTGTGTTTGCATATTGTAATTGTGGAAGTTTATTTTGTTTTGAATGTTATTTGGATTTGAATGTATACTAAGACCATTTTTTCTTCCATAACTTTCTTACTTACACAAAATTTTACATTCCAAAGAATATCTAAGGAAAATATTAAAATCTTAAATGAATATGAAGAAGCTCCACTACCACAGATGAAGTCACAGTGGTTGATGTCTATCACAGAAATGAGATCTGGCTAATGGTTGTGAATTGCACTTCTTTTTGCAAATTGTGGAAGACAAAAATGTGATATTTTTAGAAGAAATATTGAAAGAGACAACTTATGCATGCATGATATTAATGGCATAAGACATTAAGCTCTGAATGATTGCTTTTCCTTGCTTGCATACCAATGCATTATTTTATATTTAACTGATATCTCAGATGGTTATCTCTTCTCTTCTTTCACGTCCTTTATTTATGTAAGATGCTTTCTCCTTTTTTTTTCTTTAGCACTTTTTTTTTGTCTTGTTATTTTTAGGGTCTACACACTTACTCTGGGAATAGGTTTTGTCTGTTAGAATGAGTCATGCCCACCCTCCTTCTCTCATCCATACAAACACACATGCAGAACTGAAATGTCCCTTATGTCTTCAGAGCAGGAATAGAGTCTCTTGGTAGCATGTAAATTATTTAATCTAATAAAGCTCTTACCACAGGTGTACAGTGAACAACAGCTATTTTTGACCTGTTTACAAATAGATTTGGTTTTGGTTTGTTTTCTTTAAATCCCAATGGAGATAATCTCTACTAGATTCACACTTCTTTTATGACCAACAGACTGATGTAAAACTGTTGGGTTCCTTACTGTTTAGTAAAATACATACGTAATTTTTCCGTTTCTCGTATTGGGTTGTCAATATTCAGTGCATGGCCATATATGAATTTATTGACAGTGTGTTCTACATCTCCACTGAGAACTTATCTTTCATGATTTTTGTAATAACAGTGAAGTTTTTGGTACTATTTTACATTTGCTTTGTTGGCAAGTAATATTTCATTCAGTTGCATCTCTCGGTATTTCCCTTGAACAGGGATGTATTAATGATGGCCATTGGTGATGATAATTGTATTACCTCTTGCACTTAGGATAGTGATACTTCTGCTTTCTTCACATGTGCATACATGTGACACATACATGTGTTGTACATACAGGGAAGTGACAATTCCTAAAGACAATATATTGGAATATATTGGATATGTCTTATAAATAAGCATAGCTGTCTTAATCAGCAATTTTAGGGATATATTTAGAGATATATTTTTTAGAGATATATTTATGGATAAAGCCTCACATTAAAATGGGAGCTATTGAGAATAATTAAAAAGTAGGTTTCTTTGGAAAATTAAATCAGCATAACCACTGATGCTGACTTACTATTACAAGCATGACTTACTATTTTTTTTTTATTTCAGTCATGGTCACACTATGTAAGATAACTTTTTTGTTCTGCATTCAACTCCCACACTTCACTCAATTTTTCTTCTTAAATTGGATTAGAATCTCTTGAGTAGAAGTAATTACCTTGACTTCTTAAATTCTCTGTCAAAGAAAGAAGGTATCTGAAACACAAGGAAGAAACAATCTTGAAGATTGTTTGTCCTTTGTTGTAAAATGTGCCAATCACTTTCCAGGGAGGAACTGAAAATAAGAGGAGGCGATGAGGAGGGAAACAAAAAAAAAAAGTCAGAAACAGTACATGCACTTCAGTTTGTATTGTACATTTTTAACTTTATGGTCATAGGTCCAAAATTATAATTATTTTAAATTTGAATAATTTTTAAACTTTTAGTCCTTTTACTTTGTCTGCATGGATCTTTGTGAGGTAGACTCATGAGAACATGATCCTCAGCTAGTGTGAATTACAACAGTACTGTAGTGGATGTATGAAGTTTGTAAACAATTATATATGTGAACTTAAGTGTCACAGACATACACTGAAATAACAGACATGTAAGGAAATTCGTAGTTTGCAGTTTGTGGACTTCTTATAATATCCAGATTTGTACACTGACTCTAAACGAGCTCGAGACTAAGTCTGCATGAATTGCATACAGAAGGATCAAGAGAGAGAGATGTAGAAGAGAAAGCAAATGTATAATGCATATGCAGCATTTCAGTGCACAAAAGGAATCTGATGAATACTTTATAAACCTAATTTATAAGTGCACCCTGACTCCCTCAGTGTGCACTGTTTAAATTAAAAGTTTGTACACCCTGTATGGCATTCTCAGATTGCATCAACACTTCAGAGTGCTTTGCCTCCTTCCTAGCAATGGAATGTGAGTTTTGTGCACATTTCGCATGCAAAATGAGCCCCAATACTAAGATATAGAGGATATTGCTGTGAACTTCCAAAGTGTTTTGGCTCATTTCCTTCAATTCTTCTAATTGCTTAAAAATCTAATACATATGATGCTGGGCGGCGCAGAAAGACGAGCCAGAGACAGCTGTGTTCAGGTTCAAAGGAAAGGAAGGAAGGGGGCACAAGACCCACCTTCTTTATATTTTATACCCTTTTGGAAATCACTATTCATTGGAGGAAATCAGTTCTTCCTCCTTCAACTACAGTGGTCAAAGGGAATGTCCATCAAGGGTCTGTGTCCATGAGAAAGGAATGCATATGATAAGATAGTGTTAGAATAACATGGCTATATTTACAGAACTATAACCTTGAAAACTAGCTACCATGGGATAGTAGTTTTCAGCAGCAAAGAGCAAGGCAACATACATATGGGAATTTTTGTCAGCTTAGTTACAGTGCTACTCCTAACCACTTGACGAATAGGTTGCAGACCTCACACATAGCTAATGTAGGCCAAGACAGAGCAGCAAAGTTAAAAGTACTACATCAGTGGATGTACGATAATTTAGGCTTCCACTGCCTTCTCAAATCCTTGTTCCTGAAAACTAAGGAAGATAGAGACGAGTTGCTTTCCCTACAAAGTGATAGGATGGACATCTGTTTTTATGGAAGAGTGATACTCCAAAAGCTTAGCTTTAAAACACCTCCATTAGGAATGACATGTTCTAAACTCAGAGCAAGTGAATTCTAAACTCCTCATCCAATCAAAAAAAGCTTAAGTAGAGCCTGAAAACTTACAGGTACAAAGCCTTTAGCAGGCATGAGGTTAAATTAATCAATTACATTAATTTTCAAGTCAAAAAGAATGAACTATGTATTGAGTAGGATTCTCGTCTGCTCAAGCTGAATCATTAACTACTGTTGTCACAAATGCATAGGATACACCAAGGAAAGGATACAAAATATTAGGGGTAAGTCTGTAACAGTCTGCACAGTTATCAAATGTCTGACTTTGAGTCCAGACATGTGATGGAGCAAAAAAAGGACCATGAAAACTACACTATAACTGAAGGTATCTAGTGTGTTTACAAAAGCACAGAATCCCATCTGTCTTACTAACAAGACAGTCTGTCAGCAAGAACTACCAACAAAAGTCATTCCTTTTATGCATTGAAGAACATATTTTCCCAGATATTTTCCAACTGCAACATGCTATTAGAATTTCTTTTAGATTTTTTAAAATTTCTCTAAACTTGAGCATACAAAAAACTAATTTATTTTAGCTTTCCAGTCAAATTACTTTTTAAAGTTATCATGCCTTATTTTTTTGCTGTAAATTCTAAAAGCAAATTTTTATCTTAAGAAAATTTCAAACCCTGGTTTCTCTTTTTTGCATTATTAAAACTGTTTCATAGTTGTTTTATCCTGTTTTCCAGTGTCTACATCTTCAACCAAATTTGGCAATATAGTCTCTTTTTTAAGCAAAGCACTGAAGAATTAAATGCTTCATGAGCATGATACTATAAACCCAAGCTCATATAATTAAAGTATATTTGATTGTGAATATATATTATTTCAGTGATACAACTGACCTTTTTTCTCTTTCTTCACATTTAAAAAATGAACAGTATCGCAATAAATGAGAGTGTGTTTACTTAGGATATGTGACATCAGGAGCTGATATAATTATTTTAATCACTGAAGCACTATTTAACTAGTAGAAATTTACCTGAAGATTTAGGCAAATCAGGGATATCCTTGAGCAGCAAGGGTGAATCTAGAGGTGGTGTCACTAGCATGCTCTAAGAGAACAAGGAAAGTAATATCTGTAGGTAAAGGGTATAATAACAAGAGGCAAATGTACAGAAATTTGATGCCCAGTAAACTGTGATTATGACTATTTAAAGCCTCTGAAGAGAGATACATGACAGCAGTCTGTGGCCATTTTTTTGTATAGCACAGAAAATAAAATAAGCCCAGAACAGTGAGGTGATAAAGTTTCTACAGAGCAGAGGTACAGCCTGGCTCCTCACACCTGTGCAGACTAACTCACATGATTCCCAACACACAGATTCAGATCTCAGGTCCCTCAGCTTAGGGAGTGGCCAGCAATGAGGATCCTATAACTGGTTTGGACCTATGAATATTCAAACTGCAAATTCAAGAACCTGAAAAACTGTTTATCTTAGAAGATTCACTAGAGAATGTTACATTTTTTTTGTTTCTACTGGTGAGCGTAAAAACAATACTTTCTGTTTCATAAAAATGAGGAGAAAGATCCCTCAGCTGAACGTTTTCGAGCCTATAACCCTTTGGAGGAGAGTGACATTTTCTATGGAAATCTGTGCTAGACTATTAGATTAAAATACATGAGGCAGGTACATACTGAAGGACGTAATATATGCATGATGGAATAAAAGAGAAATGTCACAGTAGCACAAAGAGGTTACTAGAGGTTATTCTCTTAAAATCCTTCAGATCTGGGGGAGATGGAGAGGGAGGCAACTTTTATATCAAAAGGTCATTTTGGTCTAGCAGTCTAGAGCTATTCAGCTAGGCAATCTGTGTTTCTCTCTGTGTTTGTTCCATTCTTTCAAGTCAACGTCTTTAGCACTCAAAACCAGCTGGTAGGAAATGTTTTCTTTTGAATGTCAAATAATTGCTTTTCCCCTCTTCAATTAAAAAAAAAAAGGCAAAAATAGGTATATTATGGAAACATTCATGTATATAATGCATGTGTATATACATAGAATCTCTCAGGTTGGAAAAGACCTTTAAGATCATACAGTTAACCCAGAACTGCCAAGTCTGGCACTAAGTCATGTCCCTAAGCCCCACACATCTTTGAAATACCTCCAGGGATGGTGACCCCACCACTGCCCTGGGCAGCCTGTTCCAGGGCTTGACAACCATTTAAATGAAGAAATTTTTCCCAATATAAAATCTAGAACTCCCCTGGCTCAGTTTGAAGTTGTTTCCTCTTGTCCTATTACTTATTACCTGGGAGAAGACACTGACCCCCACTTCAATATGACCTCCTTCTAGGTAGTTGCAGGGAGCAATAAGGTCTCCCCTGAGCCTTCTTTTCTCCAGGCTAAAAAACCCCCAGCTTTCTCAGATGCTCGTTATAAGATCTGTGCCCCAGACCCTTGTCCAGCTCCACTGCACTTTTCTGGACATGGCCCAGTGCCTCGGGTAAAAAGCGTGAGTAACTCGGAGCCTTCATCAGCAGTCTCGTGACCTGAGAAAAGCGACTCAGCTTCACCCAGTCTCTGTTGAACAGAGTTGAGCCTGCATCAGAGCTCTCGCAGAGTCTAGGCTTAGTTCACGCACAACGGTTTAATTTAAGCAGGGAAGTAAAGAGATGTGGAAGGGTTCTTTTCCGCTTAGGTCCAGATGATTTTATTACTGGAGTCGCATGCCGGGGAGTGGACGAAAAAGACGGAATGACTGTCGGGGGTGTCTGTTATATCCCGGAAGCGAGGGGAGGGCAGTCGGGAGAGAGTCAATCGCTGCGGAGGATTACAATGACTGACAGGGGCGCCAGCCAGTCACTCTGCTGTCTGCACTGGCACAGGAACCGATGAGCTGCCTTTTCGGGCGAGGACCGCCCCTCCTGCTGTGGCCGGGGAGGGCAACTCCAGCATGGCGGGGTCAGGCCGGGCAGTCAGCTACCCCCAGAGGCACTGGAACAGTCCAGAGCCTCAATATCTTTCTTGTAGTGAATGAGGAGCCCAAAATTGAACACAATACTCAAAGTGTGGCCTCACCAGTGTCAAGTACAAGGGCATAATCACTGCACTGGTCCTGCTGGCCACACTACTTTTCATAGAGACCAGGAGGCCATTGCCCTTCTTGTACACCTGGGCACATGCTGGGTCAAGTTCAGCCACTGTCAACCAGCACTCCCAGGTCCTTTTCCACTGAGTATTATTGCAGCCACTCTTCCCTAACATATAGAGTTGCATGGAGTTGTTGTGACTCAGAGGCTCTTGGCCTTGTTGAATCTCATACAACTGGCCTCAGCCCGTTGATTCATCCTGTCCAGATCCTTCTATGGAGCATTCCTGCCCCCCAGCGGATCAGCAAACATCCTGCCCATCTGCAAACTGAGGCTCACTTGATCCCCTTGTCCAGATCACTGACGAACATGTTAAACTGGACTGGTCGCAACACTGAGCCCTGGGCAACANGAATCTCATACAACTGGCCTCAGCCCGTTGATTCATCCTGTCCAGATCCTTCTATGGAGCATTCCTGCCCCCCAGCGGATCAGCAAACATCCTGCCCATCTGCAAACTGAGGCTCACTTGATCCCCTTGTCCAGATCACTGACGAAGATGTTAAACTGGACTGGTCGCAACACTGAGCCCTGGGCAACATTCACCACCACTCTGGGCCTGACCATCTGTCACAGTATCGACACGAAAGGACGAGTCAGAGACACCTGTTTCCAGGATCAGAGAGAAGGAAGGAAGGGGGGCAAGACCCGCCTTCTTTATTTTTTATATCCATTTGGAAATCACTATTCATTGGAGGAAATCAGTTCTTCCTCCCTCAATTACAGTGGTCAAAGGAAATGTCCATCAAAGTGCTGTGTCCATGAGAAAGGAATGTGAATGATAAGATACAGTTACAATAACATAGCTATGTTTACAGAAAGAACTGTGAGAAACTAGCTACAAGAAAGTAAACATTCACAACTGCAAGAAGCAGGGCAACAACCATCCAGCCAGTTTTTTGCCTAGCAAGGAGTACACCTGTCTAAGCCATGGGTTACTAGCTTCTTCAGGGGAATGTTGTGGGAAATGGTGTCAAACACTTTAGTAAAGTCTATGTAGATGACATCCACAGCCTTTCCCTCATCTATTAAGCAGGTCACCGTGGTGTAGGAGAAGATCAGTTTGGTCAAGCAGGGCCTGCCTTTCAAAACCCATGCTGGCTGGGCCTGATTCTCTGGTTGTCCTGTATANGAGTACACCTGTCTAAGCCATGGGTTACTAGCTTCTTCAGGGGAATGTTGTGGGAAATGGTGTCAAACACTTTAGTAAAGTCTATGTAGATGACATCCACAGCCTTTCCCTCATCTATTAAGCAGGTCACCGTGGTGTAGGAGAAGATCAGTTTGGTCAAGCAGGGCCTGCCTTTCAAAACCCATGCTGGCTGGGCCTGATTCTCTGGTTGTCCTGTATATGCTGTGTGATGGCATTCAAGATGATCTTCTCCATGACCTTCCCTGGAACGAAGGTAAACCCTTTTGTTCCTGGGATCCTCCTTCTGACTCTTATTGTAGGTTGGTGACACATTTGCTAACCTCCAGTCAATTGAGACCTCCCCATTCAACCAGGACTCCTGGTAAATAATGGAAAGTGGCTCAGTGGCACTTATATCAGTTTCCTCAGTACCTCAGAGTGGATGGATCCCATCCAGTCCCACAGACTTCTTGGATTATGGGGGTTTCATGCTGGTCCCCATCCATGTCTTCCAGCTCAGGGGCAGGGTAACCCAAGCATAAGTTACCTTACTATTAAAGACTGAGGTAAAAAAGGCACTAATTAACTCAAGCCTTTTCCTCATCCTTTGTCACTATGTTTCCCCCATATCCAATAAAGGATGAAGATTTTCCTTAGCCTTTTTTTTTTTTCCTGATGCATTTACAGAATTTTTTTTTTTTTGTGCCAATAATCAGATTAAATTCTAGTTCAGCTTTGACTCTTTTAATTTTCTCCCTGCATAATCTCTCAATACCCTTGTACTGATTCCAAGTTGCCTGTCTCTTCTTCCAAAGAAGAAGTTCCCTGAGTACCTGTATTGGTTTTCTTACGTTGATTGATGAATTATTTATTTAATTCAGGAATTATTATTTAATGTTATATTAACCTGACTAATTTGAATACAATACCATAAATTTGATAATGTTGAGAAAGAGGAGTCTGCATTCATCAAGTTTAAAATATCATTATGGATGAACTAGACAAAATATTTTCCTCTTCTCATCAACTGTGGTATGACCATTTAATATATATTTTTAATTATATCTACTGTAACAAAAATAAAGAAGGGGTTTGAGATATTTTGCTTTTAAGCAAATAAGAAAATTATCCCTGGAGTCCTTGCCTTCCCTCCCTCTGGTCACACTTTTGAGTTTTGTTAGTATCCTATTAAAAGCAACCGCAAAAAGATTAATATTTTAATAGCATTTTCATGTCAGTATTTGCATGAGATCACTATGGGGGTGACCCTTTCATTTAACTTTTTTTTTTTTCTCTGAACTGAAAAAAATAATGGTTTGTTTTTCTCTAGGAAGGCAAAGCATATGGTTGTATTGCCACCATTGTTCTTAGTATTCTTGTGAGAAGGGGTGTTTCTGAAATTCTTATTTAGAAAAATAAATGCCACAGAAACTAAAACTTAAAATTCATTGTCAAGGCATTTCCCAAGAGAGTATGTTTTACCTATTGTACCTTTCTACCTTAGAAGATTTAAATCTGAATCAAATTTGGAGAAGTGTATTTTATAGTGAAAATTTAACAATACAGCCACGTGTCCCTAAAGTCCTTAAAGAATGATGGTTATCCTGATAGCTATCTTATGGTTTCTAAAAAAAGATGAATTGCTTTTGAGATTTATACATGTGGTACTAAAAATGTATGAAACATTATGTCTGGCTGTTTTTTGTTAGTAAAAAGCCCTTCACTTAGCAAACCTGGACATGATGTAAAAGGATGTTTCAACTCAATGTTTCAACGACATGAAAGATTGGTCAGTTAGGACCTAACAGCTCCTAAAGCCCATTTTCACAAAGTATAAGACACTGTAAAATTCCTATAGTCTTCAGATCCGTCCTACTTTTTTGACGGACAATGAAATACTTCCCTGAATTAGGTCTTGCATGACCTAAGCATTAATTAAAAACAACAACAACCATACAAAAAAACCAAAACCAAAACCAAAACCAAACCCAAACAACCCAAACCAACCCAAAAAACTTTCTAGTTTTGATTTCAATATTTCAAGAAATAATGAATTCACTACATGAATTGACAAGTTGTCCTAGCAACAACATTCCGTTCTAAACATGCGTACTTTCACATTTGAATTTATCTAGCTTCAAATTTAAGATTTATAGATTACAAAAACTCTGCTAAACTGAAGCACTTCTCAAAATTTCCTTTCTCACAGAAGTGGCACCAGAACCAAACCTGGGGGCTACTCTCTGCTTCTCTTTGACATCCCTCTAAACAGGTGCACAAGACTGGCTCTCACACAAGATAAGGATGCAGATGGGATCCCCTCAAGAACAGGTGTCTTTCTGTACATTGGGGGAGCTAACACGGCAAGTGCCTTCCAGCCTGGGGACCAAAGATATCTCTGCTGGAAATGGGGACACAGGCCATTCCCTTAGGTCCTGCCACTGGTCACCAGCAAGAAGTGATCAGTGGTGCCTCCTCTGCTTCCCCTCTTGAGGAAGTTGTAGATTGCTACAATGCTTCTAGTATGTTTCTAGTTCTGACTCAAAAATTCATATGCTGTTGGGTCCCAAAGTAAGCATATTGTTTGGGTGTGTGATAAAAAAGCTTGTTTGTCTTGTAAAAAAGCCTGGTTGTCTAAGCACAGAGTCGAGAGGGATCCTCAATGCACATGTTTGTATATCCTCAGTAGCCAGCCTTCACCCTGCTCAGGCAGAGGGAGGCAGGATGAGTCCTTGGCACTGCCTGTATTTGTGTGACTGCTTTGCGAGTGCTCTGTGTTACCTGTGCAGCTGGCAGTTCACTGAACAATAATGTACTGAATGATGTATGTGGTGTATATGTGTGTTCTGTGGGCACGCTCACTGATGATTGGAACAGGGGGCATGGAGCTTCTGCTGCTTCCCATCTGCAAGAATTGCCAACTCCAAACCAATATGTCTGCTTCTGCACCAGAAACTCATTTCCTGTGGATGCATCCTGTATGATCTTAAGTGTTTTCAAAGCTGTGGCTTACCAGGACAGAGTTCATTCTGTGGGAATGAACAGCATTCATAAACACTTTGCTGAGAAGTAGCATAGTCAGTAACCTGTGAAGATTCTTCTTGACCAGTATCCTGTTGTCCTCCCACCTCTATGTTCCCTCCTTCCATAATTTGGGCCTCATTTAAAGACTGTATTGGAAATTATTTCCCCCCAAAATATTCATAACCTTCTTAAATATCTTAGAGCCCTGAGAATCAAACTCCATAGTCACTTAACAATGAATCCTGCTTATAATTGCACTGAGCTATTATTTAGACAACTTTTAATAGATTTTATGTTTAGCATGCAGATTTTTTTATTATTTCACAGTATTTATCGAGATACTGTGTCATATTAGGTAAGAAGGGAAATCCAAAAATATTACAACTGTACCTTTCAAATCAAACGTGTGTATGTCTGAAAAGCCCTCAAATTTCTTTTTTTCCAGAAACCTGTGTTGATTTGCATTAAATAAATTACTCTCTGTCAATTCTATAAAAACTGAGTCTCATGTCATGTGAAACAGGGAAATTTCCTCAACCTTTATTGTGGGGACATTTCCTTGACCCTTAGTATTTAATTTGTCTGTCAGTGCCCCAGGAAAGCTGAGACCCCTGTACCCAACCAGTCTGTCAGTGTCCAGTTATGGGCACCCTTCACTGAGCAGTCCTGCCAGATCAGAGGGCGCTTTCACTGATTTAGTCAGGGACACACCAACAGCATAAGGGAGACTCCTCAGCAGGTCTTCCCATTTTATTTGAGTTGTCTGTGATAGAATCTTTCCTGACTTCTTTCTTTATGTTTAGGTGGAGCTTGAATGACTCTAGTCATACATACTTTTGTTACTGATTGGTGCCAAATTCTCTCTCTTTGCTCTTAAAGATACAGTAAAAAAAAATATAGAGTGCATGTCCAGTGAGGGTCGGTTGTACCCTGGAGGTGGATGCTTTGGGACAGAGGCATGCCTTGATATTACAATTAGGTAATAATGAACCAAGTTCATCTGAGGAGAGTGATTTCACCACAGCTTCTGGCTCAGCATCAGCACATCTCCCCCAGTCTCCCATGGTTGGTAGATGCCGTGCTGTTTCTCAACTGCAAAGTACCATCGAGTTCTCCTCCCTGCGAGGATTTCAGCAGAGCCTGGCTGTGGTGTCTCCACTCTGCTCCACCCTCCATTCCATTCCCCTTGGCAGGTGCTGTGGATGCAGACTGTGAGTGTAGTGAATCATTGTGGAATAGGTTTTGAGCATGCCAACCACATTCTGTCCAGGGAGTAGCAACTATATTTTACCCTATAAATTTCATACCATTATAAATTCTGTTAAGATGTGAATATAATTATTCAGTTTCCTCTAATTTTATTCCCAGCCTCCTTTGCACAGTCCCATATTAGGTATTTAATTTTTTTTTGTAAGTCTGATTTTTTATCACAAACTTATAACTAAATAGGTTACTCTATTTAGTCTTTTTTTACATATTGGCCCAACATTTATTTTTGTTCCTGAATGTCCTCCATATTTCAATATTTCAGAAAATCAACCTTGACAGTGTCAAGAACTCCTCTGACATTTCTGTTATAATTCTTTGATGCAAATTACATAGATATGCTGATGGTACATCCAAGAGAGAGGGAGAGAGTTTAACATCCTTCTGAGTAACTTTTGTAATGGATTTTTTTTTTATCATGAACTATGAAGGGACCATATTATCTGGATATTTCCCAAAAGAGAACAGAGGTACTGAAGGTACCTTTTACTTTGTCCAATGATAATCATTGTGGATTCAACATATTTTATTTTATTTTATTCTATGACCAAACACAAGCCATGTCCCAAACAGAAAATTAACCACATATTTTCTTTGCCAATTTGCTACCCTGGAAGCTTTGAATCCATGACTTTGGACAGTGTGTTGAAACAGCTTTTCCATGATGGGCAGGGATGGGAGAATTCCCAGGAGGTCTCCTGATTCTCTACAGTCATATTAGCCCACAGACAAAATATAGCGGGAAAAGGCACAGAAATATTAATTTCACTAAGTAGATGAAGGGTTGTAATTACATTTTACACTTTACTATATCTTTACTTTTACATCGTGATTGGTCACATTTACACTGGAATAAAAGTGAAAAAGAAGTGGAATCAACAATCCAAACAAAATCCACTTGATGGATATCTTAACCCTTCTCCATACACCCTAGACCTGATGTAGGCATTATTCCCATCTGCAGTGCAGAATGACAGCTCCAAAACATTGCTTCCAGTTACCCTGGCTTAACATAGGAAAAGTGATTTACAATTTTTTTCGCAGTTTGTAATACCTTTTCATTATTCTGAGGTGCTAACTTCTTATGGTGTGGGTCAGAGGGAGTACATTTAGTAATCCTGACTGATTTAGCTCCACATTTGAAGGGATGAAAGAGAAAGAGGGATTAAGAAAAAAAGGGATAAAAGAGAGGTCTCATTTTTTAGACAGAATAGACAGGTACAGCTTTATGTGCATTCAATTTAGAATCCATTTTTTAGTTTGCTATTATAGGTTTCTTTCATTTTATTTTTTCTTAATTTTTAATCTTAAACAGAAGATTTTCTCTGTAAAATTTACAGCCATAATTCAAAAATTAAATAGGCAAAATACTGCATTTTGGTAAAACTAACATCTTCCTTTCAATGGTTATTAAGTCGTGTAATTATAATTATAATATTCTTGACACCAGCAGTCTTATAAAAATAATTACAAACTCTTTACTTAAAATATTATATAATAATATTAAAATTCCCTATTAAAAATCTGAAATGCATCACTAATACTTTTCCAATATTTCAAATGCCTGTTTGCACTCTGGCTTATAAGTTTCTAACTCATGACACAGAATTATACATTTTTATTAGTGTTTTGTGATTAATTCCATCTGCAAAGCTCATATCTGCTGATTGTTTACATCTGTAATCAGCTGTGCAATCAGACAACTAAAGGAGTTGAATAACTCACCTATTTTACATGCATTTCCAAAAAGCCCCCTTGCAAGTATGAGAGGGGGTAAGTATCATCCTATCATTAGTGAACTATAATCAAAGACTTTTCAGCTTTGCTTTGGACTTAAGAAAGGGGTAAGACTTTGTAATGGTGATGATTCCTATTCTAAGCATTTTGAATACACAGACAGTTCTGCATTCCTGGTGCAAGGAGCTCTGGGCACTGAAGGTGGCTCCTGATACCAAAGGGGATTTAGGGAGGTCTGAATTGCCATCTGCCCACTGCAGCAATTACATGATCACTGATCATAGGCACATTTTGCACATAGTCATTGATACCTTTTTCCTATCTTTACCTTGGGATAACACTATTAATGCCAGCTACTTTATCACATAGAAGCTCTTCTAGCATATGAAAGTCCACTTATTCACCCTGACTGTATATGGGAACTGTGGTCCACACAATGGGTTGGCTTTGCATTCCAGGAATCCCAGTGAATTAGCTTTAATCTTCAAAATCAAAAGTGATTTTTGTTCAAATCATTAGGGATAACTCTGCTGGCATGCTGGGCTGTAGAAATCTGAGGATAAGATTCACTGTAAAACAAAGATCCAGGTGGTGTTTCCCCATAAAAATCCTGGATGAGGTCAAAAATTTTACCTTTTGACAAATAAGTCTCAGGTTGTTTTTCACCTGATTAGTAGAACGCACATTTTCCTTCTTCACCTTTGAAGTAGCTTGTGTTTTCCCTGGGTATCTTTTACGTCAGAGTCTGTTATCAAAGAAAAGGACTCTTTCCAATTCATAAATGCAAACAAGCATGCTTTCCTGGAATTTTTGGACTCTCTAGTTTTGAATGGATTATGTAAAATTTTATCAGACATTTCTTTGGATATTTTATTTTTAAAGAGATGAGTTACTGACAAAACCAGAAAAGATTAAAAAAAATTTACTTTTCCTGTGGGTACAAACTTCAATTACTGAAATTTTATTAATTTGGCAAGAACAGTTGAAATGTTTTTGATTACCAAGGCAAGTGATATTAATACAGATGTATAGCCATATATTTGAAGAGAGTATTTATCTTATTTCTTTTTATGTAAACCTAACAGAACTTAAAAAATACTATGCAAAGAATGACACCTCAGCTATGAAACCCAGCAGGGAAGATAGCATTTAATTACCAATATTAGAGTCACATATGTGTTGATGATTTCTTATCTTCAAAGACGAATTCATATGAATCATAGTGTTGAATCTTGTCAAAGGTACTGATCTATTGTTAGGAGTTTAAATATATATTAATCCTAGCATTTAACTTGTAGCACAAGCTAAACCCAAATATTTATATGGCAGGGGGAGGGGAAGAGGAAGGTAACAGGGAAGAGAGAGAGATGGGCAAAAAGGAGATTGCCTGCCTATACTTGTGTGATGTATAGCCCATTTAACAGCGGATTTTATGAGCTGCAATTACCTGTGTCTCTCATGAGAGACATTTTTCCTTCATTCTAGCCATTCTAGTCAAACAAGAAATGTGTGTGGCACACTTTTAGTCTTATCACTGCCACCAAAGCAGGTAGGAAGATGCTATCATAATTTGTTATAAATCATTGTAGTCTGCAGTATTTTAAAAATTTTCTATAGAATTGTTTATATCAATTAATGCTGATGAAATTTGTCTAGCCTCATGACATAAAGTGGATTGGATATTTAGCTATAGAATAAATTCAGTGCACATAAGTACTGGAAATCTTCCAGCAAAACACAACCTTCCTAGAGCCAGAGGTTTTTCTAGTCTCTAATGGCAATTTTTCTTTATCAAGGTCTTAGAAACAGCACGTCTGAGGAAATACATTATATTCTCTGCTGGTTCCAGACAAGACAGGGTTAATTTTTGCAGTCACCAGGATGGGGCATGGCTGAGATCCAGAGGTTGTTCCATATCACCTCATGTCATTGCAGGGGGGCAGAAGGAAGACACTATCTCTTTCAGGGAGAAGGCTTTCCTTCCAGTTGAGAAAATGTGGCAGAGGGAGACATGCGACATTATCTATTATCAGGGAATTTTTCTGTGTGAATAATTTCTTTTGTTGTACCATTTGTTACTAATATTGTTGCTGTTACTGTTTGTTTTCTTGTCTCATTGCTGTTTCCAGTAAATTGTTCTTATCTCAAAATATGATCTTTACCTTTTGTGCCTCCAATTCTCCTCTCCAGCCCTCTGCAGCAGGAGGGAGAGGGGAAAAGTGGAGGCGAGTGAGTGGCTGTGTGGTTTTCGTGGGAGCACTAAATTGGGACCAAACCTCCTAAGCCATGACCACTAGCTTGTCTCTGAAGTGACTACTTTGTTCTGCAGCTACTTAACTCTTATAAAAAAAACAAACACCAAAAATGAACCAAACAACAGCAACAAAAAAACCTCAAACAAAATCAACCCCCCCTCCAAAACCAAACAAACCAACTAACACTCCTATTAAAAAGACCTTTTAATAACAATCAACAAGGCAAATACTGTGGTAGTACCTTTAGACGGTTTAAGGGAAGGAAAAGTACAAGCAGAAAGGTTTGTAAATTAATGAACTAAGAATGCAGGGTGTTGTGTAAAAATAACAGGCAGACTAGAAAAAATAACGATGAGAGCTCCCAGTGGATGGTCTTGGTCACCTTTGTAAGAACACTTCTCACATACTCAGTATGTAATCTCTCCCAGACAGGCTGTCCTAAATATGCAATTTTTGGCAGGCTCAATGTATCAATTAGAAGCAGATATAATAGAAGTCCAGATTATCTACAGAATAGTTAGATTTGGTATTGATACTACTGTAGAAGATTAGAGGCAGAGGTAGCTGCAAATCTTAGTGCATAAGTGAGGCAAATGTTATGCAGTTAGCTCATTCTGCAAAGAAGGATGCTTCATGTTGGGTGCTGTTATTTGATAAACATCAGTCTAGGCATTCTACACCTGGTTCAGTATCACTGGAAAAGGAAATGTAAACCTCCCTGTGGGGTGCTCATACTAAGGGTTTAGTCCTTTAAGTGGTCTCTCCTTAAAGCAGAATTTATTGTGATATTTTCATTTTCTGGGGAAAGTTGGTAATCTAAGTAAATGTCATTGAGAAATATCTAGTATTATTAAAGCTTGGAAGGAGAAGAGCCAAACAGATCTTATAATCAGAAATGTCTTACACTTCAACTCACTGGCCCTTTGCTCCTTCCTGCCTTCCTGCCTTCCTTCCTGCCTTCCTGCCTGCCTGTCTGCCTGCCTCTGCTCCCTCCCTTCCATCCCCTCCTTCCCTTCCTCCCCTCCTTCCTTCCTTATTTGGCTCTTCCCTTCAGCAAAATTTCACACAGGTGTCATCTTTGCTAAGGATACAGCACTCTCTGCTGAGGTTACAAGGAATATTAATTTTATTTCAGATACAGAACTGGCTTTAAGAAGAGCACAGATGACAGCTGTGCACCAGTTCCTTTCATGTAGATGTCAAAAGGTCCTTTGTACCAGAAGAGGTTTGCAAGCTGTTCCAGATACAGTTGAGTCTTCACTAGAAAATCAGAGCTGAAAGGACCTGTGCCCTTTAGACAATTTCACAGAGGTCCTTCAACCATACCCACATCAAAAAAAATAATTATTTGATGACAGTCATGTAATATGTTTAGGACACTCCAGACAAAAGAATTAATTTCCAAACACGTATTTCAGTTACATATGTGCACCATAACATTGATAAAATAATTACTAAGAGTTACATAATATAGGCTAAGGAAATATGACAGGATTAAATTATATGATTAATAAATCTCCTTATAGTAAGATTTGCTTTAGAGAGGGGAAAAATCCAACAAGTTTTTCTGTGCCATATTTCCCTGAAAAACCTAAAATCAGTTACTTAATATGTTTGGTCTGAAGAAACTGAACGCCATTAGTTTTGCAGTTTCAGATGCAGCCATCAATAAGAACAATGTTGAGGGCAATAATGGATCAGTATACAAGGCTGCAGTCATAGGCCTCCAGGAAATCCATTTTGACTTAATCAGCTTTCCAATTTTGCAGGTAAAATATAGCAGTTCTGGATCATATCCAAGAATGAAGACACAGTAGTAAAATGATTCAATACATTTTGCATAGACTTCACAATCTTTAAGTCAAGATGCTATTTTAGCAAACATTAACAATTGGTATCCCTCATCTTATGTTCTGTTTGTACTGTAATGAAAACTGTTCTCTCCCTACTTAATAGCAGATTATGATATCCATGTCTCTGTGGATATTCTGCAGCAGGTTAAATACATGAAGTATTTCCATGTGACAAAACTATTGTTTGCTGAAATTACATTCTGCTACAGCAAAAAGACATTTCACAAAGTACAACACTATTGAATGTCTTTCAGCATTTTCTGAAAAGTAAAAGCATTCCCTAGTGTAGCACTTACCTTCTCTTTCTTCAGCTCAACTACCACGGTCCAGTGCTTGACCATGTCTCAGCTGATTAACTCAGGAACATGAGAAGCAGCCACTGAGACAACCATTGAGAACAGGAGTTGTACTGCTATGTCACAAAGTCACTTCTCTGCATTTCTGGCAAAGTATACAGAGATTTTTCTGCAAGTTGAACCTAACTGCATGCCACATATTGTTTATCTCTAAAGTTCATGTGCAATAGAGAAAACTGGGAACAGAGATAAAACTTGTGTATTTCTGAATTTGTTTGGTTAACAGCTAGAAGCATTCCTCTCCTCTTCTGGGTCTCAGGCAGCTCCTCTGGGAGAACCAGAGGAGGCTCAGAATGATTGACCTGTGTGTGCCTTCCTATTGAACCTCATGTTTCTACCCTGCCTTTGGAAAAGTCATTGGGAATAAAACTATTTTGTAGAAATACCATATTTACATTCTTCCCCAAACAAGCTGCATCTTTTTATGAGGAGCTGGTGGTGAGTGTGTTTTTCTACCAGTTGCAGATCTATGTGATCCCCTACTAAACACTTCCTTTTCACAAAAAGTAGGAAGGTTATCTGAACAAAGAACCTCTACTTTGAAACTCCTAATATTTTTCATTTTATTGCATTTGAGTGTAAGATAGCAGTTCCACCTGCAGCCATAGAGTGATTTGGATTGGATACTGTTACTATTAGACACATTGGCCACACTCTAGGTACTTAGGTAGTAGTAATCAATTAAATTACTAGAAAGACATCCAGATGATACAGTGAAAACTGCTTTGTCAAATTTACAGGAACCTACTTAACCTCGGTTCTCCAACTTCCAAAGTTCTGTAGATGAGGAAAAGTTGCTGGCTATATAGCCTTATTGCTCTTTGTGAAACAAAACACTGTAATACACTTCACTAACGTAACCATGATATCACAGATGAAAGACAGTGAAAATCAATATCCCCTCTATGGGAAAATTGCTTTAGTTGCCATAGGGGTTGACTCTTATCTGTAGAAATCTGTCTCTCATAACACAATATCTTTGAATATGTTTTTGAACTAGGTTTTGCTTCTGTTGATGCAAAAAATTTTTCCTCCATAATTAACTGCTTTTACATTTTTCCTACGGACAAGTGGAAGACTTTACTCTTTACACTTCCTTCATTTAATTGGATTGCTAGGTCCTAGATGGTTTATACCATGGGTCACTTCCTTGTCTCCAGCTCCTTTCTTCTACCATTCTGTACTTCACTAAATAATGCCCTCTCTGCTATTTTTTGAATCACAGGAACCGTGGATATCAACAATGATATTTCATTTCCTGTTCCACTTTCATATTTCAGATATTCTGGGGAAAGAGCCACAGAGTGGAGCGAGATCTGAAATGATCTCTCTCTCTGCTGAGGCTTGTTTTCATCACAAGAGTGAGCCAACAACTAACATTTTGAATATGAGGACTTAGAGCCCATAAATCAAAGGGCTGATGTGCAGAAGAGACCAACAGCCTTTCTTATGCTGCTCCCTGCCCTCTAATACACATATATACATATACATATGCATATACATATACATCTACATCTACATATAAATATATATATACCTTTTTTTTTTTTTTTTTTTACACCGATCTACCTGGTGTAGACACAGCCACTGGCACATTCAGTGAGCCCTCCTGCCGGGCGTAGCTTCCTTGGCTCTTGGAAGTTCTGGAAGGGAGTTTAGTTTGAGTTGTTGTCCTTCTTCTGTTCTTCACTGTAATAGATGATTAGGCCCACAATTTAGAATTGTCGCCAAAGCAAAGGTTAACATAAAGTGTTGACGACAGTCATTCTTCCCTTGAGACAGAGAAGTGTTCTGAAGAACTTTTCCTCCACTCCACTATTTCCATTTATTTCCATTAAAGTGACAAAAAGACCAGTCCTACCTTCTCTATGCCAAAACACAGTAAGTTCAGTGAAGACACAAAGTGGTTAAATTAGAAACAAATGCATGGAAACAAATTAATTGTGAAAAAAATTATTGTTTAACATTATTCTAATATTAAAGAATTAGCAACAAATAAAATTTTCATATGCCCCATGGAATTGTGGAATTTAGTGCCTAGCTAGTGTTCTTGGTAACTAAATTTATCAAGATTAAAAAAAAAAAAAAGTGAATTTCTGTATGGATCACCAGTATCTAGAGCTAGCAAGAAAGCAGCCAATGTCAAGCTTCATTCTCTAATTGTTAAAGATACATATGAATTTTAATGTAGTAGAAAATAATTTCATCTTTTCTTTCTATGAATTTTCTTGTAACTTTTTTTTCTAGTTTGGATTCTACTGAAGACATGTTTTGGAATATATGCAACATGAATGACTCTGGGCAGAGATTTCTTTGGTTTAAGTATAGCATTCCTCAGAAAGACATCTAATCCAAATGAGGAATGAATATCTCAGCTTTTTCTGATCTTTATTTGTAGAAGGCAAATCCCAAGCTTCACAGAAGTCAGACTGCATTTTTAAATTAATCCTGTTCCAAGGCAATGAATTTTCACCTGAATATATTCAATGAAACCCCTGTTTATGTATATCTTTGCAACCTGGAAATTCTACCAAAATTAATCCTATTGAAGTTCCAGTAAAATGTAAATCCTAATTCACTTGTGAGGTAGAAAGGAGTTTAAGTTCCAGTACAACAGTTCATACATCACCAGCTTGTCTTTTCTTTTTTCCCTTTTAATTTATTTTCATGACCGAATTTAGCTCCATCTTGCTGCACTTATCCTATTTTCAATGGTAAAAACTTGGTCAGAAAGTTTTGCCTTTATTTTCTGGAGGCTAAAATCCTTCTCAGGAAATGCCTGAAGCACATGTTCTATATTAAGCCAAATAAAATTAAATGTATCCTTAAAATTAAGCTGGTGCTTATTCTTTGCTTAATAAAAATGAATTAAGCATGTGTTAACTATTTACTGGGATTTAAGTCTGCTTGCTGAGTTAGAGGATAGACTTTTTGGATTATTTTTTAACAATCCTCTTCATAAAAACACAGATGGAGCATTCAAATGTCCTGATTGCTCACATGTTCTCATGATCTGTAGCCAGGATCTGGTATGGATTTTTTTCAGTTCAGTCAGAACAGGACTTCATCTGGAAAGCAGCAGATGGAAGGAAGGGAAGGGATCCAAGTTTTTAATCCTTTTTTTCTTTTCTGAACAGATGTTGTTGAGATGATTGAGCTACAGAGCCACAAATCCAACCAAAAACTGGGTAAAGAAATATATACAAACATATGTTGATACTTGGTATGTGGTTAATCAGGCAGGCTACAGTCATCTACTGGTGACATGAATGTCTACCTTACATATAATGGAGATCACAGGATTTTAGGGTTACTGTAGAAGAAGGATTTAATTCTGTGTGCTGTTTTGATTTCTCATTCAGTAAAGAGAAAAGCTAGCCACAACACTAAAAAGTACTTCAGTAACAGTTAAATGTTCAGCACAGGACCAGGAAGTTGGTGAACAACAAGCTGAAAAGTACATGAAGGAGAATGTATTAGTACTAGAATGATGGGAAGTTTATAGCATATGGCTCAGGTTCACAGACTTCAATTTGGGGCCAAAATCTCACTGACAACTGCCAGGTGGGATACTAAATGAATGGAAGAATAATTGTATGGGATAGGATTTGCTGATGAGTTAAGGAGCAATATGTTTCTGACTATTAGTCTTCAGCAAAAGATAAGGCTATTAAATTAGAATTGCAGGATATGCTGATCTTACCATGGTGGTCATGATGAAGTAACTCTGATTTTGTCAGTGGTGTATTTATTAATGTCTCTACATCTTTGAAAACAAAATTCAAGACTTTGATGACAATTCCTTCAAAGCAAAGTATAAATGAGACATCTCATTTTAATTTTTTTTTGCAAAACTCACCAGTTAAACCAAATATACGCAAAACTTTGAAAAAGTTACTAATGACAGCTTATTAAAGTTTGTTCTACCTAGTAACTTCCCTGTTGGAATTCAGGAGTTATGAAAAAAGGGGATCCCAACAGGCACCTGTTTTACACTTGAAAGCTCAGAATTATTGCTCTAAGTAACACTTTGTGTTCTGTAACATAAGTCAAAGGAGGAATTATACAGCAATATTTCTATTGTCTTGTCTAGGAAGACCAGAAATTAAGTTCACATTGGATGGGACAGATTGTTGTCACTATGCAAATACTTACGACTGCAATATCCATGCCAAAAAAACCAAGAAAATCTGGAGAATACTTACACTGAATCAATATTCACCCTTGTCCCAAAAAATGCCTCCAGATCCTTAGAATAAAAAGCATTTAACTGCAAAACATTATACTGCATGTATAAAAAGATTCTGGTATCATACAGGTCATATCTGACTGACCATACGGAACCAAATGTCCTTAATTTCTTGAGGTATAAACAGACTACAGTAAAAGAAAATAATAATAGTCTACATAAAAGATATAAAAGTTTGAGGGTTTTAGAAATACATAAGAAAATCTAAGGAAACTCACCATGAATACTGAAGAGTCTATAATTCATTCATTTTTGTTCCTGACAAAATGTCCTTAAATCTAAAACAGTTTAACACCAGAAATGCCTAGAAAATGTGATGAAGATCATATATAAACAGATAATATTTTAAAAAAATGAGGTCAGAGAAGGCTTCTCATAATACATGGAAATTATGTGATTTGACATATTTCAGGCCTCTTGTCATTATGGAGCTTGATATTTAACCAAGACTGTGGAGTACTTCATGGATACTCATTAGAAATGTAGGTGTTTCAGTGCTGAATATAATAATTAATTTTATAAAACAGTCACAAATCCTACAGATTGTATCTTTCTTTAGGCAAGGTAAAAGACATTTACTCCACTGTGTCATACATGTAGTTGTGGAGTCCACCAAAACCTGTCTAGCATTTTATAAAGAGACCCTTGCCCTTGTAATGACAAGATGCCAGAAAAAGACAGAAGTAAGAGGGACAGTTGACAACATAAACATTTAATGGAAATTGTGGTAGACAGGAAAATACATTTTAAGTATTTATCTAAACCAAATCTGCAATTTCTTCACTTTAAAAATAAATAGCAAAACTCAATGTAGGGAAATTGATGAAAAACAAGGGCTCAAGGACAAGCTAAGAATGGAAATTAGGAACAGTATACAGCAAGCTATTTGGATACAAGAGTTAGGGCCATAACTTTATCAGAATTGAAGCATACAGACAGGAAGCATTAATTTCACAAGAATGAAAGGGAAGGCTACATGGCAACATGGAAAATAAGAAGGATACAAGGAAATGAAAGAAACAAGATGTAAAGTGTTATGGTTAAATTCTAAGATCATATACCCTTGTATAGCTCCTAGGAGATGATCAGAAAATATAATTACAGAATTATAGAATAATGGAGGTTTTAAGGGACCTCTGTAAGTCTTCTCATTCAATCTCTAAGAAGAAAACAAAATAAAAACCCCACAGAAAATACAATAAAAACTCCTATAAAGAAGTAGGGGGGAAAAAGAAAAAAGACAACACAATACGAGTGGAATAGATGGGCAAGTATGGGATGAAGAAATGGATAAACATGTTGATAGCAATAACTGTGTCAAAAACAATATAATGGGATAACAGCCAATCCAGAACTGATTTCTGGTTAAGATCTAAACAGTAAGTCATTCAAGTGGAAACAGAACAAGAAGCTTACAATGCAGTTACAATAAATTGTCTAAATAGTTTCATAATATTCCCAGAAAACATTATCATGTGCATAGAACAAGGCTGGATTCACTTAACAGGAAGATTCTGCTTCAATTTAGCATTTAGCAAAAGGACAAATCATAAACATTCCAGACAATTTATCAGAAGTACTGTGTAAAAAAAAGTTGGTGTTTACAGGATTTTTGTGCTATAGTTTTGAGGAAGAGAGTAAAAGATGAAAAACAATCATAAAACCAAAATAAAATTTCATTTCTCTTTTAATTAATCTCCAGTCAAGTACATGCTCATAGGCATTAGGCATTAATCATATGCTGGTAAACCAAACAGTTCTGGTTGGAAATCTTCCATGGAATTCAGCACAAGCGTTGCCTCCTTTTTAAGATCTGGATTTAACTTTTCATCTGGAATCATAACCACTTGCATTCCTGCTGCCAGGGCTCCTTTGACTCCAAGTGGTGCATCTTCAAACACAAGACACTGAGAAACAAGGAGGTGAGGGGGAAAAAGTAAATAATAATGTAACTATGAACTTTTAATAGCTTGCTTTAAAAGAGAGAATGATCCCAAATGAAACTTGGTAGGAAAACTATATTTCATTCTTGGTTCAGACACACCTAATTAGAACAAGAGGAAGCCTCTCAATTTGAACATCTGCATAGTAATTAACCTTTAATTAATTTCAATTCAAAAAACATCAACACACATACTTAAATCCCAGAAACTGGTTATCCAGATGTTCCTAAGTGCTTTGTTTTATAGAGATGGTTTTAATCACACGCTTAAAGCAAAATTAGGCAAGTGCCTAAATTTCTTTATAAGCAGGAAACTCTTCCAAACCAACTTTACACTGTACAAAAGCAGTGCTTTCTCTTACAGGTGTGGCATTTCCTACTTACACAAGGCAGGGAACACTGCACTACACTACCTAGGTCAACAGTAGGACTTTGGATGAGTGACAGAGACAGACACCACTTATCAGGAGTGCGCTTTCAAAGTCATGGTCTATTTGCTTAATTCTTCCAAAGCATTGATGAGAAAGAAAATAAGCAATTATATCAGAAGGCTACATTTAGAGAAGAAACAGTTTAGTCAGGTAGAAGTTCCATGTCTTACAATAGTCACAATCATTCAAGATCGCAGTTTGGAAGCAAAGTTGCTAATCATACACTATTTATGTGTATTTTGTAATTTAACATCAGAATACTGAATATTAAACATATAAGATAAATATATAAAAATCATATGGTCTGTAATTTTATGTAATAAAAAAATAATGCTTCTGGAGTTCATTCCAGAATTTATATTATGAAGCATCTCTTCCTCTCATTACCTAGTGTTCAGTTTGGAGTTTTGGTCACGGTCACCCCATGCAACTTCTGGCATCCAACAATCTGAAAAATTCTGACCTATACTGACACATGGTTTCTAACACTTCTGCAATTCATATTGCATTTATTATCAATATTATTAGCACTACTACTACTACTACTACTACTACTACTACTACTACTGCCAAAATCACTGCCACAAGTAATTTCAGTAATTGAAAACAACTCTTAGGATGGTTAGGGCAATTTTCCTTACATCTACTAATCAATGCTCTCAGGTACATGGTGTGATTCCTGGGGCTGTCCTGTGGGTCCTTTCTGGCTCAGGATATTCTATGATTCTATGAACATACAACATCATACTGCATCTTTTATGTTCTCCAATATACAACTATTTCACTGCAGAACATAAGGCATGCACAGGGCTTGTTCTGGCTGTGCTCTATGAGACCCATGTTGCAACGACCAAAAACTTTTTTATGTTCAAAAGAAAAAATTTTTGCAAGGTATATTAAATGTCTGCCCTATATATATCCATCTATCAGAGACTGTGGAAGAGAAAAAAGGAATGAACTCTTTCTTTCTGATTTCCTTTCTTTTAAAAATATTGATTCTTGCCTTTCAATGTCAGCAATGACCTGAAGTCTGTGAAGAGAAAAGTTAAAGGTGCTTTCTACCTTGCATGTAATAAAGTAAAACTTAATTAATGATTTTTTGTGAGCCAAAGGAACCACACCAACCTCTCTTGTGCTCATTTCCTTCATACAGTCACTGCATTCCAGTTTGAACAATGTGATACTTTCAAATGTTGACCATTATCACTATTACTAACTACAAATATGTAACCAGCTGATCCTGGAAAGCTTGGTACAATTGCTATTAGAATGGAAGCATGGCTCTGCCTATGGGTTTTTTCCCTAACAATACCTTAGTTCATGACCTTAAGCACTCTGATGACAATAAATGAAACTCTGACAGGCTTTGCTTTTTGAAGAATAAGCTTAAATGTTGCACAGAAGAGCATTATCAAGGCCTTTCAGAAACCTTTTCTGATACAGCTCATACAAAGGAATGTACTTCACTGCTCTGCCTTGAAAGACCTAATTGACTTCCATGATGTCACTAAGCTTACTGTAGGAAAGGAACCGATGATTATGGAAGGCAATATGCATAATGAGAAGCTTAACTAATTCCATGGAACTAAATGCAATTAAAACTATTAATTACCAAAGAAGCCAAGCAAATGACCCATAATTACAGTGGCTTGCATGTTACAGGAAATAAGTGTACTAGGTCTTCCTCAAGTCTTTCTTTCTACTGAAACTGATTGTCAACAGCACAGCAACATTTTTAATGGATGATGAAAGGTTTACAGAGGTTCACACACAAAATGGATTTATTAATACATAGAGATGTTATAAACTCTTCACTGTCCTGGCCCACCCACACACTAAATTTAGAGATATGAAAGCAACCAAGTTCTTTTCCATTTTGCATAAGTATTGCAACATCAGCATCACTCCAACTGAGAGACAGATGAGATTTATACAGACTTCAGCTGAGATTCTGGCTGCTTCTCTGCATTATTTCTAAAACTTGTGTCACTGATCAATACTACTGCTATGAGATCTCTCAAAAGGTCATACTAATATAGGACAGTTCTCACTTTGGAATGAACTAAATGCTTAAAAAAGTAAAGTAGCAAAGTATATTAATTTATATTTCAGTCCATGAATCTAGAAAAAGAAAATCATTTAACCAAAGGAAGAATAATAAGATCACTGCAGCACCTCATTACCTCATCTTCCTAAATCAAATTTAAGAATATAAGAAAAGAGTGTTAGTTAGGCTCTTGGTATGTACAGCTGGCCCTCTCTAACCTGTATACTGCAAATGTCTGGATGGAATAATTACGTGACTAACAGGGATCTCCATAACTGTTGTTGCTATTAGTGATAACCAAGAAGCCTGGAAGGATAAAAGATTAAAATCAGTTTTGAAAATAAGATTTTGGAAAACCTCTGAAAGTAATATATCTGCACAGGGAGTCCTTATCAAACAAATATCCTTGACTACCTATGACACTACTATAACTGCTTTAAAAGAGACAGAAGGATGAGACTAAAGATACCATGATTTATATACACAGAACTCATCTGCAAATTTAACAAAACTATCTACTGTTCTGTAAAGAAAGAATGAAAAGAAATATCTCATGATCTGTCCTCAAATGACACAGAAACATCTGGTATCAGAATGTGACATATTATGCTTGGTGTTCTTATGGATTGCATTTTATAATCTGTAATTTCTTTATTTATCACTGAGGTTTTTCTCCTTCATAATCAAATCCACTGGTCAAAAGCATGATGTGTTACTTGTAAAATCTGACCTCTAGACATATTTGGGACCCTTATACATTAATTTATGTATGTAGGCACAATGCAGTCTTCTAAAAGTGTTTAAGGACTAATTCAAATTTCATCATATCAATAAAAAAAGCCCCAAAACAGGCTGCAGGAAGAAAGTTACCAAGTACAGCCAGCTCACATGGATTTCAGAATGACACTGTTGATTTCTGTAAAATAGAAGGTGCTCAATCCTTTAATTTCTACAGATAACTTGCTGACTTTTCACTGCCAGAACTACTTTTACATTTCTTGTTGTGAAAAACTAGCCCATACTCTATGGTCAAAATTCAAAACCAAGCAGTATCTAAGAAATAAATTATCGGTCTGAAAGATACCACTACTGCAATCATGGTTTGTGTTTTGTTCAACAACTGTTATCATTTTTTTCTTGCTCAAATTTTTTCCAGATTTTCAAAATAATTCCAGTACTGACCGACTGTGTTAGTAGTGTGAGTGACCCAGAAATTTTCAGGAACCATAATATTATTCAGAATACAAGACAGACGCATCTATATCCCATACAAAATGTTGAGATGTTGAAAATATGCTGTTTGTAATTTCTGGGAGGTGGTGGAAATATACAAAAATAGAGAAGAAACAACAATTTCTTTAACATGTCATAATACAGATGCTCAGCTAATTTTTAGCTAAACTTGTGTTTTCTTTTTTCCTATGTTTTGATATTCCAAGTACCTGGGAACAAGGGGAAAATGTATTTCTGGGTGACCCATTTATTGTCTGAGTTACTTAAACGTTATTGAATAAATCCATTTTAAGTAGATGCAATATTTGCAATTTTGGACTCTTACTGTGTTAATTCTCTGATGAATTAACAAAAAAAACAATAATGAAATAACTTGATTAATGTTTCTTTCCTAATCTTTGGATTTACGCTCCTTCCAGAAATAGCTGGGAAAAATCCCAATAGTGAATACCATAACGAATTACATTTCATTTTATTTTAAGGACATGTGCCAATTTGACTAGCCAGGGATAACAGAATCATATTAAATATGCTGTTAAGGAAGTAATGCAGCTTACAGACCCACAACTTAGTTCCATTAAGGAAAATGAGGAGTAAGCCAAGATGATTTTAAATGCTATAACAAATGAATAAACAAGCTGGAAACTTAAAATCAAATGAATTAAGCACCAGAGTATCCAGAATACTAACTACCAGCCACCATTCTTTATGAGTCAATGATTCATATTAAGAACTGTTTGGAAATTACATGCACATATGCTTTTTAATTCAGATTTTTATTAACTCCCTAGTAGGAGTATGTTGCAGACCAATATAAGAATCAAATTGTTTACCATAAAACTTATAAAACAAAAAAATCATTAGCATAATTTAAAAAAAAAAAGGAAATGTGTTACATCTGCACATAATTAGATCACTCTGTGTTTCCAGCTCTTGCATAAATGCCACTTTACATTTCAGCCCACACCAGCAGCTCCTCTCTCACAAACCATTTCACAGAACGTTATCTTAAGGAAGGCCAGAAGGAATAAAACGGTTTGGATGGGGAAGAAGGAGGAGAAATTTCATATTTCTTGCTTGTTTTCAAGACTTGATCAAATGAAAGAGTTTCTGTGAATGACAGTTGGCCCCAGACACAGCAGCTCTGTGAGGCAGGGAGAAGGTCACATTTACATGCGGGGTTACTCTGATCATTCCGGATGGCTGGAGCACTCTTTTCACAGAGCACTGTGTGTTTAGAGGACAGCACACTGGGAACTTTGTATGGCAACTTGTGTTACAAGCCTCAAGAAATTCCCAGGCGTTTCTGAAACAGTGTCCAATTATCCCGGCAGCAGAAATCTAACTCAATCAACTGCAGCTTGGATTAGCCATAGAAGGGTATTGTTCTTTTGTGGAGAACACAAGGCAAATGCTCAAGATGTTCTCTACTGAGGCTACTCATATTGCATAACATGCTGGGTTTTTATGCCACTTATCTCTAAAAGTGGCCTACAAAGCAATTCTGTACAATGAAATAGTTAATTTTTGCTGCCTTCTCTTCCACAGAGCACTACCTTTACCAAACCCACTGACTGCCTTGACATGTAATACACAACACATTCAAGTAATGCACCTTGCACATAGAGCTCGTAACTGTAGGACAACATACACTGAAAGGGATCCCTGCAGCCATTTGGGAACACCCCTATACAACACATGTCCAGCTAAAGCAGGCTGCTCAAGTCCTTGACCAGATGAGCTTTGAGCATTTTCAAGTATGCTGATTTCACATACCTCTTGGACAACCTCTTCCCATATTTCACTATCCCTATGGTTTTCTGAGAATTCAGTTCTTTGTCTTCCAGCTTGTGCCTGCTGCCTACTGCATGATCACTGCACCTTGGAGAAGAGGCTGGGCCCATTTCATGAGCAAACACATCAGAGATACGAACCAGGTACACCCAAAGGAGGAACTGTTTTGATGCATCCAAATTCCAAGTGTCAAAATGAAACTGGAAGTAGGCACCAAAAGTATTTCCTGAATAAAAGCAATTAACGTTTTGCCATAGGGAATGTGGACAAACCCACAGCTGTGGGCTGCTAGGGCAGATATTCTCCCTGTTTGTTTTGTGTAACTGGACACCATCACTTGCCTACCACTGACTCAGCAGGTGCTACAAAAGGCACCTGATTCTCATGGAGCAAGCCAATTATTTTTTTAAAATCTATTTTGGCAATAGCTTTTTGTAGCAGTGTACATGGCAGAAATCTCTACTTTTGAGCTTCAGGATTAGTGGGAGAGACCTCAGGGCACTGTCATCTGAGCCCTCTCCCTGGGCTGTGGTGAGTTCCCATATTTCCCTTGTGTTACCTGTATCCCCCACTCCAAGTTCCACATATCGCCATGCCCTGGAAAGTTTTCCCCTCCACTGGTCAGTTTGTATTCGCTGATCTCCTATTGGGTGCTCCCTGTGTTCCACTCCCTTTAAAAGACCCCTGCAGAGCTCCCACTTGCTCTTTCTCCTGGGATCCTCCAGACATCAAGGTGGTTCCTTTCCTCTCTTCCCCCGGACCCTGGATTTACAATAAACGGCTGAAATTCCAGAGAAGAACCCTCTTTCGCCCTTTGTTCTCATCGGCACTAAGAACACCAAGCTTGGGGTAGCTCCATGGCTAAGGAGCCAGCAGAAACAAGTCAGCTGCAGTAGCCAGGACTTTGTGCTTTGGGAGAGCTGTGGACCTCTGCAGCTCACACCAGCCAGGGACTAAGCTCACATTCAGACGCTGTGCAGCCTCGAGCAGCCCGAGCTAAAGTGTCTGCTTTTGTTTTATGTCTCCTTGAGCAGTGTTATTTTCTCACACAGAAATATCAGCCTGCATAGTGAAATTTAGCTCAATTTGTTCCAAACATCATTTAATTATTGTATAATCTTTGACAAAAGTACTAATAACAACCCACATATGCTTCAGACATAAAGTAAATTCCTAATTTCTTCAGTAAAGGAAGAAAGTGTGAGAAGAGGCATTAGTCTTTAAACAGGTTTTCATTGGGAATGCAAAAACGTCATGGAAAAGGCCTTTTTTTTCTATTCAGTACAAGCTTCTCATTGAACTGTATATGACAGTGTCACCAGTCTAGAGTGACTTGGTGAGATAGAGCTGTGTTACACTTTAACTCTTCCTGATCAGGAAAAAAGCAGCTTTCTTTCAAAATTCAGAGCTGAAAGTTATCATACAGAATATTTAGGATTATTAGCATAAAACTCCAAGCGCAAAGCCAGAAATTACCACCTTTAAGTAAAACAAACAAAACACTAACAAAATTATAATAATTATTTTCTATATATTTAAACTACAAAAAACAAATACATTAAAAATGGCAATTCTCTCTTCTCAGTATAGATTTTCAAAGAGGAAAGTGGAGAACGATGTACAAAACTAAGTTAGAAAAAAATGTTAACTCCTAAAGAAGAATACAAATGTTCCTTTTGGGCAGTATTTGAATCATAGGTATTGATCCCTTCAGTCTTATACCTGGCATGCCTAAAGCTGACTGTATGGGTGAAACCACAAAGTGGCTGTGCATGGCTTTGTGAACCTGCCCTTCCAACAGCAGCCCACCTGTGGGCGTTGGGTTATGGTTAGGAATGTCACAATTCTGAAACTTATTTTTGCAACAGCAATCTAAAAATATCACATCTGAAATGAAAAGCCCAATTATATCAATAATCAGATCTATTTAAGTAACTGTCCTTGTGATTTCAAAAACTGCTTTGACTGTGCAAGCAAATGGATCTCAGAACTCAAGATTTCTTATGTAATTTTCTCCACCTGAGAAATTATTTTTGTCTGCTAAATACACTATTTCTAAAGAATGTGAAATTTACCACCAAAAGTAAAAGAATTAATAATAAAAACCGTATTTCTCCATACACTATGTAAGATATATCCCTTTTGAACCATTTATTATGAGAAATGATTAATCCAATTAAAGCACTCTCCTAACCCTGAATGCAGGGTTAACTGTAAGTACATAACAAGTTCTACTAGATCAATACAATTAATATTGGTAAAATCCAAGTGCATTAAGAATAAGAGGAAATTAAAAAAAAAAGTAATTTTTTTTTAAGATTTCAGTAGAGAAGTTGTGTTTTTCACATTAATCCCTAGCGTGTTTTTATCAGCTTGCTTTATTTATTTTTAGGTAAGCAATAATTACCTAGGTATTTCAAGCTATGAAAAATACAGACATGGAAAGCCAGTGAATATCAAGCAGTTTTATGTGAACCAATCATTAAAACAGACAGCTTCTCTGAAAATTTCTTCCTACTGTGAACTTCAAACCCAAATATTTCTGTAAATATGAAAATTAATATACTCTTAAAATTAATTCATATGTAGAAAGTTATTTCTGTCTTTAACTGAATATATTTCAGCATGCTTCTGTCACAGTTCCCCTAATAATATCATCTAGCTATTTTAAATACTGCATAGAAACACTTTTAAAAATGCATTAATGGCCCACAGTTATCAAGCTGTGCCTGTTTTTCTATTAGACCAGCCCTACAAGATAAGAGAATGCTAACAGTCACTGCAACCAAAGGCTCTCAGTTCTTATTTTGACTCAGGCATGATTACAGGAAGAGTAACAGGTCATTTTTCATGAAAGGAACAGGGCATGTAAGATATAAACGAAAGTTTCAGAGTAAACAATGAATAAAAATAAAAAAACATGCTTATTTAACGCTGCATATGTATGCATGTGGATAAATACACGGTGCATATATGGTGTCTATACAGATAGTTTCTCTCTCTGTTGCTTAAGGCTTATTCAGTTTAAAATACATATGAGATCAGTAGCTAGCACAGCCATGACCCTGACTTCACATTAACATTAGTTTGGGAATAACAGCCATGGTATCAGCAACTGTTTGCTATGCTTCTTACACAACTTCTGCCATGAATGACTTATTTTGGGTACTCAGTTCTTCAGAGACACAAGTTTATCAGTATCTGGGTTCTCATCAGCTTCTCTTAATATCATTTTTATTAAAAAAAACCCCCTCCCATTCTGTATATCTCAATCACAAATAACATTCAGATGTCAATAGAGTATAAAGCTGACAGATGGTAGACTAACTTAAAAGGAAAACTACCACCTATTTGCCTGTAAAACGACCTCTCATGGGCAAAGTCCTCAAAACACTTCATCAGGCCATATGCTTAAGTGAAAACTACTTGTTCATCCAATACAATAACAATTAAAAGTAAGAATCACCACTTCGTGAATCTGCTGATCTGAAGTATGCTGCATTTGCTGACCTTCAACAGTTTGAGTGAGTCTTTAGAAAAGGGATGAGGGCTGATTTCCCGTTTAAACCAAGTATGCCCATTTCTCTGCGACTGTTGGAATTGTTACTCTAAAGCTTGCTGTCACATTATTGTGCTATGTAATGGATTACCTATTGCTATGTAATTATTAATTACTTATTGCCATGTAATGGGCCACAAGCAATATACATACACACACAGAAAATATGCAAATGTAACATAAGTATTTTACGGACTCAGAATCACATGATACCAGGATGGCTGGTAGAGCATGGTATTAATAATGCCAAGGTTGTGGGTGTGATCCCCATATGGGCCATTCACTTAAGGGTTGGACTCAATGCTCCTTGTGGGTCCCTTCCAATTCAGAATATTCTGTGATTCTGTGACTGGGGTTGGATGCGATCTCTGAAGGTCACCTGGGCCAACCCCCTGCTCAAGCAGGGACATCTACAGCCCAGGACAAGGTCCAGTCAGTATTTGAGTATCTCCAAGGAGTGAGACTCCACCACCTCTTTGGGTAACCTGCAACAGTGCTCGGTCACCCTCATGGTGAAAAAGTGTTTCCTGATGCTCAGAGGGAACCTCCTGTCTTCCAGTTTGTATCCATTGCCTCTGGTTCTGCCACTGGGCAGCACTGAAAAGTGCCCGGCTCTTTGCATTCTCCCTTCAGGTATTTACTTATATTAATATGTCCCTAAGCCTTCTCCAAGCTTTGCCTTTCCTCAAATGCGAGACACTGCAGTCCCTTAATTAACTCAGTGTCCCTTTGCTGGACTCCCTCCAGTAGCTCAAAATGTCTCTTGTACTGGGAAGTGCAGACCTAGACCCAGTATTTTCCGGGTATAGCCTCACCAGTGCTGAGTAGAGGGGCAGGATCAATTCCCTCAATCTGCTGACAACCCTCCCCCTCATCAGCCGCCTTTGCTGCAATGGCACATTGCTGGCTCATGGTCAACTTGGTGTCCACCAGCCATCGTAATTGCCTTGTCTCCTGAGCATAGGAAATCAATTGGGTTTTCTTTCCTGTTCAAAAATGTGCAGCCACATTCACTGGTGCAGAGACAGATGGCACTATAACGGAACTTCTAAATTTAAAAGTCTGAATGACAAATGTGCAAAAAATACAGATGAAACTTATTGCTAAGTGACCATGAGAAAACCTATGATGAGAATATAGAACACTCTAATAGGAAGTGTTTCAGTCACCCCAATACTGATATAAACACGTTTCTTCACAGTTAAGTCAAAGACAAATTGCCTTCTCTACAAATGCCTGCAGTGAAATTACAGGGAAGCACCTGAATGAATGAGAGTTAATGTGCTTATCCCACACACTTATTTGGGGGAAAAAAAAGCCAGCTGTCTCTGCCCAAGCACAGTCCACCCTTCTTTTCTTCTATTTCAAAACAAATTATGTGTATTTATGTATTAGTTAGACTACCACGGCATACTGGAAAGAGTGATTTTACATTGCTCTAACCATCACAACACATGAGCTGAAAGAAAGCACTTCTAATACAGCAACACAATCAGTTCAGAAATAGATGCCAAGGTATTGCCAAGAATCTGGATAAATTGACAAGCAGCTGAGTGCTACAAGCAGCATTTTACTGATAACTTGGGAGCTTCAGCACCCAGACAGTATATAAGGATTCCCTAGGGAAACCAGACTGCAGAAGTTGTGTCAAGGTGACAAAGTATCACTGCCATACAGTCCACTGAATTATATGTTCTGGCTACCAGGTAAAATATGCTGTGATCACAAAAACTGAAGTAGGACAGGTTTTCAGATGAAGAAGCAAAAGAGAATCTCAAGCTCTGTGATTCAGCACACAGAAAATGTCTCAAGTGATTTTTTTATCTTTTTGTTTTTGTTTTTGCTTTTTTAGAAGTTGTAGCAGTTTCTGTTATATTTCAAGTAGTTGCTAATTGATTCCAGCTACTTTTAGTGAGCTATGGGTAAGATTCATTATTGAACAGAGAAAACTGACAAATCAAATGGCAAATACGTCTAAAGACTGAGGACTGAAAATTTCATCCACACATAATGACTGTCTTTGGGATTTATGTTCTGGGTCTGCAGATCTTGAAGGCGTGGCTAAAAGCATCTGTTTCATAGTCTTCAAAGGTTTATAAGTTCTAGTCTTAGCAAGAACAGTGTGAGAAAAGACACTAAAAATTCTGTTTCCCCCATTGACCCTGCATCTGCAGAAAAAAACACTTCAATACTTTTAAAGCCATAGAGAACAATCACCTCATTGACAATGAAAGTGGGAATTTAACAGGTAGTTCTACTGGATATCAAGATGATGGATTAAAACCAGAAAGAAACAATTACTCCGTCTAGAAATACTGTTATTATAAGCTCAACTGGGTCCAGTTTTAACTTTGTTACCAAAAGAAAGGAAGAACATCTTTCAAAAGCAAGTTACAATTGTCCTTTTGAGCTAGCTCACATAGATACCAAGCATCTTGCAACTTGATGGAGAGTTGAGATGTTGCCCATGACACTCAAATTCTTTTCTAAATCACATGTTCTTGTGCTTAGCAGTGGCAGTGCTACAAGTTTCCAGACAAGGTTCTCGTCTTCATGTTTTCCTACTTCCCCTATAAACTAAAGAAGTTTTTCTCCCTGCTTTGGTTGCCTTCCTGACTACCTCTCTTGAAGAAAAGGAACACAGTTCAGGTAGGCTGATCTTAATTAAATTCTTTTTAATTAAGATCAAATTAGTACTAAGTCCAAAGAGCACGTATGGAACATAAGCATTTAAAATCACCAAGTTTCTACAGGGAGGGATCTGTACATTTTTATATGCAGAAATACATACATATATTCACACACACATTAGTTTATGTGACAGAACTGCTTTTCTTGGCACAAATTAAGGAGCATGACAGGAGCAAGGGCATGAGCAAGGGCAGATGGGGGAGCCTGAAACAGCCTGGCCAGCTCCAGACCCACCACAGCAGTCATCAGCCTACTAGAAGCTCATTCCTGTGCCACCTGAGAGGGCAGGAGGAGCCCCATCAGCCCCCTGAGGCCCTGGCCCAGCCACTCCTGGTGCCACAAGGCCAGACCCACAGGGACAAGCTAGCAGGAAAGACTCCACGGGTCAGAGTGCCCTGTGGGAATGTGGGACAGAAAGGGCTGGTGGGGTGTGAGCAGGCGCCATCTGTTCTCAGCCATCCTTGCACCAGTCAGAGTAGCCTGTTCTGTCTTTAATTAAACTCCATTTCTGTTGGTTTTCCCGGGCAAGGGTTTACTACCATGCACGCACATGTGCATGGAGGTCTCAATGTCAGTCCTGCCGTGGGACCAGAATTCCCGTGTGCCCACAGTGCAGCACCTGAGTGAGGGTGGGTATGCAAGTGAGGGTGTGAGGGCTAGTGAAGAGCCTGCTGGACTAGCTGGCAAGGAGGTGAGGTGTCCTGGAAGCAGGCATGTCCCTGTGGGCAAGAGCAGAGTCAGCTCCGGCTCTTGGAGGGACAGCGTAGGCAGCGGGTAGCCTTGGCCAGCTGCTGTACAGACCATGGGGCCATCTGAGTGCATCGGTGTGCACAGAGACACTCTGTGGAATGTAATGGGGTGCAGCACAAGACTGGGTTCCAGAGACAACTGAGTACCTAAATTCAGCTGCTGGAAGGATCTTTATTGCAGGGTGAATATCTAGGGTAGATTTGTCTCATATGTCTGTGCATGAAAGTGACGTAACAGATGACCCCACAAGATTAACATAGGTATAGATTTGAAAACACAGATGTAAATTCCCTAAAATTCATAGGCTGATTCAATTCAAACTGCAAAAGTTAATGGAAGGTTTGGTACTTCATTGTCTGCACCATGAACATGTGTCCTTGTTAAAGAACCGCAGCATTTTAAACATTTGCTAATTAAAGCGATTTTGGTTTATGGTTTCCACACCAAGAAACAAACAAACAAACAAACCCCACCCATAAAAGCCAACACAACAAACCGTGCAGGCAAAGATTTGCAAATAAAAGGAGAGCCATGGTCAAATGAAGTAATACTGAGCCCTTTGCTGTATTTATAAAGAAATGCAAAGAGATGGTTGGTTTGTTTGGTTTTGTCAGGCAACACAAGCTTTTAATATCTCTGGTCAGTCAGACCTTCAGCTAAGATTTATTAACCTGTCAAACAAAAGCAATTTTACAACATACACAACTGCAGTTCATTTCAGAACATTTATTGCTCTGTAAACAGAAAATCCAGATTCTTCTTAAACAATTTGTCCATTTTCTTCCTCTTGAAGCAAGAAGGAAGGCATGGTAGTAACAGAAATTCTAAGTGCAAAAGAAAGAAGTATTTACAACCTGATTTACTCAAATATATAAAAAGTATAGAATTAGAAATTAGAACAGACTTTTACAGCGACTACCTCAACTAAAATAAAAACAACTTGGTGCTAGGAACTTACATCAAACAAAATCAAATAGGGGCACAGAAATGATAAACAGTTTAAATTAAAGGTGGTCACAATGCTGAAAGAAGGATGGCTTCTCCAAAGGACAAGGATCTTTGGGCGATACGGATGAAAGGGAAATGGGAAACAGAACAAAGTCACAGCTCCATATTTACTTTGTATATTTTGTGCTGTGCAACTCAGCTCAAATGACTCTGAGAGATGTTTAGAAAGGAGGGGGTTTATCAGGAGACTGAAACAGCATGATACCTACCTGGAACACCTACATCTAGTGTTATCCAGTTATCCAGTCTCCCTTTATGGAGAGAAACGTGTGATGCTAGGGAATGGGTTACTGCTGTTAGGGGATAAAGCCTCATCTAGTAGCCTGACAGAGGGGAGGCAGCCACAACTCTGTCCCCCAGTCCGAGCAACAGGAAGGCTGAGCATGTATCTCCCAGCAGGCATTAGCACACAAACGCACACATAAATAAATATATATATCTATATACACAAGGCTAGACACACAGCTCAACGCAGTTATACTCAGCACTCCCAAGGACCCATGGGGTTGTTCAGCTGCCTCTTCACTAACGTTCACAGGCTTGCACTCAGTCTGGCCAGTGGCTCTGCAGATGCCTGGGATGGGCCCCTGTGCCCTGCAGTCCCAGGCTGGGGGCTGGCACCTCATTTTGCCCAGTTGCCAGCACCCAGATCCTTGCTCGCTCCAGCAACTGGCACCAAAGATCCACAGGCCTCTGCCCAGGTCTGGCTTCAGTTGCTGGCCCCACACACACAGACCACAGAACAGATGCCCTTCAGCCAGGAAAAGTTAAAAGTGGAATTTGCTGAAATAGGACACACTGCACTGAGCTGTGCATGGCCAGACAAATGTGTCACCTATTTACACATCCAGTGTTTTTTATCCCCTTATCTCTCTATTTCCCTGTAATAAATCCTGATCAAACCCAAAATTCTCTTCCTCTGCATCCCATCCTGTGTGCTATGCCCTAGGCAGCATCTCCCCTCAGTCCAAAAGGATTGATCCAGCATTGATTCACGTTGATAACACTTCTGGGACAGCCCTGGGAGTTCCCTCCCTCCAAGTCCTTAATCTGGGCTCCTGTCTGCCTTTGGGACTCTGTGCTGTCCTGGCTTTATGGAGATGGGCCTCTGATGGGATGATGGCTCCTGTGACAAGAGTGGGAGCAGTCGGGCAGGGTATGATCTGGGATCCCCCACCTGCTGTCACCTCTCTTAGGTCTTTTGTGGGTCTGCAAAGAAGCTTTTAACATAAACACCAACATCTGCATCCTGTAGCAGATCTTCCTTAGGATCTATCCAATTCTGTGCAAGTTTATGAATCACATGCTGCTTGATTCCTAACATGCAAGACCAGGAATCCAAGTAGTTTCTTTCACAGGTCTTTATAACCAGGGCCTGACATGCAATACACTACGCTAAATATAGAAATCAATAGAAGAAAAAGCGATGCTCAAATCAGACATCCTATTTTTCTTTTCTTCTCAATGCTGCTATTATTCCAATGTTCAGTCTGATCCTAAAGCAATACACCACAGCATGTCACAAGCATTATTATGTCTTCATACTGACGAGTAACTGAAATCCTTTTATTAAAATACAGCATTCTGTGATGGGTTCCTTCATCCTTGGACTGACATTGAGCCTGAAGCTCTTACTAGTAATCACTTTACACAAAGCCAGTTCACATACTCAACTCAGACAGAGAAGCTAAGGACTCAATTCACAGATTTTTTAAAATGGTGTGAAAGCTGGTGAGACTGAATTGTTCTAGCAAAGAATAGATACATTTCAAAACTTCTGAGAAAAACTACACAGAAGGCCTTTTCTAAGTAATCGACTTATGGACCATTTTGTTCATCCTTCATTAGCACTGTATTATTTAAACAAAATCAAAGAAAGAAGAAAGTTACTCCACTAAGTATTAATCATCTTAAAGAAAATTAAGGCTGTCATTTACTAATATCACAGCTGTAAAGAAGAGCTGTAAATATGAAGATATCAGTAAAACAGTCTTCCACCAGCCTACTCAAAGCCAACAATCATCTTTCAAGCATACTTGCTCTTCAACTGCTTGCTAAGATGATAAGAAAAAAAAATCTATTGGCAGGAGAAACGGACAGTAATAAATTGTCCAAACACTTTAGAATTACTAGTTAATGCAATAGTAGAATAGAAGATGAAACTCTGACATCAGTGTTACTAAAGAAAACTTCTTTACTTTGAGAGACATGCCAAAGTGCACATTTGCAGCTGACTCTTCTTTCCACTATCTTTGTGAGATTTTAAATTTAGACATGTAGCATCCTAAATGTTTGAAGAGTTTTTGCTGTAATGTTAGCCCTGTCACATCATCTACCAGTCCTCTTGAGACAGAATGCTTACCCTCAAAAAAGTAAATGCTTTTACTATTTCAGTATATACATCATTAACTTATCGACTGTTTCCTCACTCTTCATCTACACTCCCTAAAAAACACTTGAGAAAGCCATAAGGACAAATGGGCTACTGCACACTATTAACTCTTTATAATTTATAATGAAGCTATATAGATTACTTAATGCAGTTACAAATTCAAGTTTTCATTTTCGCCTTCAAGGTCCTATATTATCTTATCCACAATTACTTATATCTTGCTTTTATTTCCTTCTACTCCCTAGACATCTTCTATCCTTTCACTTAATTGCATTCTTTATCTCTTTCTCCCACTTTCAGCTGGATGTCTTATATCATGCTGACCTCTGTGCCTTGTACAGTCTCCATGCCTACATTCTTCATCCTTCTCCAGCAGTATCTTTAAAAATATCTCTTTCAGGAATCATTGGTACATGCTCTTCTTCCTCCCCTTCTTATTGCTGGGCCATTAACTGAAATTTGTCTTGCTTAAATCACTTTTGCTCCTTGCTGGACCAGGGCAGCAGAGAACACAGCTGAAAGCTGATGCAGAGCTGTCTGATTTACTTAATTCTATCAGGAATGACCTCTGTTAACTCTTTAACTCTGAGGAGAATTGAGGGATGATACTTGCTTGTCATCTAAAATAAAAACTTGGAATCTTGTTTACTAAAAAAGCCATAATGTTCATTAAATAAGTACCAATCAGTGTGCATACAGTGGTTAGTTTCTACAAGGTATGCCTGTACTTCTTATAGTTTTAGATGTTTATAGATATTTCATAGTGCTCCAACAGTTGTTCAGAGCAGGCTCCATGCCTATGATCCAGTATTTATGAATACTTTTATCCCCTCACTGTTTAATGTATACTTAAGTGTAAATAAGATCACCACTGAACAGCACACAAACATCAGGAAACTGGGGAAGCATTCCCAGGTGTAGTAATGATCATAGTATGGTAGTCACAGCATTATTCCTGACATCTAGAACACCTGCCTACAGGATTTCCACCTTCTGAAACTACATGATATAACTCTTCATGGAATTTATCACATAACCATTGTACTAGTTATTACTGTAATTTCAAAAATATTATTATCTTCTGAGGAACATCTTTAAAAAACTGCAACCATTTTCTGCTGAAATATAATAAAAAAAATTTTTCTCAATGAAAAGTTTTGGCCTGAAAATTTAAAAACTCACAACTGAAATCAGTCAAATGGTATATCATAGCTAATCTTAAGACTGAAAATGCATTCTACTTCAGATACATGACCATTCTTTGTACAGTGAAAGGTTCTGTTTTAATTTGCTTGGGATAACTGCATTATTGAAAGTGAAAAGCAGTTAGATAAGTTACATTATGCTTTTTGCCCATGGCACTTTTTTGAATCAGTAATATTTTGAGTCTGTAATGGTTTTGAAGTTCAGGACAACAGGCTGCAACCTCTAATGTCTCCAGTCTGAACTACAGGATGCAAATAATATGTTCTGGAGACAGCAAATTAATATATCACAGTGACCAGCTATCTGTTCAGGAGAAAGAGCACAATTTTATAATGGAGGAAAACATGTTCAGTAAGAGAAGATATTTTCAGCAATGGATGAAATCACATCAACTAGTCTTTGCTAGTCAGCAAGACCCTGATGTTTTGAAGCAACTAAACTATGACATGAAGGAGTTACTAACATCAAAAGCCATTTCCATTACTCTGCAACTATTTTAGAAAACAGTTGCAGATGCATTTTAAAATAATTCTGGTGCTATTCAAGAAAGTATTGATGAGTAATCCTCATCTCTATACTTGGTAAAATCTGCTGATGACACAAAGTTATGTAGGTCATGTGGGATAACATCTGTAAGAGCCTTGGAGTCACAAGGTAGTCTACTGGACATTCAAGTGTCAAACAGAATAAAATGGTCAAGAAATGTAGGCCATACACTTTAACTGGAAAAAAATAAATGACATATACATTTTCCAGCATTTGGTTTAAGCACTGGACATCACTGTAAACAGCTCAGTGAAAACACTGGCTTATCAGCGCAGTGAAAACTTAGAGCTTGGGTGATATTGTTTATATTCACAGATATATATATATAAAGTGGTCTCATCTGGAATGCTCTATATATCACAGACATTATTCTAGGTTAAATGTTTTTGATAGGCAGGGTCTGAAGAAATGCAACCAGAATGCTTATGAGGAGAAAAAAATCCAAACAAACAACCGTATCACTGAGCCCCAACCCCACAAAAAATCCCAAACACAACCCTTTCAGATGGTGAGGTTCTGAACAGATCTAAAGAGCTTTATTTATGGAGCAAGAAATAAAAAGAATGTGACAAGCAGTACTTAAAATATTGAGTGGCAGATCAATTACTTCTTATCTTTCTCACTCCTAACATATAAAGAGCTGACATTGGAACATATGTGAGATATACAGAATTAATTGTCTCAGGCACACATCAGTATCAAGAAAAAGCACAGATTCTGTGAAAGGGTTACTATGGCCTATTTTTCTATTTGCTTTTGTTAAAAAAACAACCCGATGTAGGAGCAACAGAATTAAAGTGGATAAATTAACCCCTCTGGCTAAAAGGCCATTTTGAAGCCTGAGGTATCAGCTGTCATCAGAGATGGTACCAAATAAGATGGACACTGAATCTGAGCATGGACAGCAATTCCTATATTCCGTATCATTTAGACAAAAATGAAAAGCTTTTTTTTGGATGGTACAGGAAGGCAGCCTTTCTACCACTGCTTGGAATTGCATTCTACTTTAAATCAGAACACCTTCAGTCTTACTGAAGTTTAACTTGAACCATTTCCTTCTTGGCTTTGACTCATGCTATTATTCTAAGATAAAAAGATGCTGAAATGTTAGGCTTCATTTTTTCGCAGATAAGTCTTCATGTCTTCAGCTCTTTTGTATACTACAAGGTCTTTTATCTTTATAACACCTATCACAATTATAATTTAAAAAAAATCTCCAGCATTGCTTTATGGAGTACACTTTGTAATCACCCTATAAGTGCACTTATTTTGTGATGCAGCAATCAGCTTGAGCAAAAAGCTTTGCCCTGTTTAGACTATAAATAATTTACCAGTGTTAATTGATGGTTCGATATGTAGGTTTTCTGCAACTGTGCCAAAAAGACAGATTCTTACAAATTCTTTATCACACAACAGAATAAGCAGAACCCTACCACGTAATACCAGCTCTCTGAAAATTGCCTACAACCATGTCCCCACAGTTAGCAAGTAATTTAAACAAACAAACAAGCAAGCAAAATAATTTCACCATTCCCTAGCCTTAGTGCATTAAAACACACATAACTGACTGTAGTCTTTCAAAGGTTTCTGGAGGTCTCCCCATGATAATAATTTACAAAGAAACAATGAAAAAAATTGCCAACGATGCACTTCCTTGTTTCAGTCTTTGTTCTTTATTCTGAAACTGTTGAAAAGCACTGTTACAACAAGCTCTGGGTGATTACCAAGGTAACTTCAGGTACAGAGAGGACCAGTGCCACTGATAGAAATCATGAGTGACTCGGAGCCTTTAGCAGCGGTCTTGTGTCCTGAAGAAAGCGACTTCGGCTTCACCCAGTCTCTGAACAGAGTCGAGCCGAGCATCAGAGCTCCCGCAGAGTTTAGGCTTAGTTCACACACAGCGGTTTAATTTAAGCAGGGAAGTAAAGAGACGAGAAAGGGTTCTTTTCTGCTAATTGCCAGCAAGGTTTTATTACTGGAGCATAGGGGGGTGTGGTAAAGACAGCCAAAATGGCGGTCAGGGGCATCTGTTATAGGACGGAGGCGAGGGATGGGCAGTCAGGAGAGAGCCAATCACTGCAGAGGATTACAATGATTGACAGGGGCGCCGGCCAATGAGCCGGCTGTCCGCACCGGCACAGGAACCAATGAGCTGTCCCCTTTTGGGCGGGGACAGCCCCTGCGCCCTGGCTGGGGAGCCCCCGTGCCTTGCTACTCCTGGCTGCACCGTGTGGGGGGGGAAGGACCGGCCCCGGTGGCTGCGGCACGGCGGGGCCGGGCCGGGTCATCAGCCACACCCAGAGGCACCGCAACAGATCAGTGAACTAGATCTTATCGAAAGAGAATTTATTAATGCTTGCTATAACTCAAAAGACATTAAAAACATTTTTTTGTGAAAAGTCTTGTTAATTAAAATCTAATTATTCAATGACTGCTGTTTGGCATCTCTAAGAAAACGCTCAAGGTCTTGAAAGAAAGAAAAGATAACTCAGTGAGCAATTTATCATAAAATAAGGATTTCCCCACTCTTTTTCACGACTTCCCATGCATAATTAATATGTGATAATACCCATAATGAGTTCCCTAAAACAATTAGTAACGCATCTCCAGTGACCTGCTAATCTGAATATAATGCTTTTTGAATTTGGAGGTGTACCAGTCTCTTTGTGCTTAAACACTCACCTCACGTAGAAGCAAAGAAGGCTGCAGAGCATAATTTATTATTCTGCATCACATTTCATCAAGTCCCTTAGCAGCTACTTGATACATTATCAAGACAAATGCAAGGGAAAAAAAATATTTCTACCTATCCACCCACCTCAAGTAGTGTACCCCAAAGACTAAGAACTAATTATAATCCTTCTTTCCTCTTACAATCATTAAGATACCTTAAGTGGAAGCAAACCTTGACCAGGTTACTTTTTGCATGGAATTTCAATGACTTTTTTCATCTCCGTAAGACAAATACATCCATAAATAAACATGCACTGCAGTAACAAGGGCAATGTCTGGAACACTTAAAAGTTAAATTACTTTCAAGCCATGCAACATCTCATTTTTCTTCCACAAATATATAATAAAGACTGCCAGCATGGGGAGGGGTAGGTTGGGAGAGTGGGTGTGTGTATGTGTGAACACACAAGCACACATTCTTCAGGAGAAAAGGGAGGAAACAAATCGACCACAGGAACTGAGACCACGATAATTGAAAGAAACCTGAAAACAAACAAACAAACAAACAAACAAACAGTCTATTTAATTATGTTCTAAGTATAAAATAGTGGCCTAAAATGGATTTAGGGAAAAGATACCTGTGTATAGTAGCGTAGGGGACCAGACCTAAGCATGCTTTGTCTCCAACATTCTGAGTATTGCTACAGGAGAAGTGATCAAAAGTGAGGGTCCCATGGAGGTGGGGCAGTGCTGTTCTGTGCCAACTTTCTGCTCCACCTTGGGACTCATGTTCAGTCCCTCCCACCCCAACTCACTCCCTTTATGTAGTGGTATAGTGGCTTGTTTGTGAGTCAGCACCTTTTGAGGAGCTTTTTGTGGGAGTTATGGAGTGTACTACTGGGCAAAATCAAGGGCTTGTTGGCCAATACCTTTTGAGTCTAAATATTGGGCTGGTTGCTGCAGTTAAGAAGACTGTATTGTTGCCTTAGGTTTCAACCCTTGTATTTTTCAAATCCTGCATTGTCTGGTGTGTATGCTTTATATCTCGTTGGTTGCTGTTTTCTATAGACATAACACTACCACTTTGT